>UESW01004513.1:442562-530263 GCA_900491605.1 Calamus simplicifolius
CAGGAGTCGACTCGCGAAAGTCTGGGAGTCGACTCGTGACTTTCAGGGGTCGACTCGCGAAAAGCTGGGAGTCGACTCGTGAGGCACTCAAAAATGAGTCTTTCTGCCGTCTGAGTCGAGTCGGCTCGGGTACTGTGCGAGTCGGCTCGAGAAAGTTCAGGGGTCGACTCGGAAACTCTCGAGTCGGCTCGGGACAGATACAAAAATCAGAAAACATTCTGATTTGCTTTGAAAATCATCCCAACCAACTTTGAAATATAAATTTGACTTAGATAATGTTGTTTTAACAGTAAAGCTCAATTTCAAGGCATTCTCATTAAGTCATTGATCTTTAAAAGATTGATATATAAAATCATTTTTGAATTCATAAGTATAGCTCACTGAAACATATCAATTGATTCAAGAAACTCATTATATTTTTAATAGTTCATAGTTTCCAATTTGAAATTGAATATTTCATTAGTTAACTTAACATTTTCATAGCCTTTTAGAAAGTAAAGCAATGTCTTTTGGAAATCATCAAAATCAATAAGTTGGAGTAATTATGTTACAATAATTTCTCAACAGTCTCTGATCAGCAGAACAACCTTTTAACCAGACCGATCATGGCTAAGGAGATTCGCATGGCTTTATGGGACCTCGGGCCTATCAAGGCGCTTGGCCCTGATGGCTTTCCGCCATTATTTTTTCATCATTACTGGGATATTGTTGGCCAGGAGGTCACTCAGGCTATTCATAGTGCTTTTCTTTCTAAATCTATTCCTACTGATTGAAATCGCACTCTTGTCACTTTGGTGCCGAAGCGCCATGATGCTTCTTCCCCTCATCATTTTGATCGATCAGCCTATGTACTACACTATACAAGGTCTGTGCCCGCCTTCTTGTATCTCGTTTGCATGTGGTGATCCCTCAGCTCATATCTGCTGAACAAGGGGTTCCTTAGAGGTCGAAGTATCTCCGATAATGTCCTCATTGCTCAGGAGTTTATGCATGATCTTCAGAGAGCCTGGCCAGTCAGTGTCTTATGGCAGTTAAGCTTGATATGGAGCATGCCTATGACAGATTGAGCTGGGCTTTTTTGCATCGTACTCTGATTGAGTTTGGTTTTCATGATCTATTCATTGATTGGATTATGGCCTGTATCCAGAAGCATCTTTTTCTCTGAGTATTAATGGGATGCAGACTAGCTTCTTCCATTCTTCTGTGGGTCTAAGACAGGGATGTCCGTTATCCCCGTTTCTGTTCATTTTGGCTGCGGACGACCTTTCCCATGCTTTTCACCAGGCACAGCAGACTGCTGTATTACTCCCTTTCTGGCTGGTCCTTTGGGACCCCCTGTTTCACACCTTCTTTTTGCAGATGACTGTATTCTTCTGGGCCAGGCCTCTGTTGTAATGCTGTTAGTTATGCTTCTCTTATTCAGTGCTACTGCTGTGCTTCGGGCAGAAGGTCAACTTAGATAAGTCCTCCATTTGTTTTAGCCCAAAGACCTCCAGGTCTATCAGGGAAGCCATTCACCAAGCTTTGGGTATCTCAGTTAAGGCTGATGGGCTGTCCTATTTGGGTATCCCAATTTTGGAAGGCATCCACGTGTTAGTGATTTCGCTATTATTGAGAGATGCATTCGGGATCAGATTGATGATTGGCAGGTCACCAGCTTATCCATGATGGCTAGGATCACTCTTATATGCTCTGTCCTTACATCCCTTCCTATGCATCTTATCTCTAATGCTGCGGTCCCTATCACTTGTTTGCGTAGGATAGAGCGATGGATTAGGGACTTTCTGTGGGCTTCTATGCAAGACTATCATGGCATTCATCTTCAGGCTTGGGATTTGATTTGTATGCCTTTGAATGAAGGGGGTCTTGGTATTCAGTCCCTGCTTGTGAGGAGAGACACTTTGATGGCGAGACATGCGTTGAGGTTTCTCCTTGATCCTCATGGTTTTTGGAGTTCATTTATGAGAGCTAGATATGGTGACTAGTCCTCGGCTATGGATCATCAGTCTATGCGACAGCACTCCTTCTTTTGGAAGGAGGTGTGTCGTCATGCTTCACCGATTCGGAGCAATATATCGTGGATGATTGGTGAGGGATCCTCGGTTGATGTCATTCAGGACAGTTGGATCACGGATCTTCCCTTTCCGTTGGCCGTCCTTTATTAGCATGGATGTTCCATAGCATATGAGGGTGCGGGATCTCATCATTCCGGATCGCTCATCTTGGAATACCTTTATGGTGACCAGCTTATTTGGGAAGAGCTTGCTCATAGGATCCTTTCTATTCCCCTCACTTTGGGACACATACCTGATATGAGGTTATGGAGGAGATCTTGTCTGTCTAGGGCCCCTACTAGGGACCTTATTGGGATTTTTAGACCCCAGTCTCGGGATTCGCGGATGCGAAGTGGATATGGATGCTCCCTATTCATCCCAGAGTCCAGTTATTTATATGGAAGATATTTGGGACTGTCTTCCTTCTTGCTCTCTGCTGTCGAGAAGGGGTCTTCATATAGAGGCGGTATGTTCGCTGTGTGGGCAGGAAGAGGAGACTATTGATCATGCCATTTTTATATGCCCCATTTTATGTGGGATTTGGACAAGAATAAGTTATGATTGCAGAGTGGATGATTCTGGTTCCTTGTGCTCCCCTTTCCTTGATGCCCTTCGGAGGACTATTAGACAGCGCAGTGCCCTTTGGGCTATCACTGCTTATCAGATCTGGCTGTCGCGAACCAGCTCATCTTTACTAATGAGATGATTTTCCCTCACAGACTAGAGCAGAAGGTCAGATCTATGGTGGCTGAAAGTGCTTCTCCTCTCAATGGTTCTGATTTTTCTAACCTTGGCCACTGGGGCTCCTCTGCTGCTTCGGCAGCGAACCGTCGTACGGTTTATATCTCTTGGTAGCTCCCCCTCTAGGGTTTGTAAAAATCAACTTTGATGGAAGTGTTCGTGGCAAACTAGCTAGATCTGCTTTTATTATTTGGGGGACCGATGGAGCCTTGTTGGCGGCAAGTGGCTTTGGCTCTCTTGATTCTTTGTCCCCATGGTTGAGCTTTATGCAGCATGGGCTGGCATCTCCCATGCTGTTAGGCAGCTTCATGCCCAATGTCTGTTAGTTGAGGGGGATTCTCTCTCTGTTATTCAGTGGCTTAGATTGGGATTCTGTGATCAGGTCTCCATCAACCCTATTCTCAGTGATATTCAGGCTGCTCTGAGGGGTCTTCACAGTGTCTATATCTGACACATCTATCGAGAGGCCAATTCTGCGGCAGACTGGATTGCGGCTGCTGTGGCCCAGCACGGAGGTTCTTGGATTTGAAAGCAGGGTGATCCTTGCCCCTCTGCTGTTACGCAGATTCTGTACTCTGATAGTTCTGGGCTGACTCACACGAGGATAGTGTGATTGCCCGTATGTACCAAAAAAAAAAGAGAGCACAAATATGAAAAATCAGTGCTAAATAAAATTTCCTTCTTTCGAAACTCCTCTTTCTAATGCATCATCTACTGCACATTGGCTGGGTTGTTTATGCAGTCATAACATTTCTAGGTGAGAAGTGCAGAAATGTAGTTTCTAAAAGTTTCTCGAGCAATTATCTTCTTTACTTCAATGGATCAACAGGATGTTACAACGCCAATGATAGCGGGCCTGTTGTCGCCAAGATACCCTCGATCGTCAGAAGGCTTTCGATCATCTTCTCCAACGAACCAAGAATCTTTCGATGGTCTTCTCTTGATCGAAAACCTAAAAAAAGTCCCTAATTACCTAGTCGAAGGTTCCTCTTACCAATTTATGAAAGTTTGCAAAGGTCATGGCGTAACAGTTAGAGCGCACGTTATGGGGCCAGGGTGACCATAATGAAATTGATGGGATTTGCCATAACAAAACTGGCAGGATCTGCCCCCCACATCCATAGCGGAAGAAATCTTTCCGTTGTGATTTAGGATCGAGCAATCATTATGAACAATAGGGGTCATGCATGTGGGCCCCACGAGAAGGTCCT
The DNA here is from genome assembly GCA_900491605.1 of Calamus simplicifolius. NCBI lineage: Eukaryota > Viridiplantae > Streptophyta > Magnoliopsida > Arecales > Arecaceae > Calamus > Calamus simplicifolius. Next base: position 446,569 of record UESW01004513.1, read on the forward strand.
ACCCGGATGGCTGATTGGAGGTCCTACCCGGTGACAGAGTGGAGATTGTCTAGGAGTATGATCATCACGTCAACTGGGTGCTGCCCTATCAGCCCCATCAGATGCTCTCCACTCCTAAGCTTATGCGGCCATGTGCCTTGTATCTGCCAAGAGAAAGGAGTATAGAGCTTCATCACATCAAGATTTGGGCGTCATTAATTGTAGAGCCATTAGCAGACGGCTAGCCACCGCATAAATCAAGGCAACATTCTTGAACGGTGAGGAGCCACGTATCATCATTGCCCCACCGTGAGTTGTATTCATCCAAGCGCCGCCAAAAAGCCATTCGTCGGTTGAGATGCCAGCCCCCAATTGCGACTATCCACGCGGCTATGCCATCTGGCGGGATGATTTTTCTATTTTGAAAATATCAGAATAAAAGCCTTCCATCCTCTCCATCGAGCTTTTTATGCTTATAGTACTCTCAAAGAAAGATAGAGTTTCTTCTTCTCCCTGCATTCTCTAAGTCTTCCAATACCTTTTCTTGCTCCATAGGTTGGTCTTCTCCTTCTTTCTTTGGGTCACCCTTTTGGTTTTTTTTTCTCTTCTTTAGGGCAGTCATGGACCCTAGCCCCCTCTGTAGGAAGGGTAAGAAGTTTATGGTAGAAAGTTCTTCTTCTTTCGAGGATGATGCTCCTCTCCGAATGAGTCATAGGGCTGGTAGTGCAGCAGCCCGTGAGACCAACCCTCGGTGACTTCGGTTCGTCCAGCGCCTCCTCAGGCGCCGTCTTGAGCTCGATCTGTTCGAATAACGTCCTTTGACTATAACCCGGTCAGAGGTAGATGATCTTAGGGTTATGTATAATGTCCAGAAGGGGCCCCTAGTTTTGACGATAGGGTGATCGCCGGCCCCGCTGCAAGGGTTGCCCTCTACGAGAAGTTTTTTAAGGCAGGACTTTGCCTTCCCTTCCATCCCTTCATACCAAGCTCCTAAAGAGGTATGACCTTTTTTGGCGCAGCTGTCCCCAAACTCTTTTAGAACCGTTTGTGCCTTCATAGTACTCTACCATTTCCATGGCATGATGGCCAGAGTTTACTTGTTTCGAGCCATGTACTCCTTTCCACCATCCGATTGAAGTGGGATGGTGGTTCTTTGCTCTGTGGTAGGAGAGAGTGCTCAAACTCAACCTCCTTTCTTCCATCAAGGGATGGAAGTCCCATTTTTTCTTCTCCCACATGGGCGATGTGAGAGAGAGGTGGGGGGAGTCAGACCAGTCCCCGAATAAAAACTTGATTGTAGAGCAGGCCGATAGGGAGGTGTTCGACCAATTGTTGAACTCCCAAATCCCTCCCTGCCGGGTCATCCTATCCGAGAAGAATTTGATTGAAGCCGGCGTGAGCCTGACGCTGACTTAGGTGAGTGCAAGGGTCTGTCTTTCTTCTTTTGATTTTCCCTTTTTTTTCAAACTTTCTTTGTACTTCTCACAAGGATGAAGTTCTCCCATGACCAACTAAAGGGGATTGGCAAAAAAAGGAAAGGGTCAGCTTGTGACGCGGGGAAGCAGAAGATGAAGAAACCTCGCCCGTCTTGCCCGATGCCGCCTTGACCTTAGGGGGCCCGCTGCGAGGTAGCCTCGACTGGGGAGGCCCAGGTTGCCAATTCGAGGGCAACCGATCCCAACTCGACCATCCGTCCGGTGGTGACGATGGAGCCAAGGGAGAGAAAGCCCCTCTGCAAACTAGGGGTGATGGGCCAATGGTGGCCCCAGTGCCCATACCCGAGGTGACGGAGACCTCTGAGTCTATAGTGGCGCCCCCGCTTGCTAGCGAGGTGCCGGCTATAGAGGAGGTGGCTCCTAGCAGTCCTGCTAGCCCATCGGTTCCCCCAACGATTCCTGTGAGGGAGCTGACGACTTCCAAGCACATTGAGGAAGGGGAAAACATCTAGGTTTCCCTCTCGGTTCCCCCGAGAGCCTCGGCATTCTGTGATAGCTAGTTGGTAGAGCGGTTGCTAGAGTGCATCCTCCTTCCACAGGACCGGGAGGAGACCCACTGTCGAGGCATGGGAGAGATCCTGGGCGATCTCTTCCCCAAAATGCTCCAGGTAAGTAGCTTTTGACCCATATTTCCAACTTTTTTTTTTATAGCTTGGTGTGCTGACTCCTGCTCCTTTGTTTTGCAGATGGTGTGTGTCATCTTCTTCATGCGGGAGGTGTGCCTTCAGACCATGGAGTCCTGCCGCACCGCCTAGGGTAGGGCTGCCGTCACCTAGGTCAAGGTGGAGAATGCAGCATCGAAGCTTGCTACCATCTTGGCCCGCGAGGCAACCTGAGACCAAGAACTCCAAGTCACCATGGAGGCGAGTTGGGGGCCGGAGGCTCAGCTTGTGGAGGCAGAGGAAAAGGCTAGAATGAAGGCTGAGCGTTCAGTGACCACCGAGTTGAGGTGTGCTAATGCCATGGCCCAAGTGATGGCTCTTGAGGGCCAGCTCGAAGGAGCCAGACTAAGGAGAGAGGTGGTAGAGGCGAAAGCTAGGGATGCCAAGGCGAGGGTCAAGGCTTCCGAGATCGTCACACAGGCAGCAAGGGAAGAGGCTGCTCATGCCATGAAGAAAGCTTCCCTGGCGAGGGCCGAGGCCCAAGCTGCTAGAGTTGAGGCCGCTATGGCCGTGGAGGCATATAAAGGCTTCGCCGACTTCAATGATGAGATTGACATATGATGTGTTCCTCAAAAGGTTTGAGGAATGTAAGAACACAGTCTCCCGGGTTCTGCACACTGCTAACCTGGATGATATTACCACCAAAGACCCTGAGGAGTCAGCGAGGAGCTGGCAACCGCGGCAGTCAAAGTGGTCGAAGACGACGACAACACTGTTGAAGCCAAAGGGGGCGATGGTAATGGCACTGTTGGAAAATTATTAAGAAATTATTTACCCAATTATTAATTGTGATGATTAACAAAAGCCATGAGTATATTCATTATGTTTCTGATAAATTTGATAAGTGTTTCAGGAATTAAGAACGATTACTTATTCAAAAGGTATATGGAAATCAGTTTTGAATTGAATTTTAATGTATTATTAAAAAGTTCAGAAGTTAGAGCCGACACCCAGACCTACTCGAGCCGACTCCAGAGCGTATCAGAATAGCTCAGGATTTTTGGCATGGTTTGGAGCCAACACCCTAATAGTCGGGAGCCGACTCCAACCTGAGATACAGAGAACTATTTTCTGCTTCAGAAGCCGGAGCCGACACATGAATTTTGGAGCCGACTCTAACCTGAGTTACAGAGACTATGTTTTTTGGAGCAATTCTTGGAGCTGACACCTTAGAATCGGGAGCTGACTCTAGACAGCGGTGAGTCGATACTTTGTAAAGTGGGAGCCGACTCCACGTCGAAATATTTTTTGCTATTTTTGGCAACCCGATTTGGAGCGGACACATGAAAAGTTGGAGCCGACTCCAACCTGTCAAAGGATGATTTTCAAAAGTGACAGATCAGCTCCAACGCTATATTTTATCACCTACTCTTCAATGGATCTATTTTCTTGCATGGAGAACTCATCCAAGTACGATTTCAACGGCTATTTCTCACCTAATCTCGGATTGAAAATCTATATAAAGGGATATCCGACCGTTCGAAAAAGAGGAAGAAAAATAACAAAAAAATCGAGGAAAATATCTAGTGAAAATAGAGAAATTTCAAAGAGAAATCTCTGAGTCCATGCCTTTCATCTGAAGAGAGTTTCAAGAGAAATCCAAAGCCTTCAAAGATCAAAATTGGAGAATTTCCAAAGTTTTGAAGAAGAAGAGTAAAAGCCCTATTTCCTCAACATTTTCTTCAACGAATTTCTATCAAAAATCAGAGCTAAAGCTTGGTTCATCGATTCAAAAGAGAAAAGGAAAAGAAAAAAAGAAGAAAAGCTCACATCCAGATTGCTTCAATCAGGCTTTTCTAATCCTTGTCTATTTACATTGTTTATTTGCTCAATTAAGGAGCTTTTGAATTGTAAACTTTATTTGAATTGATGTTTGCTAATTCAATCAGGGGATTGAATTAGTTGAGGTAGTTTACCTCTAGACAAGCTAAGTTTAGCTTGGGTTAAGGTTTTGTGCTGGTGAACCTGTGAAAACCGGCTGGGTTCGTTGTGACCCATGTAAAACAACAAGTTCAAGTTGTGAGCTTGTAAAACAACTCAACTGTAATCAGGGGATTATAGTGTGGACCCAAGAGTTGCTTGGGAGTGGACGTAGGTGTTGGCTAACACCGAACCACTATAAATCTTTGTGTTTGTCGTGCATTTGTCTCTCTCTCTCTTTATCATATTGCTTAGCTTTTATTAATTCACTTTACTTGCACTTTCACATCAAGAAAATTATTTTAAAAGTGTTAAATTTTTTTAAGAACCCAATTCACCCCCCCTCTTGGGTTGCCATCTGGGCCAACAATTGGTATCAGAGCTTGTGCTCATTTAAACTTGATCTAACAATCAAGAGCTAAATATCCAAATGGCAACTCAAGTTGGATCATCCTTTTCTGAAGGTCATTCCACCAATAGACCACCTTTGTTTAATGGCACTAACTATTCATATTGGAAAGCAAGAATGAGGATTTTCATTCAAGCTTTAGATTATGAATTGTGGAGTGCATTATTAATGGACCTAGTACACCCACACACATGGTAGATGGTTCTATTGTTCCTAAGCCCGAAAGGGATTGGAATGAGAATGATAGGAAATGGCTCAGCTTAATGCCAAAGCCATGAATGTCTTATATTTTTTTGGATTCAAATGAATTTAACATAATCTCTACTTGTAATTCCGCCAAAGAAATATGGGATAGATTAGAAGTTACCCATGAGGTATCAACCAAGTAAAAGAATTCAAAATTAACATTCTAGTGCATAAATATGAATTGTTTAGCATGGAACAACTGAAACCATCACATGCATGTACACTAGATTCACTGATATTGTAAATGGTTTAAAGAGTCTTGGTAAAACTTATACTAATTCTGAATTGGTCGCAAAATTCTTAGGTCTCTTCCAAGATCATGGGAAGCTAAAGTAACTGCAATCCAAGAAGCCAAAGACTGAACATTTTACCCTTTGGAAGAGCTACTTGGATCCTTGATGACCCATGAATTGACACAACATCAAGAGGAAGATGTCAAGAAGAAGAAACAATGCTCTCAAGGCTGCAGAAAATGAGAGAGCAGCAGTGAAGATGATGAAACAACTCTCCTTGCAAAGAAATTTAGAAAGTTTATGCAAAGAAGGAGATCCTTCCACAAAAGGAAATTGGAATTAAAATGAAAGGAGAAAAAGAAAAAAAGGGGATAAAGATAAAGAAAAAGAACCCTTGACATGTTATGAATGTAAGAAGCCAGGGCATTTTCGATCTGAATGTCCTCAACTAAAAGGGTTACAAGAAGAAGAAGAAGGCCTATGTTGCAACAGGAGTGATAGTGAAGAATCTTCATCCGAAGAAGACAAAAAGAAGTTACAAACATTTGCTTCATGGCGAACGATGACAATGAGGTAAATTCTGAAACCCCAATGTTGATTTCACTTTTGATGAGTTATATGATGCTTTCAATGAATTAATTAGTGATTTCAAGATTTTGAGAAACAAGAATAAATCTTTGAAAACTAAAAATTTAGATCTTTCAAAATGAAAAATGAACTTGTTTTTGAGATCAAAAATCTGAAATCAAAAAGAATAAATATTGAAAGAAAAAGAATCAATTTCTGAAGAAAATCTTAATTTGAAGAAAGAAATTTATAAATATAAGAATATTGTTGATAAATTTACAAATAGTTCAAAAAACTTAATTTACTATTAAACAATCAAAGAGCTATTTGATAAAGCTGGACTAGGATATAGACCTCACATGAAACAAAAATATGTAAACAATTTTTTATTAAGAAACCTATCAAAAATGATGTTTCATGTTATCATGCAACAAAAAGGACATAAATCTTATGAATGCAATTTTAGAAAAACTAATAAGAATTTAATGCTTAAGGAAAAAAATATGGGTTCCAAAAGGAACAATATTTATTGCTACTAACCATGAAGGACCCAAGAAAGCTTGGGTACCTAAACATAAAGTTTGATTATCTTGCAGGAATGTCTTGGCCAAAGATCAAAAAGAAAGTGGTATCTTGATAGTGGCTGCTCAAGACATATGACGGGTGACAAAGGAGAATTCATCACCCTTGAAGAAAAAGGAGGAGTTGTTACTTTTGGACAATGGACAAAGGTCAAATTATGGGCCTTGGTAAAATTCAAATAACTCCATCCACCTTTATTGAAAATGTACTTTATGTTGATGGTTTAAAGCATAATTTAATTAGCATAAGCCAATGTATGATAAAGGTTTAAAGTTTCATTTGAATCTTCTATGCACTGTTTCTAATCCATTGATAATAGCATTATTTTATTGGAAATAGAAATGGCAATGTATACTTAATTGATTTAGACAACTTGTCTACTAGTAATCATTGCCTAATTGCTGATAATGCTAATAAATGAGATTGGATGGTTATGGCATCGTAGATTAGGTCATGCAAGCACACACCTTAATTTCAAAATTAATTAGAATGGATTTAGTTAAAGGACTTACCTAAATTAGATTTTGAAAATAATAAATATGTGATGCATGTCAATTGGAAAACAAACTAGAAGTTCTTTCAAATCTAAAAAATTGTTTCAACTTCTAGGCCACTAGAGCTACTTCACATGGACCTTTTTGGACCAACTAGAACCACAAGTCTAGGAGGAAAGAAATATGGTCTTGTGATAGTAGATGATTACTCTAGATTCACTTGGGTATGTTTTTAGCTCACAAAGATGAGACTTTCTCGATATTTCTGAAATTCTTTAAGAAAGTCACAAATGAGAAAAACACTACCATAGTGTCTCTAAGAAGTGATCATGGAACAGAATTTGAAAATCATCTATTTAAAATTTTGTATTGAAAATGGTATTAATCATAACTTTTCTGCACCTAGAACCCCTCAACAAAATGAGTTGTGAAAGAAAAAATAGGACTTTAGAAGACATGGCCCGTACCATGCTATGTGAAAGCAACTTCCAAAATATTTTGGGCGGAAGCTATAAACAGCATGTTACATCCTAAATAGAGCCTTAATAAGACCAATTCTTAAGAAAACACCTTATGAATTATGGCATAATAGAAAACCTAACATTAATATTTTCATGCATTTGGTTGTAAATGTTTATTCATAATAATGGTAAAAATAATCTTAAATTTGATGCTAAATCTGATGAAGGAATATTCTTAGGATATTCCACACTAGTAAAGCATATAAGTATTTAACAAGAAATATTTAATTATGAAGAATCCATTCATGTAGTTTTGATGAATCTTTAGCAATCAAGTTCTGAAAAGATTGATGATGAGGAAGATACAAATTTAATTGAAAAGATCTTGAAAAATTAATATTGATGTATCTTCAGATCATGAACCAGAAGCTAAAGATAATGATTCACCTAAGGATGATGTTATTAATACTATCATAATGATGTAGATCTACCTAGAGATTGGAGATATGCTTATAGTCATCCTAAGGAATTGATTATAGGTGATCCATCTCAAGGAATAAGAACTAGATCATCAATGAGAAATATTAGTAATCATCTTGCATTTGTATCACAAATTGAACCTAAAACTATTGAAGAAGCTGAAAAAGATAATAATTGGATGTTAGCTATGCAAGAAGAATTAAATCAATTTACTAGAAATAATGTATGGACCTTAGTTGAAAGACCTAAAAGGTCATTCTGTTATAGGATCTAAATGGGTATTTAGAAATAAATTAGATGAAAATGGCATAGTAATTAGAAACAAAGCTAGATTAGTTGCAAAAGGATATAATCAAGAAGAAGGTATTGATTTTGATGAAACCTTTGCACCTGTAGCTAGATTAGAAGCCATTAGACTATTACTTGCATTTGCATGTCATATGAACATTAATTATTTCAAATGGATGTTAAAAGTATATTTTTAAATGGATTTATAAATGAAGAAGTTTATGTAGAACAACCACCAGGTTTTGAAGATCATGAATTTTCAAATCATGTTTTTAAATTGCACAAAGCACTTATATGGTTTGAAACAAGCACCTAGAGCTTGGTATGATAGGTTAAGCAAATTTCTAATTGAAAATGATTTTTCTAGAGGAAATGTTGATAAAACCCTATTTTTGAAAAGAAAAGTAAAGATTTATTAGTAGTACAAATATATGTAGATGATATTTATTGGTGCTACTAACAATCTTCTGTGTCAAGAATTTGCAAAGTTAATGCAGGGTGAATTCGAGATGAGCATGATGGGAGAACTCAACTTCTTCCTTGGACTCCAAATCAAACAAAAAAGAGGGAATTTTATCAACCAAACAAAGTACACAAGAAATTCTCAAGAAGTTTGGTATGGAATCAATCAAACCCCTTGGAACACCAATGAGTCCTTCATGCAAGCTAGACAAAGATGAAGAAGGTAAGAATCAAAAATATTATCGAGGTATGATCGGATCCTACTTTACTTAACAGCAAGTAGACCTGATATAATGTTTATTGTTTGCTTATGTGCTAGATTTCAGTCTGAACCTAAAGAATCACACTTAATTGCTGTTAAAAGAATACTTAGATATCTAAATGGAACTAAAAATGTAGGTTTATGGTATTCTAGAGACTCAACATTAAATTTAATTGCATATTCTGATTCTGATTATGCTGGATGTAAATTAGATAGAAAAAGCACAAGTGGTGCATGCCAATTTTTAGGAAGTAACTTAATCTCATGGTTTAGCAAAAAGCAAAATTCAGTTGCATTATCAACTACTGAAGCTGAATATGTTGCAGCTGGAAGTTGCTGTGCTCAAATCCTATGGATTAAGCGACAACTTGAAGATTATGGTATAACACTTGATAAAACACCTAATTAATGTGATAACACTAGTGCAATAAACTTAACTAAAAATCCAATTCAACACTCAAGAACTAAACACATAGAAATTAGATATCATTTTATTAGAGAACATGTAGCTAATATGAAATTTGTCTTGATTATGTTAATATGAAGAACAATTAGCTGACATTTTTACAAAACCCCTAAGTGAAGAAAGATTTTGTTATCTTAGAGGAGAATTAGGAGTTGTGATCCATTGGAATGAATTTTAAATCTCCTAGGAATGATTATCTAAAACTAATCATTTTTTTTTAAATTCTCTTGTGATTTTAAGGAAACTCTATCTAGATATTTGAACCCTTGATTCATCACATTCCAAAGTTGATTTATCCAAAATTTGATGACATTCCGGACAAGTTTCAGATTCTTTGAAACTCTTATTTTTTCACTGAAACTGTCTTGGAGCCGACACATCTATTATCGAGTCGACTCCAGTTTTGTTTGAGATTTTGGAGCTAACACCCCTTTCCAGAGTCGACTCCACTTCGGGCGCTGACTGTGTTAGTGACTTGGAGCCGACACCTCGCTTTGCGGGAGCCGACTCCAAGTGGTCCCAGGTTGACTTTATTAGGGCAGAGTCGACACCTTTCTCATTTCATTCGACTCCAATCTCTTCCAAACTTTTCCCCACTCATCCCAAAACCCAAAAGCATCCTATGGCACCAAACGTAGAGGATCCAATTCGGTGGACCAGTGGCGACAGGAAATGGACCATGAGGCGTCCGGCGTGAGCCCTCTCCAAGTTCGTCCTCCACTCATCCGCTTCCATTCCGAGTGCAATCCCAAGGCCATCACCTCAGGTTGACACCCTAGCTGGCCGAGTCATCACAATGGGTAGAAAAGTAGATTTGAACTTCTTTGAAGCCGAGGGTTTCTCTATTAGACGGCAACTCAAGGAGTTAGGATGGGAGAAGGTTTGTTCACTTGATGTTCCAACTTATTCGGCCCTAGTTAAAGAATTTTATCATAATCTATCTAGAGGAGATGGAGGAATCGTAAGTTATGTAAGAGGAAAAAGATTCACTTGACTTTGGAAATACTTGGAAATCTTTTGGAGATTTTGGTTATTGGATTAACTGCTACTTCACATAGTGAGAGAGCAGTGGCTCTGTCAAGAATGCTTGGAAGTGAGGTTACTAATTTTGAGGAAATCAGGGCAAATCAATTGCCTTTGGAGCTTAGGTTATTACACAATATTTGTAGTAGAATTCTTTTTCCAAAGACTGGTCGATTTGAGTATGTCTCGGAGTGAGACATTGTGATTATGGATAGTGTATTAACTGGACAGCCTATAAATCTTGTGGGAATGATGATATGGTACATGGCAGAGGCTGGTAATAAGAAAAGATCAACTTTACCTTATGGCATGATATTAACCATGGCCTTTCAAAATCAAGGTGTAGTTATTTCTGATAGTGAGCCTATGAAGAACCTTAGACATACGGACTATTTTAGCATTGCAACTGTGCACCGTATGGGGTTTGTGAAGGTGAATGGACAATGAGAGAGGAAGGGACACTCAGATGATAGGGCAGCTGAAGCTACTGCGCCTGGTCCTTCAGAGGCTGGACCTTCTATGAAACATCCTTCACCACCACCAGCACCTCCTGTAGTACCTTCACCACCTGCACCGGCACCTATTCCTATTTCCACTTCTACTGGATTTTTTGCAATTCAAATGGAGCAGCTGAAAGAGCTTTTTGCATGTCATGAAGAGAAAATGAAGATTAAGTTAGACAGCAGACTTTTGAGCATAAGAGAGCTCTATTACTCTTTGAAAGATAAAGTGAACAAGATTGAGTATCCTTCAGTACTTCTTCGGAGGCCTTGAAGATTGATTTAATGCAAATTTTTGATAAAATCAAGGATATTGGAGGAGACTCTGAGATTTATTCCAAATGTAATGCTGAGCTACAGGAGAAGGTGACTATTGCTGCTTCCTTGGTAGAGAAAAAGTTAAATGACTTTATGAAGATTCAAGAAAGTGGCATGGGAAAGATCCTAGAAGAACTTAAGAGACTTCTTAGATTTGATTTTGATGTTTAGTTTGTTTTTTGATGTAATAGAATGTTTATATGAATGAAGTAATGAAATATATTGAAGTAAACATTTTGATACTTTGTTGAATGATGTAATGAACATTTTGATGTAATGTTTCAATATTTAATGAATATTAAATTTTGAATGTTTTGAAGTTTGATTTAAGCTTATGTTTGATGTTGAAGTACTTAATTTCTATAGTTGTTGTTAATTTAAGCCTTAATGAACCTTCTTCTAAACCTTTTTGTTGATTACAAAAAAGGGGGAGAGAAGAGGTATTTGTATATGCATAAAAGTGATGGAAGAATGATATATGTATATGCATGTTAAGCAATTAAAAGAATGAGGGAGAATAGTACTTCAAATATGCATGTTGAAAGGAATTAATGTCAAAAGGAATAGAATTTCAATAGACTTAACATATGCACCAACATAGGGGGAGCTACCTCATTAAGGGGGAGCTTAACCTTAATTTAGAATGTTTTGACAATTATGCATTAATTGATTATGCATATACTCAATATTTTTTATCATCAAAAGGGAGATTGTTGGAAATTATTGAGAAATTATTAACCCAATTATTGATTTTGATGATTAACAAAAGCCATGAGTATATTCATTGTGTTTCTGATAAATTTGATAAGTGTTTCAGGAATTAAGAATGATTAATTATTCAAAAGGTATATGAAAATCAGTTTTGAATTGAATATTAATGGATTATTAAAAAGTTTAGAAGTTAGAGCCGATACCCAGACCTACTCGAGCCGACTCCAGAGCGTATCGGAACAGTTAGGATTTTTGGCACGGTTTGGAGCCGACACCCTAACTGTCGAGAGCCGACTCCAACCTGAGATATAGAGAACTATTTTCTGCTTCAGAAGCTAGAGCTAACAATGAATTTTTGAGCCGACTCTAACCTGAGTTACAGAGACTATGTTTTTCGAAGCAATTCTTGGAGCCGACACCTCAGAATCGGGAGCCGACTCCAGATAGCGGTGAGTCGACACTTTGTAAAGTGGGAGCCGACTCCACATTGAATTATTTTTTGCTATTTTTGGCAACCCGATTTGGAGCCGACACATGAAAAGTTGGAGCCGACTCCAACCTGTCAGAGGATGATTTTTAAAAGTGACAGATCAGCTCCAACGGCTATATTTTCTCACCTACTCTTCAACGGATCTATTTTCTTGCATGGAGAACTCATCCAAGTATGATTTTAATGGCTATTTCTCACCTAATCTCTGATTGAAAATCTATATAAAGGGGATATCCGATCGTTCGAAAAAGAGGAAGAAAAATAATAAAAAAATCAAGAAAATATACAGTGAAAAAGAGAGAAATTTTAAAGAGAAATCTCTGAGTCCACGCCTTTTATCTAAAGAGAGTTTCAAGAGAAATCCAAAGCCTTCAAAGATCAAAATCGAGGATTTCCAAAGTTTTGAAGAAGAAGAAGAGCAAAAGCCCTATTTCCTCAACATTCTCTTTAACGAATTTCTGTCAAGAATCAGAGCTGAAGCTTGGTTCATCCCTTCAAAAGAGAAGAGGAAAAAAAAAGAAAAAGCTCACATCCAGATTGCTTCAATTAGGCTTTTCTAATCCTTGTCTATTTACATTATATATTTGCTTAATTAAGGAGCTTTTGAATTGTAAACTTTATTTTGAATTGTTATTTGCTAATTCAATCATGGGGATTGAATTAGTTGAGGTAGTTTACCTCGGACAAGCTAAGTTTAGCTTGGGTTAAGGTTTTGTGCTGGTGAACCTGTGAAAATGGCTGGGTTCATTGTGACCCTATGTAAAACAATAAGTTCGAGTTGTGATCTTGTAAAACAACTCAACTGTAATCAGGGGATTATAGTGTGGACCCAAGAGTTGCTTGGGAGTGGACGTAGGTGTGGCTAACACCAAACCACTATAAATCTTTGTGTGTTTGTCGTGCATTTGTCTCTCTCTCTTTATCATATTGTGCTTAGCTTTTATTAATTCACTTTACTTGGGCACTTTCACATCAAGCAAATTATTTTCAAAGTGTTAAATTTTTTAAAGAACCCAATTCACCTCCCTCCCCTCTTGGGTTGCCATCTGGGCCAACAATTGGTATCAGAGCTTGTGCTCATTTAAACTTGATCTAACAATCAAGAGCTAAAGATCCAAATGGCAGCTCAAGCTGGATCATCCTTTTCTGAAGGTCAATCCACCAATAGGCCACCTTTGTTTAGTGGCACTAACTATTCATATTGGAAAGCAACAATAAGGATTTTCATTCAAGCTTTAGATTATGAATTGTAGAGTGTCATTATTAATGGACCTAGCACACCCACACACATGGTAGATGGTTCTATTGTTCCTAAGCCCGAAAGGAATTGGAATGAGAACGATAGGAAAATGGCTCAGCTTAATGCTAAAGCCATGAATGTCTTATATTATTCTTTGGATGCAAATGAATTCAACAGAATTTCTACTTGCATTTCAGCCAAAGAAATATGGGATAGATTAGAAGTTACCCATGAGGGTACCAATCAAGTAAAAGAATTCAAAATTAACATTCTAGTGCATAAATATGAATTGTTTAGCATGGAACAAACTGAATCAATCACATGCATGTACACTAGATTCACTGATATTGTAAATGGTTTAAAGAGTCTTGATAAAACTTATACTAATTCTGAATTGGTGCGCAAAATTCTTAGATCTCTTCCAAGAACATGGGAAGCTAAAGTAACTGCAATCCAAGAAGCCAAAGACTTGAACATTTTATCTTTGGAAGAGCTACTTGGATCCTTGATGACCCATGAATTGACAATGAAGCAACATCAAGAGGAAGATGTCAAGAAGAAGAGAACAATAGCTCTCAAGGCTGCAGAAAATGAGAAGAGCAGCAGTGAAGATGATGATGAAGATGATGAAATAGTTCTCCTTGCAAAAAAATTTAGAAAGTTTATGCAAAGAAGGAGACCCTTCCACAAAAGGAAATCTGGAATCAAAATGAAAGGAGAAAAAGAAAAAGAAAGGGATAAAGATAAAGAAAAAGAACCCTTGACATGTTATGAATGTAAGAAGTCGGAGCATTTTCGATCTGAATGTCCTCAACTAAAGAAGGGTTACAAGAAGATGAAGAAGGCCTATGTTGCAACATGGAGTGATAGTGAAGAATCTTCATCCGAAGAAAATCAAAAAGAAGTTGCAAACATTTGCTTCATGGCGAACGACGATAATGAGGTAAATTTCGAAACCCCCAATGTTGATTTCACTTTTGATGAGTTATATGATGCTTTCAATGAATTAATTAGTGATTTCAAGATTTTAAGAAAAAAGAATAATCTTTAAAAACTAAAAATTTAGATCTTCTCAAATGAAAAATGAACTTGTTTTGAGATCAAAAATCTGAAATCTGAAAAAGAAGAAATATTGAAAGAAAAAGAATCAATTTCTAAAGAAAATCTTAATTTGAAGAAAGAAATTGATAAATATAAGAATATTGTTGATAAATTTATAAATAGCTCAGAAAAACTTAATTTACTATTAAACAATCAAAGAGCTCTATTTGATAAAGCTGGACAGGATATAACCTTACATGAAACAAAAATATGTAAATAATTTCTTTATTAAGAAACCTATCAAAATGATGTTTCATGTTATCATTGCAACAAAAAAGAACATAAATCTTATGAATGCAATTTTAGAAAAACTAATAAGAATTTAACGCTTAAAGGAAAGAAAATATGGGTTCCAAAAGGAACAATATTTATTGCTACTAACCATGAAGGACCCAAGAAAGCTTGGGTACCTAAACAAAAGATTTGATTATCTTGCAGGAGTATTTTGCGGTCAAAGGATAAAAAAGAAAGTGGTATCTTGATAGTGGCTGCTCAAGACACATGACGGATGACAATGAGCAATTCATCACCCTTGAAGATAAAAGAGGAGGAGTTGTTACTTTTGGAGACAATGGCAAAGGTCAAATTATGGGCCTTGGTAAAATTCAAATAACTCTGTCCACCTTTATTGAAAATATTTTATATGTTGATGGTTTAAAGCATAATTTAATTAGCATTAGCCAACTGTGTGATAAAGGTTTCAAAGTTTTATTTGAAGCTTCTATCTGCAATTAGAACAAAAAGGAGTTGGGCGCCCAATTGGGCGCCCAACTAAAGCAATAGTGGAGTTAGGTGCCCAATTGGGTGCCCAACTTTTAGAATCTAATCGTTAGGCACCCAACGAAGGAATATTTCAACGTTAGGCGCCCAATTGGGCACCCAACGAGTCTGTCTCTCTCAATTTTTTTTTTTGAGACTCTTCTTGGGAAAGAGTCTCTCCATTGCTTCTTTCCATAACCTTTTAATGCCGTCATTTTTCTGCAACGTCGATGACTTGGAGCTTGCTCACTGATTATTATTTTAATGCCACCATTTTTCTCTGATGAACACAAAATCATTTTAAAAAATAGCCATTCTCTGTCTAAAAAGTTTATCTTCAAGCTTTCAAAGATGTCATTCTGGTGAGTGAATTTTTTCTACGGCTTGGGGTTGCTTTTTCAAACTAGCTGCCTGCTCTCTTCAATGCCGCCATTCTTCTCTGGTAAATGCAAATTTTTTCCATGGCTTGGTGATTGTCTTTTAAGGCTCGCCGCTTGCTCTTTTAATGCTGCCGTCTACCTTAACAAAGACTACAAATTTTTTCCACGGCTTGAGGGTGATTTTCAAAACTTGCTGCTTGCTTAAATGCTTACACCTTATTTTCAATGGATGCTTTTAATGCCTGCCGAATTCTTCCCTCTATCAATATCTTCTAACGGCTATATTTGGGCTTTGCCTATAAATAGCCTCTTGATGTGTGTTTTCATGACGAGTGGAAACAACGGAATGGGAAAACAATAGAAAAGAGAGAAAGAAAGAGGACTTGGGAAAATCAGTGGGGTGCCATATTGAGTGAGCGACTTCAAGAGCATTCAATTTTTCATCAGTGGAAGTGACGTTAAAGCTTCAACCACATCCTGAAGAGCATTCTAGCTTCATCAAAGACTTCATTTATTCTTCTAAGGAAGAATTCATCTTGTGGAGTGTTCTTTAAAATTTATAAAGTATTTCTTTTGAATATCTACTCATCTAAGGAGCTTCATGTATCACTCTTCATATTATTGTGCTCTGTGTTTAAGTTTCATGATGATGAAACTTGTGAGGTAGAGATCTACCCGTGAGATTAGTGTAAGGCTTCTTTGTGCCTGAAATAAGAGACTAGCCTGGAAGGCTAAGTGTAAGGTTCCCTTGTGCCCGTAAACAAGTTGCTATCCAGGTTGGCTAAGGTGGTTAGTAAAAATTTTTAAGGGATTCTTGGAGAGTGGATGTAGGTGCTGGGTTTGGCACCGAACTACTATAAATTATTTGTGTTTGCATGATTTAAATTTCTGTGGTGCTTGGACATTCTCTCTACACTTCACGTCACTTTCCATTAAATTCTGAAATTGACAAAGGGCACATATTTGCTAATTAATATTTTTAAAGAACCCAATTCACCCTTCCTCTTGGGTTACAATATATGAGCAACAAGTGGTATCAGAGCAGGTGCTCTTGTTTCTAAGCCTTAAAAAGCTTTGAGCCAAAGATCATGGTAGCCCAAGTGAGTTCTCTATTAAGTGAAGGGCAATCCATAAATAGATCACCTCTGTTTAGTGGCACTAATTATACCTATTGGAAAGCTAGAATGAAAATCTTCATCCAAGCACTTGACTATGATCTATGGAATATCATATTGCATGGTCCTCACACACCCAAAATAAGATCAAATAGGATAAATTTTCTAAACCAGAAATAGAATGGGATGAACATGATAAGAAGATGGCTCAACTCAATGCTAAAGCCATGAATGTTCTATATTGTTCATTGGATGCTAATGAGTTCAATCGCATTTCCACTTGTTGTTCTATAAAAAATATGAGATAGATTAGATGTTACCCATGAGGGTACTAATCAAGTTAAAGAATCCAAAATAAATATGCTTGTATATAAATATGAATTTTTAAAATGGATTCTACTAAAAATATTACTGATATGTTTATAAGGTTTACCGATATCATTAATGGGCTAAAAACCTTGGAAAATCTTATACGAACAGTGAACTTGTTGGAAAAATTTTAAGATCTTTGCCTAGGTCTTGGAAGGCTAAAGTCACTGCAATACAATAAGCCAAGGACCTCAACACTCTATCATTAGAAAATTGGTTGGGTCATTAATGACTCATGAGCTGCAATAGCGCCAACATCTTGATGAGGATGAGTCAAAGACGAAAAGAATAATGGCACTGAAGAGTGCCACTCTAAATGAAGAAAGTGATGAAAGCACTGGTGATAGTGAGGAGTATAGGGAGATGACACTTATCACTCAAAAATTTAAGAAATTTATGAGGAAACAAAAAATTTGAAGGAAGAAGAAGATAATTTGTGAAAGGGAGCATAGGGAGCATAGTAAAAAAAAGAATAAAGATCAGCCCCTTATATGTTATGAATGTAAAAAGCTAGGTCATTTTAAATCTGAATGCCCTCTATTGAAGAAAGGTCATGTTGACCTCATATTGATTTTGATGATCACAAAATAATTAAGTATGATACTAATGATCTTGTCGTTGAGTTAAACAAATTTCAAGTGAATCATCAAGATGATGTTACTCCGAATTGGATTACTCTACAAATCAAAAGAAAGGTTTTACAAAGGTAAAATGAAGGTAATGTGGTTGTATTTTTGCAAGTCCAAATATTTTGGAAAAAGGCAAATGAATTTTTCAAATAGACTTTTGCTTCAAAGGTATCTCAAATATTTGTTTTACAAATGACTAAAACTATCTTTGCATGAACTCTTGTATTGTTTCTTATAGCAAAAAAAATATTTTCAAATGAGCTAATGGATTTGTATTTCAAATACTTTATCAAGTCCAAATATTTTATCATGGTTCTTCAATGTTTGATCATTTATTTCTCAAATGACTGAATCTATATTTGATGATTTATCATGTAAAATTTATTTTTCAAAGCATTGCAGGGCAATCCTGTAAATCCCACTAAATGCAGTCAATGGCAATCCTGTAAATTCCATTGAAGGCTGTCAGTGGCATTTCTGTAAATTCCATTAAATGTTGCCTACATTCCAAAATCGTGTGAAATTAAAAACAAGCTAACTGGTTTAGGTTTTCAGCTAGCTATTTTTTCCCTGCAAGCTTTCATGGCTGTTTGGATTTTCAAAATAGTTAACTGGATTGCTGATCCAGCTAACTAGTTTTACCATGCAATTGCTCTTGATCGAACTGTCCTTCTTTTTAGTTAATTGGAATTGGCTTCCAGCTAACTAAGGTTTTCTGCACATTGCTCTTGGCCGAACAATTTTTTATTTTAGCTAACTGGCTAGCTAGCTATGGCTCCTGAAACTTCTTCTAGCCATGTGCATGATTGAGATAGTTAACTGGACTTTTAGTCCAGCTAACTAGCAAATGCTGCAGAAGCTATGTCTTGACCGAACGCTTTATGAAGATAGCTAACTAAACTCCTAGTCTAGCTAGCTAATGGGCTGAAATTCTTTATCTTGTCATGGGTTTCTTGAGCTTAGTTAACTGGAGTTAAACTCCAGCTTACTATCTTTGGCCTGAACATCCATCATGACCGTGTGAAATATTGAAATAGCTAACTGGACCTTGGGTCCAGCTAACAGATGGTTTGTTTCTCATCTCCTCTAGCCACATGGAATATGGAAATAGTTAACTGGACCTTGGGTCCAGCTAACTAAAGGTATGTATCTCTCTCTCTCATGGCCATGTAGAATATTGGAATAGCTAACTGGACCTTTGGTCCAGCTAACTATCACTTTGCAGAACTTCTCTCCTGGCCGTGGAATATTGGAATAGCTAACTGGACCTTTGGTCCAGCTAACTATCACTTTGTAGAACTTCTCTCCTGGCCGTGTGGAATATTGGAATAGCTAACTAACACTTTGCAGAATTCCTCCTCTGGCCATGTGATATCTGATTGTAGCTAACTGAAGTTTTTCTTCAGCTAGCTAATGGAAAGCAGAACTCCTCTTTAGTCGTGCTCACTATGAAAATAGCTAACTAAACTCGTAGTTCAGCTAGCTAATGAATGCAGATGATTACTTTGGCCGAACTTCTCCTTGAATTAGTTAACTAGAATCAAACTCCAGTCAACTAATGACCCATCTCCACTTCACTTGGATGTGCTCTCTTTCTCTCTCTCTCTCTATATCTGAATTCTATTTTCAGCTAACTGACTTTTGGTCCTTTGATAAAATGGCAGAGTTCTTCCTCCTTCAAATGGAAACCAGTTCATTCAATGCTCAAGGAAAATATTTTTAACGGTTATCTTTTCTTTTCGTTTTACTTTTCATTAATTTTGATTAAGTCTAACGGATATTTTTGCAGATCAAATGCTTTAAATAGCTATGTAGAAGAAGAAGAAAAAGAGAGGTGAACAGTATAGTGATTCATTGCATACATCCAGACTATTCAGTGAGAAAGAATGAAAGCTCTATTTTAAATACGTGAGTGCTCTTGAAGATCTTTGATTAATCATCTTTGTTGAATCATTAAAGCTTCCAAAAGGATTCAATGCTTCAGCTACTTCCAAAGGAGACTCCATTTATTGCTAAAGATCATTTGAAAAAAGAAGCTCATTTGAGGAGTTGTCTTCACTCTTGTAAAGTATTCATTTCTAAATATCTACTCATTATAGGAGCTTTGTTTTCTTAATATGTTTTGAACAATTTTGAATCTTGTAAAGGGTTGGGATTAACCCTTGGTAATTTGTTGTAAGGCTTCCTTGTGCCCGTGAAACAAGAGGACTAGCCTGAAAGGCTAGGGATTTGGCTTCCTTGTGCCATGAAACAAGAGAACTAGCCTGGAAGGCTAGGGGTTTGGCTGCCTTGTGCCGTGTAACAAGAGAACTAGCGGGAAGGCTAGGGGTTGTAATCATTGGTAATATGATTGGAGTATAATTCCCAAAGAATTTTTGGGGAGTGGACGTAGGTGCTGGGTTGGCACTGAACCACTATAAAATTTCTGTGTTTGTGATTACTTGCATAATTTCTTGATGTTATTGTGTTCACATCACTAAACCGCTGCCGATTAAATCTTGATCAGTGATAAGCACATATCTGCACAATTAATTTTTAAAATACCCAATTCATCCCCCCTCTTGGGTTGCTACATCTGGGCAATAATTGGTATCAGAATAGCGTTCTCCTGAATATTTTTGCTTTAACAAGCTTGGTGCCAAAGATCATTAGCAATCCAAATGGGTTCGGTTTTGACTGAGAGATAGTCAACTAATAGACCACCTTTGTTTGATGGCACAAATTACACGTATTGAAAAGCACATATTAAAATTTTTATTCAAGCACTTGATTATGATTTATGGAGTATCATAGTCAATGGACCTCACATACCCACTATTAAATCTGATGGTATTGATATTTTCAAACCAAAAACGGAATGGAATGTGCATGATAAGAAGATGGTTCAGCTGAATGCTAGAGCCATGAATGTATTATATTGTTCTTTAGATGCCAATAAATTTAATTGTATTTCTACATGCATATCTGCTAAGAAAATTTGGAATAGACTTGAAGTTACCCATGAGGGCACCAATCAAGTCAAAGAATCTAGAATAAATATGCTTGTACATGAATATGAATTGTTTAAAATGGAATCATATAAAAGCATTGGTGATATGTTTACAAGATTCACTAACATTATTAATGGAATGAAAAGCCTTGGAAAATCCTATACTAATGGTGATCTTGTTAGAAAAGTTTTGAAATTCTTGCCTAGGTCTTGGGAGGCCAAAGTTACTGCAATTCAAGAAGCCAAGGACCTCAATACACTATCTCTTGAAGAATTAGTTGGTTCATTGATGACTCATGAGCTTCAGCAGCAACAACATATTGATGAAGAATAGTCCAAAAAGAAGAAGATGTTGGCACTAAAGTGTAGCCCTAAATGATGAAAATGATAGCACCTCAAGTGAAAGTGATGAGAAAATGATCTGGCTCTCATTTCAAGAAAATTTAAGAAATTCATGAGAAAGAAATTTGAAGGAAGAAAGAGGGCATTAATGAAGGAAGAGCCAAGCAATGAAAAAGAATATGAAGTAATTTGTTATGAATGCAGCAAACCGAGACACTACAAGTCAGATTGTCCATATCTAAAGAAAGGTCCCAAGAAATTCAAGAAGAAGGCTATGATAGCTACATGGAGCGATAGTGATGTATCAAGCTCCGAAGAAGAAAAGAATGAAGAAGAAAATCTGTCTCATGGCGAACAATGGAGAGGTAAGCCTCAGCTTCTTAGATGATTTTACATTTGATGAATTGCATAGTGCATTTTATGAATTAATCGATGATTTTGTAAATCTCAGTTCAAAAATAAAGATTTAAAAATTCAAGTTCAATATCTTACTTTAGAAAAGAACAAACTATTAGAAGAAATAAAGTTTTATTACAAGAAAATAAGAATTTAAAAAATCAAGTAGATAGATTGAACACCTATTATAGATAAATTTACTTTAAGCTTAAATAAATTAGAAATGATTCTTAATAGTCAAAGAGCTATTTATAACAAAGCCGGTCTTGGATATGATCCTTTAAAAAGATAAAAGTTTTTAAAAAATATTTATGGGCATGCTAATGATCTATGAAGTTATATGTTTCAAATGTGGTAAACCTAGACACAAAGCATATATATGTCACACACACAATGTTAGAAGGATATGGGTTCCAAAAGGAACCATTTTAGCTAACCCCAAAGGACCCAAGAAAGCTTGGGAACCTATAAGCAAGACTTGATATTATAGATGCAGATGTGTCTTGCAATCCATGGAGCAAAAAAAATTTGATACTTGGATAGCGGGTGCTTAAGAGACTTGATGGATGATGAATCTCAATTCATCACTTTGAATGCTGGTTACCTTTGAAAATAATGGCCAAGGTAAAATTGTTAGCATTGATAAAATTGGTACAACTCCCTCTACTTTTATTGATAATATCTTGCTTTTAAATGGATTGAATCATAACTTGTTTAGCATTTGTCAATTTTATGAAAAAGATTTTAAAATTATTTGTTGAATCATCTCTTTGCATAATTACAAATCTTGTTGATGATTGCATGAAAGCCATTGGTCATAGGCATGTAATGTTTATATTGTTAATGATTAGAATATATTGAATGTCTAGTTGTCATGAATGCTAAAATTGATAAATCTAGTTATGGCATCATAGACTTACTCATGTCGGCGTGGATTTGCTTTCTAAATTATTCAAAAATGATTTGGTTAAATGTTTGACAAAATTGAATTTAAAAAAGATTAGATTTGTGATGCATGCAAATTTTTGAAAAATTAACTAGAATTTCTTTCAAGTCTAAAAATATGATTTCAACTTCTAAACTTTTAGAACTTATTGATGGGGGACGGAAAAAAAATGATGGAATGAGGGGATGATGATGTGTTCTAAGTAATTAACCATCTTTAATGAGCATTTGAACCCAAGTTATGGCTGAATTCATGCATGGAAGGGATGAAGAACATCAAGCCGGAAGCAGAAATCTAAACACCCTTGTGCAAGTTTTTTCAAAGAAATAAAAATAAAATAGGATTTAAAGGTATGAAAACCTTCAAACTAGATCAAGCCACCTTTAAAGACCTCAGATCCAAAGGATTGAAAGGGTTTTTCTTTCCAACAATGAAGTAAGAGCTTGAAGTGGAAGGGATGCACTCAACACTCAAAGAATTGAGGGTTGGTTGACATGATCTACACTCCTTACTTAAGAACTTACCTTGGCACTTGATCCTTGATGTGAAACCATCATCCTCAACTCCAAAATCCTCAAGAGAACCTGCAAATGATCAGAAGTAAGGCCATGGAGGCAAAGGAATTGAAGGAAATAAAAAAAAATCAAACAAGGAAAGGAAGGGTTTGAAAAAATTTGCTGAAACTTGAGTAGCACTTGTCCTTCTTCCTGAAACTCTTATGGAACCTTGGCAGAATGGATTAGAGTAGCAAATTAGGCCTCTCACCCTCTCCCTCAAGGAGTAACCTAGCTCTAAGACTAGGGAAACAAAAGCCTCAACTAAAACCAAGGGCATCTCACCCTCTCCATATTCAAAGAGAAACAAGGCACTTTTCAAAAAATCCAAATAAACTTTATTTTATTTATCAAACTTCCTTCTTTCACAAGAGGGGAAGCTTGGCCCTATTTATAGGCCAAAAGACTTCCAAAATTTTAGCCAAAAGAGATCATAACTAATTACAAAAAAGCATAACTAATCCAAGGATTAATTATGATATAACTAACTAATTACAATCCCTAACAAATTCAATTGCACAAGCTTCCATGTGGCACCTCCTTGGTTTGCCATGTTTCATCATCAGATACCTCCATGTGTCCTTCAAGATTTGACTTCCAAATAAACAAAGAGAAGACTTGTTGGTTTGACAGCAGTGTCGGCTCAAGGGCAGGAAGTGTCGATACTTTGAAACTTGGCAGGCGTTGATACTTTGCTATGAGTCGACACTTGAAATTTTGAAGCATGAGTTGCCACTTGAAAAATTGAAACTCTTCTTTTATGAATTGGCTTAAGAAAGTAAACTCGTAAAAAGTGGACTAAATATAAAACCAAAGAGTGTCAGTCTGCAACCTTTTCTTCTTGCTGATGTCCCCATCAATCCTCCCTGGATGAAAAAAACTCGGCCCTTACGAGTATGGATCATTTTGGCTTTGGTAATATTCAAGCAGATCTGGATTGATCCTTTGCAGTTCTTCTTGAGTGATCCATGGATCTTCAGAATCAGGTCTACCTTGCCAATGGATCAAGTAGCGTTGATAGTCTTTATTTCAGATAGTGACAATCTTGTCATCTAATATCCGCTCAATTCTTTCTCGCTTGTGGCTGGTGAAAACTCTGGGATTGGTTCACTTTCAAAGGATGGATCAGGTCCTAAAAACTTTTACCTTCTCACCTGTATCAAATATTTAAGCGAAAGTAAAAGTATGCTAGTTAAATAATTTGATCACTTCGGTTCACAGGTCACTTAAGGCAACTGTGCTAGACAACAACCTCAACATTGTTGCTTCTGATACTGTCCATTTTGATTTTGTTGTCAGTTGTCACACCATCAGACCAAAGAGGTTGACGTTGGTGGAAATTGAAATCAAAAGTAGACTTTGGAAAGGTTATAGCCGTCTCAGGGAATGGACAGCAACATAGAAGTTTGTAAGAGAAGAAAGGCAGCAAGATCATGCTGGCTGTCACAGGGTTAAAAGTCTAAACTTATTTTTCTCAAACTAGAAATCTTATGCGGTGCTAGACAACAACCTCAACATTATTGCTTCTGATACTGTCCATTTTGATTCTAAGTTGACACACCATCAGACAAAAGAGGTTGACATTGGTGGAAATTGAAATCAAAAGTAGACTTTAGAAAGGTTATAGCCGTCTCAGGGAGTGGACAGCAACATAGAAGTTAGCAATAGAAGAAAGGCAGCAAGGCCATGTTGGCTGTCACAGGATCAAAAGATTGAACTTATTTTTCTCGAACTAGAAATCTTATGCGGTGCTAGACAACAACCTCAACATTGTTGCTTCTGAACTGTCCATTTTGATTCTAAGTTGATACACCATCAGACAAAAAAAAATTTCTCATTGAAATTTTTTTAAAAAAGAAATTTATAAGTTGAGTAGCAAATGCGTCGCAAATTTTTAATTTTTTTAAAAAATAAAATTAAAATTTTGCGACGCATTTGCGATGCAAATTTATAAATTTCGTTCCTTTAATAAATTGCAATGAGAAAAAAATTTCTGGTTGCAATTTTTTTTAAAAAAAAAATTAAAATATAGCGACGCAATTTGCATCGCAAATGCATCGCTAAATTTTAATTTTATTTTTAAAAAAATTGCAACCAAAATTTTTTTTTAAAAAAATAAATTATTCAATTTAGCGACGCAATATGCGTCGCAAATTTATGAATTAATTTTTTTAAAAAAATTATAACGAAATTTTTGATAATGCATAAATATTATTTAAATTTTGATAACAATATTTTTTAAATAAATATTATTTAAAACTCTGTTGACCCAATTATTGATTTGATGATTAATAAAAGACATGAGTATATTGACTATGTTTTTGATAGATTTAATAAGTGTTTCAGGGATTAAAAATGTTTAATCAATCAAAAGGAATAAAGAAATAGGTTTTGAATCAAAATGTTAAAAGAATTTTTTCAAAGTTCAGAGCTTGGAGTCGACACCCAAATAGTTAGGAGCCGACCCCAAGGGTATCAGAAGATTTCTGGATTTTTGGCACGGTCTGAGTCGACACCTAGAGTTTCGGAGCCGACTCCAACCTGAGATACAGAGAAGGGCATTCTGTTTTAGTTTTCGGAGCCGACACCTAGAATTCGGGAGCCGACACCTGAGAGTTCGGGAGCTGACACCTGAGTTTCTGGAGATGACTCTAACCTGAGAACAGAGAGCGTTTTTATGAATATTTCTGGAGCGACACTTTTGGATTGCGGAGCCAACTCCCGAAAGCGATGAGCCAACACTTAACTTTCTCAGAGCCGACTTCGCAACAACTTTTATTTGCTATTTTTGGATACTCGATTTGCAGCCGACACCTAAAAGTTGAGCCGACTCTAACCTGTCAGGAATGGATTTTTATTTGTCAGAACGGACTCCAACGGTAAGATTCTTTTACCTAACCTCTAACGCTATTTTTCTTTGTGTGTAGAAAGATCCAAGCATCTCACAACGGCTATATTTCCAACCTAAACTTGGATTAAGATATATATAAAGGGGGAAACCGTCCGTTTGAAAAAAAAAAAAAAAAGAGAAGAAAATAGAGAAAAGAGAGAAAATAGATTGAAAAATCCAAAAAATCTCGAAAAAAAAAATCAAGAGGAGAGATTCAAAGCTCAAATCCAACAACCCCAGAAAGTTCAAAGAGAAATCCACAAGCTTCTCAAGTTCAAATCAAGGAGATTTCCATTATTAGAAGAAAGAAAGCAAAAGCCCCAAATCCTCAACTTCTCAACTGCAAATTTCAGTGAAGAATCTGAGCTGAGGCCTTGATTCAATCTTTCAAAGGAGAAGAGGAAAAGAAGAAAAGAAGAAAAGCATAATCAAAACTTCAAATCAGGCTTTTCTAAACCTTGTTTATTTTTGTTTATCTGCTCATTGAGGAGCTTTGTAAAAACATATTTTTATTTTGTTTGCTAGTTCAATCAGGGGATTGAATTAGTGGAGGTAGTTACCTCGGTACAAGCTAAGGATAGCTTGTGTTGGGTTTTGTGCTGGTGAGCCCGAAAACCAGCTGGGTTCGTTGTGATCCCGGGAAAACAACAAGTTTGAGTTGTGAGCTTGTAAAACAACTCGCTGTAATCAAGGAGATTATAGTGTGGACCCAAGTGATCTTGGGAGTGGACGTAGGTGTTGGATACACCGAACCACTATAAAATCTTTGTGTTTGCCGTGCCTTTTTCTCTTTCTCTATCTCTTATTTGTGTTTTGCTTTACTTGCATTCATTAATTTTTTCATATTTTTAAAAGTTAAATTTTTAAAGAACCCAATTCACCCCCCCCCTCTTGGGTTGCCATCTGGGCCAACAATTGGTATCAGAGCTTGTGCTCATTTTTGTTTGATCCACGATCAAGAGCTAAAGATCCAAATGGCAACACAAGTGGTTCTCATTTGCTGAAGGTCATTCTACAAATAGACCTCCTTATTTAATGGTTCAAACTATTCTTATTGGAAAGCTAAGAATGAGGATATTCATTCAAGCTTCTGATGAGAATTTGGGTGTAATATTAATGGACCTAGTACACCCACACACTTAGTTGATGGTTCAATAGTTCCTAAAGCCCGAAAGGGATTGGAATGAAAATGATAGGAAAATGGCTCAGCTTAATGCAAAAGCCATGAATGTTTTATATTGTTCCTTTAGATGCTAATGATTTAATCGTATCTCTACTTGTAATTCCGCTAAAGAAATATGGGATAGATTAGAAGTTACCCATGAGGGAACAACCAAGTTAAAGAATCTAAAGATTAATATCTTGTGCATAAATATGAATTGTTTAGCATGGAACAATCTGAAACCATCACATGCATGTACACTAGATTTACTGATATTGTAATGGTTTGAAAAGTCTTGGAAAAACCTATACTAATGCTGAATTGTTCGCAAAATTCTTAGGTCATACCAAGATCATGGGAAGCAAAAGTGACAGCAATCCAAGAAGCCAAAGACCTCAACACTACCTTTGGAGGAGCTTCTAGGATCTCTATGACCCATGAATTGACAATGAAGCAACATGTGGAGGAAACAAAAGAAGAAACAATTGCCCTCAAAGCTGCAGAAATTGAAGAAGAGCAGCGATGATGAAGATGATGATGATGATGAGAACTGCTCTTCTTGCAAGAAATTTAAGAAGATTTATGAGGAAAAGAAACCCTTCCAAAAAAAAAATTTGGAACAAAGATGGAAGGAGAAAAAAAAAGATAAGGACAAGGACAAAGAGAAAGACCCCTTGATATGTTATGAATGTAAGAAACCGGGGCATTAGATATGATTGTCCACAATTGAAAAAGACCTTCAAGAAAAAGAAAAAGGCATATGTTGCAACATGGAGCGACAGCAATGAATCTTCTTCCGAAGAAGAAGAACAAAAGAAGTTGCAAACATTTGTTTATGGCAAACGACGACGACGAGGTAAGTTCCGAAACCTAATGAGTTTACATTTGATGAATTGTTTGAAGCTTTTAATGAACTGTATGATTTTAAAATTTTGAAAAAGAAATTTAAATCTTTGAAAAATGATAATTTAAATTTTAAAAGAAAAGGATAAATTACTCATGAAGTTAAGAATTGAAATCTGAAAAAAAATTTGTAAAAGATAAAGAATCAAATTTCTAATGAAAATATTAGTTTAAAGAAAGAAGTTAAAAAATAAAAATATGTTGATAAATTTACATATAAGTTCTACTAAACTTCATGTTTTGATAGTCAAAAAGCTGTTTTTGATAAAGCTGGATTAGGATATACACAAGAAAACAAAATCACTAAAAATATTTTTAAAAAAAAGGTAATATAACATGTTTTAAATGTAATGAAAAAGGCATAAATCCTTTGAATGTAATTTAAAAAACAACAAATTTAAATTTAAAGGAAGAAAATATGGGTTCCGAAAGGAACAATTTTGTTGCTACTAACCATGAAGGACCCAAGAAAGCTTGGGTACCTAAACATAAAGTTTGATGATATTGCAGGAATGTCTTGTAGCCAAAAGATCAAAAGAAAGTGGTATCTTGATAGCGGCTGCTCAAGACATATGACGGGTGACAAAGAGAATTCATCACCCTTGAAGAAGAAAGGAGGAGTTGTTACATTTGGCGATAATGGTAAAGGTCAATTGGGCCTTGGTAAAATTCGCATAACTCCATCCACTTTTATTGAAAATGTACTTTATGTTAATGGTTTGAAGCATAACTTAATTAGTATAAGCCAATTATGTGATAAACTTTAAAGTTTCATTTAAATCTTCTTTCTGCACTGTAACTAATTCTATTGATAATAGCATTGTTTTTACTGGATATAGAAATGGCAATATACTTGTTGACAGGAAATTCTAGAGTAATCATTGCTTAATTGCTGATAATGCTAATTAATGAATTGGTTGGTTGTGGCATCGTAGATTAGGTCATGCAAGCACACACCTTATTTCAAAATTAATTAAAATGGATTTAGTTAAAGGATTTACCTAAATTAGATTTTGAAAATAAAATATGTGATGCATGTCAATTTGGAAAACAAACTAGAAGTTCTTTCAAATCTAAAAATATTGTTTCAACTTCTAGGCCACTAGAGCTACTTCACATGGACCTTTTTGGACCAACTAGAACACAAGTCTAGGAGGAAAGAAATATGGCCTTGTGATTGTAGATGATTACTCTAGATACACTTGGGTATGTTTTTAGCTCACAAAGATGAGACTTTCTCGATATTCCTGAAATTCTTCAAGAAAGTCACAAATGAGAAAAACACTACCATAGTGTCTCTAAGAAGTGATCATGGAACAGAATTTGAAAATCACTTATTTGAAAATTTCTGCACTGAAAATGGAATTAATCATAATTTTTCTGCACCTAGGACTCCACAACAAAATGGTGTTAGTTAGAAAGAAAGAATAGAACTTTAGAAGACATGGCCCGTACCATGCTATGTGAAAGCAACCTACCAAAGTATTTTTGGGCGGAAGCTATAACACAGCATGTTACATCTTAAATAGAGCCCTAATAAGACCAATATTAAAGAAAACACCTTATGAATTATGGAATGAAAGAAAACCAACTATTAATATTTTCATGCATTTGGATGTAAATGTTTCATTCATAATAATGGTAAAATAACTTAGGAAAATTTGATGCTAAATCTGATGAAGGAATATTCTAGGATATTCAACAACTAGTAAAGCATATAGAATATTTAACAAGAAAACCCTAGTTGTTGAAGAATCCATTCATGTAGTTTTTGATGAATCTTTAGCAACTAGTTGAAAAGATTGATGATGAGGAAGATACAAACCTATAATTGAAAAGATCTTGAAAAATTAAATATTGATGTATCTTCAGATCATGAGCAAGAAGCTAAAGATAATGATTCACCTAAGGGATGATGTTACTAATACTAATCATAATGATGTAGATCTTCCTAGAGATTGGAGATATGCTTATAGTCATCCTAAGGAATTGATTATAGGTGATCCATCTCAAGGAATAAGAACTAGATCATCTATGAGAAATATTAGTAATCATCTTGCATTTGTATCACAAATTGAACCTAAAACTATTGAAGAAGCTGAAAAAGATAATAATTGGATGTTAGCAATGCAAGAAGAATTAAATCAATTTACTAGAAATAATGTATGGACCTTAGTTGAAAGACCTAAAGATCATTCAGTTATAGGATCTAAATGGGTATTAGAAATAAATTAGATGAAAATGGCATAGTAATTAGAAACAAAGCTAGATTAGTTGCAAAAGGATATAATCAAGAAGAAGGTATTGATTTTGATGAAACCTTTGCACCTGTAGCTAGATTAGAAGCCATTAGACTTTACTTGCATTTGCATGTCATATGAACATTAACCTATTTCAAATGGATGTAAAAAGTGCATTTTTAAATGGATTTATAAATGAAGAAGTATGTAGAACAACCACCAGGTTTTGAAGATCATGAATTTTCAAATCACGTTTTTAAATTGCACAAAGCATTATATGGTTTGAAACAAGCACCTAGAGCTTGGTATGATAGGTTAAGCAAATTTCTAATTAGAAAATGATTTTAAGAGGAAATGTAGATAAAACCTTATTTTTGAAAAGAAAAGTAAAGATTTATTAGTACAAATATATG
The DNA here is from genome assembly GCA_900491605.1 of Calamus simplicifolius. Lineage (NCBI taxonomy): Eukaryota > Viridiplantae > Streptophyta > Magnoliopsida > Arecales > Arecaceae > Calamus > Calamus simplicifolius. Next base: position 477,046 of record UESW01004513.1, read on the forward strand.
TAGATGATATTTTTGGTGCTACTAACAATCTTCTATGTCAAGAATTTGCTAAGTTAATGCAGGGTGAATTCGAGATGAGCATGATGGGAGAACTCAACTTCTTCCTTGGACTCCAAATCAAACAAAGCAAAGAGGGGATTTTCATCAACCAAACCAAGTACACAAAGGAAATTCTCAAGAAGTTTGGTATGGAATCAATGAAACCCCTTGGAACCCCAATGAGTCCTTCATGCAAATTGGACAAAGATGAAGAGGTAAGAAAGTTGATCAAAAACACTATAGAGGTATGATCGGATCTCTACTTTACTTAAACTGCAAGTAGACCTAATATCATATTTGTTGTTTGCTTATGTGCCAGCTTTTAATCGTGTTGGCCCAGATGACAACCCAAGAGGGGGGGGGGGGGGGTGAATTGGGTTCTTTAAAAAATTTCGCCTTTTTAAAATAGTNTAGTTATATGCTGCTCCGAATCTATCACTACCAATAATATGCATGTTAAAAAAGCCCATTGTTATGGATGGGCACACATTCAGCATTGCCATGCACACTTATCCATAGCCTCCATCAAGTCTTTAAATTCACAAAACAAGCATATTGTATCTATAAGACTGAGAAAAGAACAAAAAATCCTACAAGGGAATCCGAAGAGATGGCTTCGAGATAATCTTATGGACAGATCAATGAAACATGTTGTACGAAATTCGTCCCAAAATTTACCCATATTGCACAGATTAACAAGCAAATGATGGATTAGTTTTCAGGTCTTATAGCGAAAAAATGCGTTGGAATTTTGAGGAGAGTGGTGGTAGAGGGAAACAAAGAGGAAATCGTCAAGGTAGTGTGAGAAATTTAAAAGTTTAAACAATTTATATATTAAAAAAAGCTTGGTGTGGTTTATTATTATTGATGAGGGGTAAAATCATCACCTCATCGAGTGGCAGATATGGCAGGTGGCGGGACTCACTTTCGGGCTCTGGTTTGCCAATCGTTATGCTCAGAAAAAATACTATCTGTCATAGAAAAGGACAAACTACACCACCTGCAATCTCCTTCGTACCTTGGCAGGGCTAAGTTATCTCCAATTCTTGGCAGGACCGAGCTATCTCCGAACCTTGGCAGGGTCGAGCCATCTCCATGCTTTGATAGGGCTGAGTACCTTTCAAACCTCGGCATGATCAAGTTTTGGCTCTTTAGAATAAACATCATCCTCATCCAAATCATGCCGGATATCTCGGGGAACAACCCGTACTGATCACTAAAATCTCGGAACAAACCTTCCTAAACGGGAGCAGCCAGATATGGCGCTCCCTCCATGATTAAGGGTATCTTAAATTCCCAATAAGGCATTTATCAGCCTTATCAACCATCAATTTTTACAACTATGCTCAAGAAATCAGATAACAACTTACTATCTCGGCAATGCATAAATACTAAGTCCCAAGACCCCTAGGTACGCTATGAAGCCCTATGCTCTCAGGCTCAAAAAACCTAACGGATGCCATTGTTCTCTAGAGACCTTCTCTGGGGCATTCTTCTTCAACAAACTTCTCCACTTATCTGCTTGCCATGGGTTTCCACTGACTTGGGCATCGGAAGGTCTTCCGCACGGACCACCGATCTCAATCCCTGTGTGAGGACTATTTTGCAGGTCCACCAGGACGGAAGAGAGCTATTTGGATCCAAATGTGCGCTATCCCAAGCTGGAGAATGAAAATCTATAGCAATAGATTGGCTCTAGAGGAAGGGCCCCAAGTCCCTCAAAAACTTAAAAATCAAGAGAAAAGGTTCAAGCAAGAAGAATACTTCTTCAATGGCTAACCACAAAAGAGCAACTTTGTTAAATACTTGTATTTATTTGGTATGAACTAACCAAGTGAAACAATCCCATAACATCCAATACTGAGCAGTACTATGCCAAATAGGCCCTTTTAATTTTTTAAAAGAGATTAGTTATCACTTAATTAATCAATAAATAAATATTTTGAGAGTTATCTCCAAGACGATGTTAGTTATCTATAAGTAGTTATCAAATAAAAAAAATTATAATCATTATCTATAGATACTACATTAGTCGCAATGATACTACATTATTCATCATATATACATACACATATACATATAAATATACATATATATATATGTATACATATACACATACATATATATACATATACACATATACATATACATATACATATACATATATCATGCAAAGAGTATAAAATATTTTAATATTATTAATTTTCAAAAAACCTTATTGATACGGCTAACCATCTCCACTGGGCGGCGTCATAATACCCTGCGCAATTTTCGGAATCAATGATCTGATAGCTCATTTTCGGGATGTTGGAATTCTTGTCCCCACCCTTGGCTCCGGCCTCCGATTCTGACCTTAGCTCCGGCCTCTAGCGTCGGCCCTGGCCTTTGGCTACGGCCTCCGGCCTTGGCTCCGGCCTTTGGCGTCGGCTCCGACCTTAGCTCTGGCCTCTAGCGTCGGCTCCGGCCTTTGGCTACAGCCTCCAGCGTCGGCTCCAGCCTCCGGCTCCGGCCTTAGCTCCGGCCTCTAGTGTCGGCTCTGGCCTTAGGCTCCGGCCTTTCCTCTGGCCTCCAGCGTCGGCTCCGGCCTTTGGCTATGGTCTCCAGCATCGGCTCCCGCCTCCTCCGGCTTCTAGCTCCGACCTTTGGCTCCGGCGTCGACTCCGGCCTACAGATCTGGCCTCTAGCTCCGGCTCTAACTCTAACTTGGTGCCTTTTCCAAAGTACACTGAAACCCACTTCAGGTAACGGACCCCGATATTCAAGACATCCGTTGCCGTGTATCTTGCTCGCTAAAATCATGGGCAGGTACTAGCGCGCCCCGCAGTTACCGACATACACGATGCCCATTCAGCGATAGCTCACCCACCTACCGTTCGGCGGAGCTCATCCTAGTAAGGCAGATTCGATGGTTCTAACGGAGCAAGGTAAACGTGACCCCCCAGACAGGTATAAAGAGAGGACCCGAGCTCAACAAGGGGGACTCTTCTCTTTAAAGCTCTACTCATATACAACATTCCTGTTCTACAACCCACTGACTTGGGCGTCAGAGGGTCCCCACCGGAACCATCGGTCCGAGACTTTTTACAGGCTCTCGAAGGAAGACGGTGACCTCTCTACATTCTCGAAGGCCTATGGAGATCTCAGCTCACTCGATGCTCATCGCAAGTGATTTGGTAGCAACAGATTAGTGCGCCAGGTAGGGGGGCACACACACGTGGAAGGCGAAAGTTCTCCCTGTGACCCCATTGATTCTACAAGGAAGACGATGGTGACAACGCGAGCCTAGGAAGCCTCCACCAGCCAAGCAGCAGAACGCCTTCCGTGGACTGAGCAATCGGAGACCAACCTCCATGTTCCGCCCCCTGCATAGATGAGCCAGCCTGACAGGCTTGAGGTTCTGGCTCATCAGGTATAGGACCTAATGACGGTGGTGCAGGGATTGCAGGAACACTTCTTTGCCGCTACACCTTAGCCCCCTTCATCTCTCGAAGGGGGACATGGAGCAATTCAATCTCATCAAGGCGGGACTCCGCTTGAGACATCCCATCACTCGCCTCCTGAACCTCATCGTCGGGAGGTTTCAAAGCGACGACGGTCTCTCTCCCATCATTCTGATCGTTCCCACCGACGGCCAGGTGAGAAGGAGCCAAGACGGGTGCACTCCTTGCACTGGCGGTCTTCATCGGCTTTATCTTCTGACTCCTATAAAGACGATCCTCGCTCGCCCGGACACTTCGGACCGATTGGCGAAGTGGGCACTCAAGCTGGGGGAATTTGATATATCTTTCCGCCCTCAGTCAGCCATGAAATCCCAAGTCCTAGCAGATTTTTTGGTCGAGTGTACCTGGGGTGAGGAGCAACCTGAAGAGGCCTCTGCAAACCCTTCGATTCCTGGAACCAGAGATGATGAATGGATCCTTCATGTGGACGGGGCATCAAATTCTCAAGGGAGCAGAGCGGGCCTCATCCTGGCCAACTTGGACGGAGTTGTAACCGAGTGTGCACTCCGCTTCCTCTTTCCAGCCACCAATAATCAGGCGGAGTATGAAGCCCTACTGTCTGAGATAAGGCTAGCTCGAGAGCTCGGGGTGAAGTGCCTTAGAGCGTTCACTGACTCTCAGTTGGTCACCAGCCAAATCACAGGGGAGTATGAAGCAAAGGATCCTATCATGTCTCGTTACTTGAATATGGTGCAATCGCAAGCTTCTCTCTTAACTTATTTCAATGTTGGCTATATTCCTTAAGGAGAAAATGATAGAGCAGACGCCTTGTCCCACCTTGCCACCTCAGCCGATGGGATGTTGGGAAAAGCTTATATAGAGCACCTGAAAACCTCGAGTATCGAGGTAACAAGAGAAGCCCTACCAGTCGAGCAGGAGCCTTCCTGGATGGATGCTTATATCCAGTACCTAATCGACGATACCCTCCCTGAAGACCCTGCCGAAGCCAGGCAACTCAAAAGACAGACTCCGAAGTTTTTTATAATGGAAGGAAAACTCTATCGAAGGTCATTCTCATACCCATTTCTTAGGTATGTTGGCCCTGCAGAAGCGGATTATATCCTGCGGGAGATACATGAAGGCATATGTGGAAGTCATCTAGGGGGCAGAGCTCTGGCGTACAAAGCCTTGCGGCAGGGATATTACTGGCTGACAATGAAGGAGGATGCATCCAAACTTGTCAAGAGGTGTGACAGTTGCCAGCGCCATGCTAATGTCCAACACCAACCGACGTTCCAGCTGACCCCCCTGACTGCACCTTGGTTCTTTGCCCAGTGGGGTATAGACATCCTGGGACCATTCCCTCCAGCTTATGGATAACGTAAATTCTTATTAGTAGCCGTTAACCATTTCACCAAGTGGATCGAAGCCGAGGCTCTCGCCAAGATCACCGAGGGCAAAGTAAGATCTTTCTTCTGGAAGTCTATTGTGTGCCGGTTCGGGCTGCCGCACACCCTCGTCACTGATAATGGACGACAGTTTGACAACGTGGCCTTCCAGGAATTCTGCACTGGGCTGAGCATTCACCAACGATTCACCTCTGTGGAGCACCTCCAAACCAATGGCGCAGCCAAAGTGACCAATCGCATTATCCTCCAAGGTCTCAGGGCCTAGCTAGATGGCTGTAAAGGACGTTGGGTGGAAGAGCTCCCCAGTGTATTGTGGGCCTACCACACGACGCCACGAGCCCCCACTGGAGAAACTCCTTTCAACCTAGTTCTTGGGACTGAGGCCGTCATTCCGATGGAGATAGGTGCCCCTAGTCCCCAGACAGAGTTATACCGCAAAGAGAGCAACCCAAGTCAGCTGCGGGCCGACCTGGACCTAGTGGAAGAATTGCGAGACCAAGCGCGACTCCGCATGACAGCTTTCTGTCAATGAGCGGCCCGATACTACAATGCTCGAGTACGGTCCAAGACATTCCGCCCTGGAGACCTCGTCCTGCAACGAGCTGAAGTATCAAAGCCAACGGAAGGAGGTAAGCTAGCACCCAAATGGGAAGGACCATATCGTGTCACGGAGGTATTTCATCATGGGGCATACAAAGTTGAGGAGCTAGACAGGAAACCTCTCCCTCGCACTTGGAATGTAGACAATCTACGTCGGTATTATCAGTAGTGTGCTAACTCCATTAAATTGAACATGCTTGCTAGAGTGTTATTCAAAGTATTCTCATTACTTCATTTTCGGATGATTGTACTTTTCACTCAAGCCCGGCTCCGCGTTGGCACTCAAGCCCGGCTCCGTGTCGGCACTTAAGCCCGGCTTCGCGTCGGCACTCAAGCCGGGCCCCGCGTGTCAGCTCTCCCTTCTCTTTGGGGCCACCGATAGCACACCTGCACACTTGTGGTAATCGGATAGAGTTTTACTAGTCTTTATGTAGCGCTCCATAAAGAACTAGAGAACCCCAACTAATTATCATAAGTGGCAGACACACACAAAAACACATCCTGTTAAAAACTTTTCATTTTCATCTCAATTATATACACAAATCACTCAATCAACACTAAGCATCAACCTGCTCAGATAATATTTTTCATGACATTCCTCAGGCAGTTTACAAGATCACATTCACAATCGACATCAAAATCATAAGTGCACACATCATGCTCGTAATTTTCTCCAAAACATAAGTCTCATATTCATATCCAAAAAGGTCTAAAACATCATTACATCTCTCTGTACACATACACATATACAATATACAAATATCAAACCATACTATCTCAATATACAAGGCTAGCATCTATACACCCTTGCATCCAAGCAAGCTTCACCAGCTAAGGGTTCTGTCCTGCTTATCTTGTGATCTGGCAGAAATACTCATTGATCTGAAAGAACATTTAAATCATAGAGGGATGAGACCTAAGTCCCAGTGACTGGATAACCATCTAACTATGGAGAAATAGAGAACCATAACCTCTTATTTTCAATCGTATGCTAATACTATTTAGCTTGTACAACTCAAAGTACATTTTTAACATGATATCAGATAAAATAAAATGTAGCTTATTCTTCAAATAACATATCAGTACTGAAATACTCTACAATAACTTTTCACTGAAAGATAACTCATTAAGATAAAAATCCACGCATTACAATATAAAAATATGCATTCTTTATCTACAACAGACTTCTTTATTAAATTCTCAGACTCCCACCGGAATCTGCTTGCCCACTGGCATCTCAAGTAAACTCTCCCTCTCGGGATAACTACTTGGCCCACTGGCCCTTTTTATATCACAACATATGCTTTTAAATCTCATGATGCTGGGCTGTGTGTGTAATGCCTCTGAGGTACCACCCTACAGTCGCCCTTCCGTAGGTGTACTCTCATCGGGTGCATGACTAGCAATAGGATCCCCGCACAAATAGCACCCCTTACCCGTGCGGTTCATCCGGCAAAGTGCTTTGTTCCTTAACCCTGGAACCTCGGGTTTTCTCTCTGCCCCCACGGGCTATATATAGTAATCAGCTCCACTGAGCTATGATTCATGCCCCCACGGGCTGCTCACAACCAGCCCCACTGGCCTGGTTAAGCGTGCACTCCCCTAATTCTGGGGTTCATCGTACGATCTGTTCGCAAGGAGGTGCCGGCTCGATAGTAGTATGCAATGCTCATGCTACAGTACAGTCTAAAGGGTGATCAGCCCCATACTGCTTGATGCTCAGTATGATACATACATCATTTGTAAAGCTTTATCATGCAAATATGCCATGTATACATTAAAAATCCCCTCATCGAAACTCATGCTTATGTGTTTATGCTCAAAACTCATGCTTATTTCTTTATGCTTAAAACTCATGCTCAAAACTCATTTATCAGAATATCATATACTAGGTTCTCATTTCTCATATTTAAAACATACATAATACTCTGCTAAACATAACATACCATAACTAGGTATTAATCTCATTATACTAGCTCAAATTAACTTCTCATTGCTAGATGAGAAACCCACTCACCTTAGTAGGTTACTCCTCGACTGGTACTCAACTCTGGTATTTTGGCTCCCTGGAATAACCCTCTTGACCTACGTCAACATACAGATACGATAGCTATTAGGATTACCTCCACACGAGGTTTTCCCACGAACCATGCATGCATACATGATCTATCCTCTAATATCTCATTAATTTCTTCCACCCTTTCTCTACTCAAGATTTCTTCTACTATTACCTCAAAATACAATAATCTAAGAAAATCTAAAGTCATGCAAGATCTAGAAGCTATAGCTTACCTGGAGTCGAGTACAAACCCCAAGCTTCCCTTTCCCTTCCTCTTTCTTCCTCCTTCTTCTTCTTCCTCTTCCTCTCTTTTCTCCTCTTCTTTCTCTTCTTTCTTTCTTTCTTTTCTCTGGCTGAACCCACGTTTTTCCCTTTTCTCTAGTGACTTGGGGACCAAGTCATGGGAAACTTAAGGGTTAAGGCATGCCAAATTCCCCTTTTGCCCTCAAATACTCTTAACGCACGCTTTTTAGAAAACACGTGGCTCACTTATAACCATGATATTTTTCCCTTATATTTTCTTTCCCAAGTTGCCCTTAACACAATTAGCAATTGACATCGGAGCCTTTTCCCATTTTGCCCCTGACATAGCATTTTTTTAATCGATTTATAGCCCAGATTATATTTTTTACTTAAATCGATACTTTTATGTAACATTTCTAAGAAAAGACTTTACCAGCTTGAAGAACTCGGTTTTAGAAATCCAACGGTTTAAATGGCATCCAAATCGGACTTGAAACGGAATAAATATGAAATTCTCAAGATTTAACTCAGAAAAACCTACCGTCTTGGAGTCGGCTCCAACAGATTTGGAGTCGGCTCTAGCAGAAATAGGTGTCGGCTCCAGAAAAGTAGGTGTCGACTCCAGAAAAGTAGGTGTCGGCTCCAACACTGAGAAATGTTAACTTTCTATTTTCTCTGCAGGTGTCGACTCTATCTCTGCAGGTGTCGACTCCAAAGCGTGCCGAAAGTTTAAAACTGTGCCAGAGTCGACTCCACTCCAAATAGTGTCGACTCCAACCACTAAAAACATCATTTCAGGATAAAACTCAAACTAAACTTGATTTTTCTTGTGATTTAAACCCATTAAAACTTAAGTCTCTCAATTTCTTAAATCAAACTCATTAACATTCAGAAATATACTCATTTACTCCAAAATTTCTTCTCTTTACATTTATCAAAAGGCCAACACACCCACATTTCACTGAAACTTTCTGACTTTCATTTCAAATGAAAATGCCATAAATTACAAGGTTTTCAGGATGTTACAATTCTCCCCTCTTAAGAAATTTCGTCCCCGAAATTTAGCTAGATATATTTTCAAATAGATGGGGGTACTTCAATCTCATCTCATCCTCTCGCTCCCATGTAGCCTCCTCTTTTTGATGATTTAACCATTGCACCTTAACTAATGGAATTCTTTTACTGCGGAGCTGCTTAATCTCCCTACTCAATATCTTCACTGGTTCTGTTGCAAATGATAAATCCCCCTGTAACTCTATAGTCTCAGACTGAATCACATGAGAGGAATCCGGCACATACCTCCTAAGCATTGATACATGAAATACATTATGAATCTGAGATAACTCTGGAGGTAAAGCCAATCTATAAGCTAGTGTCCCAACTCTTTCCAGAATTTCATAGGGTCCAATATACCTGGGACTCAACTTGCCTTTCTTTCCAAATCTCATAATACCTCGCCAAGGAGATACCTTCAGAAAGACTCTATCTCCAACCTCAAACTTTACCTCTATGCTTTTTATCTGCATAGCTCTTCTGTCTATCCTGGGCTGCCTTTAATTTAGATCTTATAATTTTAACTTGATCTGCTGTAAGCTGCACTAACTCAGGGCCTAACAGCCTTCTCTCTCCCTCCTCATCCCAACACACTGGAGTTCTACATTTTCTCCCATACAAGGCCTCATATGGTGCATATCAATGCTAGAATGGTAGCTGTTATTGTAAGCAAACTCTATTAAAGGTAGATGATCATCCCAGCTACCAGAAAATTCCATGACACAAGCTCTCAGCATATCCTCCAGTGTCTGGATGGTTCTTTCTGACTGACCATCGGTTTGGGGATGAAATGCTGTACTGAATCTCAATTTAGTCCCCAAAGCTTTCTGTAATTCTACCCAAAATTGAGATGTGAACCTTGGATCTCTATCTGATACTATCGATACTGGCACACCATGCCTACTCACAATTTCATGCACATATAATTTTGCTAATCTATCCAAGGTAAAGACAATCTTAATAGGCAGAAAATGAGCAGACTTAGTCAATCTATCAACTATCACCCATATAGCATCATTGCCCCTTCTGGTCTTTGGGAGTCCTACAACGAAATCCATAGTTATATGCTCCCATTTCCACTCTGGCACAAACAGAGGCTGAAGCTTTCCAGCTGGACACTGATGTTCAGCCTTAATCTGCTGACACACCAAACACTTAGATACATACTTAGCTATCTCCTTTTTCATACCATTCCACCAGTAATTCTGTTTGATAGTTCTATACATCTTAGTACTACCTGGATGCATTGAATAAGCTGAGCTATGTGCTTCCCTTAAAATCTGATCTTTCACTGATTCCACAGCTGGCACACAAACTCTGCCCTTGAATAATAACACTCCATCACCTCTAACAGAAAACTCTGACTGAGACCCACTCTGAATTAAATCTCTAGCTTTAAGCAACTGTAGATCTAGCAACTGAGCTTCTCTTATTTCTTCTAGCATTTGGGGTCTCACTCTGAAAGTAGCCAACAAGGCTCCTGATTCTTCTACAGCTAGCTCTGCATCTAACCTCCTTAACTCAATCATCAAGGGTAGCTGTACGGTTCTGATAGAAGCCAATGTGGCCATAGACTTTCGACTCAAGGCATCAGCCACAACATTAGCTTTCCCTGGGTGATACTCAATAGTGCAATCATAGTCTTTAATCAATTCAATCCATCTTCTCTGCCTTAAATTCAATTCCTTCTGGGTCAGAATATATTTCAAGCTCTTATGATCAGTAAATATCTGACATCTTCTTCCATACAAGTAGTGCCTCCAAACCTTCAATGCAAATATAACAGCAGCTAACTCCAAATCATGGGTGGGGTAATTCTTTTCATGGGATCTCAACTGTCTAGATATATAAGCCACCACTTTCCCATTCTGCATTAAAACATACCCCAAACCCTTCAATGAGGCATCACTATAGATCACATAATCACTGGCACTATCAGGGAGTATTAGGATTGGGGCTGAGGTTAATCTCTTTTTCAATTCATCCATACTCTTCTGGCATTCATTAGACCAATCAAACTTGATATTCTTTCTAAGCAGCTTAGTCATAGGAGAAGCCAAAATCGAGAAATTTTCTATAAATCTTCTATAATATCCTGCTAGCCCCAAGAAACTCCTCACCTCAGTCTGATTGGTAGGTGATACCCAATTCACTATAGCTTCAATCTTTTGAGGATCTACCATAATACCTTCGGCTGAAACTACATGTCCCAAGAACTTTACCTCATCCAGCCAAAATTCACTTTTACTAAACTTTGCATATAATTGCTTTTCTCTTAATATCTGCAAAACTGTCCTTAGATGCTGTTCATGCTCTTCACTACTTCTAGAATAAATTAAGATGTCATCAATGAATACTATCACAAATTTATCTAGATACTCCTGAAATACTTGATTCATCAGACCCATAAAAGCAGCTGGAGCATTTGTCAAGCCAAATGGCATCACCAGGAACTCATAATGACCATATCTGGTCCTGAAAGCAGTTTTAGATATATCCTCATTCCTTATTCTTAATTGATGATACCCAGATCTCAGATCGATCTTTGAAAACACCCCCCTGTAGCTGATCAAACAAATCATCGATCCTTGGCAATGGATAATTGTTTCTAATGGTCACCTTGTTCAACTGTCTATAGTCTATACACAACCTCAAGGTACCATCCTTTTTCTTCACAAACAACACCGGTGCACCCCATTGCGATATACTGGGTCTAATAAACCCTTTATCCAATAATTCCTGTAACTGACTTTTCAATTCTTTCAATTCAACTGGAGCCATTCTATAAGGTGCCCTGGCTATTGGTCTGGTATCTGGGGCTAGATCTATACTGAAATCAAATCCTCTGTCAGGAGGTAACCCTCGCAGCTCCTCAGGAAATACATCTGAAAAATCCCTTACCACAGGGATATTCGTCAGCTCTAAACCATTGCCCTCTAGGCTCACTGCACAAGCTAAATAGGCTTCACATCTCTTTGCTAGCATTCTATTGGCTGACAGAGCTGAAATCACTCCTGAGGGTAACCCCCTCCTATCACCAACAAAACAGACCTCTCTATCATCAGAAGTTTGTAACATCACCTCCTTCCTTAAGCAATCTACTCTGGCTCTATGCACAGATAGCCAATCCATCCTCAAAATGGCATCAAACTCTTTCAACCTCAAAGGAATCAAATCTGCTGCTAATTTCTGACCCTCACAGAAATATCACAGCCTCTATACACTTGGTCTGCTATAAAAGGCCTCCCTATGGGCATAGATACTACCAACTGACTACCCAACTGGCCCACATCTCTAACTAGATGCTTAGCAAACTCACATGAGATAAATGAATGCGTAGATCCAGAATCAATTAAAATATAAGCATCATGATTATCGATGGGTAGCATACCTGTCACCACATTAGGATCAATCTGAGCCTCCTGTCTGGTCATGGCAAACACTTTGGCCTCGGCCCTCGAATACTGGATGACCCTCCTGGATGATTAACATTAGGCCCCACCTGACTGGCTGAAGCCACAACACTACCATCACCCCTCCTACCAGGCTGTCCCCTTGGCATTACTGGCCCCTGAGGATGCCAACCAGTCTGCTGCCCTCTCCTAGGGCAATCTCTCTTCAGGTGACCTAGATCACCACAAATATAACATCCCTTATTGCCCCTCTTACATTCTCCCAAATGAAGTTTCCCACATACATTACATGGAGGTATATTTCTCCCTCCACCAGAAGGACGACCCTGCTCCCCTATATCACCAGACACCCTGCTGGTGGCAACCTGAGGCACACCCCCATAAGGCTTTCTTTGAACTGGGCTAGATACTGACACAGATACTGATCTTCTGCCCACATCACCAGGGGCTCTAAACCCAGAATAAAACTGTCCAGTCCTCTGGGGTTTCTTAAATGGCTGAGTCCCTCCGAAGTAGAAGAATAACTAGGAGCACTTCTTTTCATTCTATCCTGCCTCCTACTCATATATTCTTTTTCAATCTCCTCGGCTTTGAGTGCTCCCTGCACCAACTCAGCGTAACTATTATAGGTCTGCATACAGGTCTTGGCTTTAATAGGGAGATTCAATCCATCCTGGAATAGTCGACATCTCTCCCTCTCATCAGCCACCAAGGCCCTAGCAAACTGAGATAACTCCACAAAAGTGGCTTCATAATCTGCCATGGACATCCTCCCCTGAGTCAGACAAAGGAAATCCCTCCTCTTCTGATCCCTATAAATCTCAGAATAATATTGCTGATGAAATTCTCTTCTAAAATTTTCCCATGTCAACTCCACTCCCTGGGGCTGCCTGCCCTGAATAGATCTCCACCAACTTTGGGCTCTACCCTCCAGTAAAAAGGTGGCAATACTCAGCCTCTGCTCCTCAGAGCATCCCATCACATCAAATACTCTCTCGATCCTCTGCAGCCATGCCCCGGCCTGAATAGGATCAGTAGTTCCCTGGAACTCCAGAGCCCCTAACTTTCTGGCTCTTTCCACATTCCTCACAACCTCCATATTTTTAGATGGAAGGATAGAACTAGCACCCACAGCTGCTACCACAGCCTGAGTAATCATGCCTACCAACTCTGGCATACTAGGCCCCTGAGTTGTACTCGAGATGGGTCTACTGGCACAGGGGTAATAGACTGTGAAGAAGACTCTGGCATCTGCTCTGAAGACGCCCTCACTCTAGCCTCATTAGATACTGGCTCGGTGGAATCACTAGAAGCCATTCTACCAATTTGACTTCTTCTAACTGACTTTCTGGGTCTACTTTGACCTTTGCTTCTATCCCTGCCTGAAGATTGCTCTGTCTCTCTAGATGCCTTTGTAGTAATCGTCCTACAAGACATTATTCATTACATCAGTTTCATCATTCAATAGCTATAATCATAAACATTCAATTATCCTAGACTCATACTCATACTTATTCCCCTAGGACCTAATAACCTAGGGCTCTGATACCAAAACTTGTCAGCTCCCCCTCCTCTTTGGGGCCACCGACAGCACACCTGCACACTTATGGTAATCGGATAGAGTTTTACTAGTCTTTATGTAGCGCTCATAAAGAACTAGAGAACCCCAACTAATTATCATAAGTGGCAGACACACACGAAAACACATCCTATTAAAAACTTTTCATTTTCATCTTAATTATATACACAAATCACTCAATCAACACTAAGCATCAACCTGCTCAGATAATATTTTTCATGACATTCCTCAGGCAGTTTACAAGATCACATTCACAATCGACATCAAAATCATAAGTGCACACATCATGCTCATAATTTTCTCCAAAACATAAGTCTCATATTCATATCCAAAAAGGTCTAAAACATCATTACATCTCTCTGTACACATACACATATACAATATACAAATATCAAACCACACTATCTCAATATACAAGGCTAGCATCTATACACCCTTGCATCCAAGCAAGCTTCACCAGCTAAGGGTTCTGTCCTGCTTATCTTGTGATCCTAGCAGAAATACTCACTGATCTGAAAGAACATTTAAATCATAGAGGGATGAGACCTAAGTCCCAGTGACTGGATAACCATCTAACTATGGAGAAATAGAGAACCATAACCTCTTATTTTCAATCGTATGCTGATACTATTTAGCTTGTACAACTCAAAGTACATTTTTAACATGATATCAGATAAAATAAAATGTAGCTTATTCTTCAAATAACATATCAGTACTAAATACTCTACAATAACTTTTCACTGAAAGATAACTCATTAAGATAAAAATCCATGCATTACAATATAAAAATATGCATTCTTTATCTACAACCCAGACTTCTTTATTAAATTCTCAACTCCCACCGGAATCTGCTTGCCCACTGGTATCTCAAGTAAACTCTCCCTCTCGGGATAACTACTTGGCCCACTGGCCCTTTTTATATCACAACATATGCTTTTAAATCTCATGATGTTGGGCTGTGTGTGTAATGCCTCTGAGGTACCACCCTACAGTCGCCCTTCCATAGGTGTACTCTCATCGGGTGCGTGACTAGCAACAGGATCCCCGCACAAATAGCACCCCTTACCCGTGCGGTTCACCCGGCAAAGTGCTTTGTTCCTTAACCCTGGAACCCGGGTTTTCTCTCTGCCCCCACGGGCTATATATAGTAATCAGCTCCACTGAGCTATGATTCATGCCCCCACGGGCTGCTCACAACCAGCCCCACTGGCCTGGTTAAGCGTGCACTCACCCCTGATTCTGGGGTTCATCGTACGATCTGTTCGCAAGGAGGTGCCGGCTCGATAGTAGTGTGCAATGCTCATGCTACAGTACAGTCTAAAGGTGATCAGCCCCATAGCTGCCTGATGCTCAGTATGATACATACATCATTTGTAAAGCTTTATCATGCAAATATGCCATGTATACATTAAAAATCCCCTTATCGAAACTCATGCTTATGTGTTTATGCTCAAAACTCATGCTCGAAACTCATGCTTATTTCTTTATGCTTAAAACTCATGCTCAAAACTCATTTATCA
The DNA here is from genome assembly GCA_900491605.1 of Calamus simplicifolius. Taxonomy (NCBI): domain Eukaryota; kingdom Viridiplantae; phylum Streptophyta; class Magnoliopsida; order Arecales; family Arecaceae; genus Calamus; species Calamus simplicifolius. The sequence goes on from UESW01004513.1 coordinate 492,401, forward strand.
GAATATCATATACTAGGTTCTCATTTCTCATATTTAAAACATACATAATACTCTGCTAAACATAACATACCATAACTAGGTATTAATCTCATTATACTAGCTCAAATTAACTTCTCATTGCTAGATGAGAAACCCACTCACCTTAGTAGGTTACTCCTCGACTGGTACTCAACTCTGGTATTCCGGCTCCCTGGAATAACCCTCTTGACCTACGTCAACATACAGATACGATAGCTATTAGGATTACCTCCACATGAGGTTTTCCCACGAACCATGCATGCATACATGATCTATCCTCTAATATCTTATTATTTTCTTCCACCCTTTCTTTACTCAAGATTTCTTTACTATTACCTCACAATACAATAATCTAAGAAAATCTAAAGTCATGCAAGATTTAGGGAAGCTATAGCTTACTGGAGTCGAGTACAGACCCCAAGCTTCCCTTTCCCTTCCTCTTTCTTCCTCCTTCTTCTTCTTCCTCTTCCTCTCTTTTCTCCTCTTCTTTCTCTCTTTCTTTCTTTCTTTTCTCTGGCTGAACCCACGTTTTTCCCCTTTTCTCTAGTGACTTGGGGACCAAGTCATGGGAAACTTAAGGGTTAAGGCATGCCAAATTCCCTTTTGCCCTCAAACACTCTTAACGTACGCTTTTTAGAAAACACGTGGCTCACTTATAACCATAATATTTTGCCCTTAGATTTTCTTTCCCAAGTTTCCCTTAACATAATTAGCAATTGACATCAGAGCCTTTTCCCATTTTGCCCCTAACATAGCATTTTTTTAATTGATTTATAGCCTAGATTATCATTTTTTACTTAAATCGATACTTTTATATAACATTTCCAAGAAAAGACTTTACCAGCTTGAAGAACTCAATTTTAGAAATCCAACGGTTCAAACGGCATCCAAATCGGACTTGAAACGGAATAAATATGAAATTCTCAAGATTTAACTCAGAAAAACCTGCCGTCTTGGAGTCAGCTCCAACAGATTTGGAGTCGGCTCTAGCAGAAATAGGTGTCGGCTCCAAAAAGTAGGTGTCGACTCAAGAAAAGTAGGTGTCAACTCCAGAAAAGTAGGTGTCGGCTCCAACACTACAGTAGAAATGTTAACTTTATTTTCTCTGCAGGTGTCGACTCTACCTCTGCAGGTGTCGACTCCAAAGCGTGCCGAAAGTTTAAAACCGTGCCAGAGTCGACTCCACTCCAAATGGTGTCGACTCCAACCACTAAAAACATCATTTCAGGATAAAACTCAAACTAAACTTGATTTTTCTTGTGATTTAAACCCATTAAACTTAAGTCTCTCAATTTCTTAAATCAAACTCATTAACATTCAAAATATACTCATTTACTCCAAAATTTCTTCTCTTTGCATTTATCAAAAGGCCAACACATCCACATTTCACTGAAACTTTCTGACTTTCATTTCAAATGAAAATGCCATAAATTATAAGGTTTTCAGGACATTACACCGTTGGCACTCAAGCCCGGCTTCGCGTCGGCACTCAAGCCCGGCTCTGCGTTAGCCCTTAAGCCGGCTCCGCATCGGCACTCAAGATCGGCACTCAAGTCCGGCTCTGCCTCGGCATTTAAGCTCGGCTCCGCGTCGGCACTCAAGCCCACTCCGCGTCGGCATTCAAGCCCGGCTCTGCGTCTGCACTCAAGCCCGGCTCCGCGTCAGCCCTTAAGCCCGGCTCTGTGTCAGCACTCAAGCCTGGCTCCGCGTCAACACTCAAGCCCAGCTCTGCGTCAGCACTCAAGCCCGCTCCGCATCGGCAGTCAAGCCCGGCTCCACGGTGGCACTCGAGCCTGGCTCCACGTCGGCCCTCGAGCCCAGCTCGCGTCGGCCCTTAAGCCCGGCTCCGCGTTGGTACTTAAGCCCGGCTCCGCATCGGCACTTAAAGTCGGGCTCCGTGTCAGCATTTAAAGTCTGGCTCCGCGTCGGAACTCAATGGTTGGATCCGCATTGGCATTCTATTCAACCTCATGTTGGCATTTAACGACTTTGCGTCGGCACAAACGTAGTCCTACACTACTTATTGCTCTTAATTTGTGTTTGCAACTAAGACTGATCCCGCATCAGTTCTCTAATTGATTTTCTAATGTCCCTTAGAAAGAAATCGGGTTGTAATTTTTCGGCCATAAGTTTTTGGTTCACGTCAATTCACACGCTAGCAGACCCAATTATGATCCAAGATATACGCGTTACGGATCAAAAGATTCATTAATAGCCAGAATTTACAAGATCGCCAATTTAAATTGGACTTGAAACATTACAATCAAAGTGAAAGAGACTAAGGGTCACTTGGAGCTAAGTTGTCATCCTCAAGGATGTCGTCTGGCTCCAACCCTTCAATCCCCTCGAGGCCATATAGTTTTTGGATCTTTTCCTTGCAGTCCTAGAAGCCGCCCTCATATGCGAAGGCCGTCGACTCGGCCAATTCCTTGCTAAAGGCGCTAGACTTCCTGAAGTTCTCTACGGCCTCAATGGCTCTCTTCTCCGCCTCAGAGGCTTTATGCTCGGCTGCCGCCGCTTTCTTCTCGGCATCCATAATCTTTTGCTCAGCCTCGGCGGCCTTCTTTTCAGCCTCGGTCACCGCCACTTTAAGGTCGGCAATATGGGCATCGGACTGACGGGCGATCTCCTCTGCGTTCTCGGCCCTTTCTTCGGCCACACCTATTTCAATAGTGGCAGAGTGTAATCGGTTCTTTAACATGTACACTTCCGACTCCGCCACCTCCAACTTTTCCTTCGCCATCCTTTGTTTTTCTTCGGCCACCTGAGCATTATCTAGCTCGTTGGCCGCCTGACGTTGGGCGATTTCCAACGCCTCTTCTGCTTTCTCGACTCTTAGCGGATGGCTTCGGATTCACCCTTTAATGCTGCTCGGGTATCCTCGAGAGCCATCTCCGTGCTCTCTGCCCTAGCCTGGAGCGCTAGCATCTCCTCCCGCGATTGATCGAGAGCAGCATCGCCCAGGGCCCAAATGTCCCTCATAGCAATCATAGAATTCAACGCCTGGGCAGAGTGTCTAGGTTAGACGAAGAAAACAGTCTAAAAAAAAAAACGATGATGAAAAGGTTGGTAATAGAGCAAAGCTCACCCAGAGGTATGCCACAGATGCCTCTCGGAAGAAGGTAGCCCTCCCCTGGTGTTAGAGAAACTCTTGCAACTTGGACACGGATGCCTTGTTCAATACTCGCTCTGCCCAGCGACTGTAGTTTGCCAAAATCGATTGGAAGGAAGGATCGACGCCTTTCCCTTCCGCTGACGTGGGGGCAGTGTGGGAGGACTCCGCCTCCGACTCTGCCACCTTCGGCACCTCTGCTGGGGGAGGCGCCTCGGTTGTTGCCCCTTTGGAAGGTATGATAGCTGCTGGAGTCGGCCTTGTAGTTGAGTGGGCCGGCTCCGTTTCGACGGCTTTGGGTGGGGGTAACGGTGCTTTCGCAACTCGCTCCGGAGAGGGATCGAGCAAAATAACCGAAGGGGGAGCCAGTACTGGTGAAGGCAAATTGTTTCCCCCCGCCTTGCTCCGCCCAACTTCCTTGCTGGCCTTGGCCCTTATCGCGTCGTTCCTTATGGGCTCGTCGGCTTGGGCTCCCACCGCCTCGTGCCTGCGAAAGGGCTCCGTAATCTCAGCCCTTCCGGCGTGGCCTTTCCAGCGTCGGCCCTCCTAGGAATCTTGGCGATGACCCTCCTCTCGGCGGGGGCCCCATTCCCCTTTACCTTCCTCTTCCTGGTAGCAGCTTGCCTGATCTCACGAAGTGATGGCGTCATCCCTATATCAAAAAAAAAAAAAATGCAAGGAACAGAAGAAGAGGGGAAAGAGGTGAGTAATCAAGTGCTCACCACTAGATGGAATAAGGCCGGCGAGGCGGAGGTTTTTCAGTCAGAAGCTGATTGCACCGAGGGATATCAGCAGTTAGAAGCTACCCAAATGCCATTCGATCCCTCGGGAGGATGGAAGAATCCCTATTGGTGTTAGTATTTGGTGTTCCCCAGCTTCCGCTCACCCCCTCGACATTGGCAAAGAAGAACTTATCTTTCCACCCTTTGATAGAGGTGGAAAAATACAATTTGAGGATCCTAGTGGGTCTAGGGGTGAAGGACCACCAACCCGCTTGCGGAGGGTATAGAAACTGCGAAATAAGGAGATGCTAGCCTCTATACCTTGCAGATAACAGAGAGTCAGAAAGCCAACGATGGTTCGGATGGAATTAGGGACTAATTGGGAGGGTGTTAAAGAATATCTATCTAGAAGGTTGAGGATGAAAGAGTGAATGGGTAATCAAAGTCCTGCCTTAAAGAAGGCTCCGTACAAGGCGACCCTACCGGGACGGAAGAGGTTACCCTGTCATTAGGAGCAGGGTAGGACAGACGTATGTTTAGAGGAAATTATATTTGGCTCCTAAATTCACTATGTCTTGAGCAGACATAGTGGAGGCAGTCCACTCGGGGGACTCCTTGACAATGCTGAGGGACCAGCGGCTGCTGGACGGCGTCGGAGGGAGGTTCGTCTGACGGCCGATCGACCCACGATTGCGGGGTGTCCGACTGACTGCCGCCGTTCCGACGAAGTGTGGTCAGAAGACAGGGTGGTCTAATGACTCGGTAAGGAAGTAGAAGGTTGAGAAGGAAGGGGGGAACGACCCCCGGAATCGAAAATAGAATAGGAAGGCGAAGAAGCCATGGGAACTAACTTGGAAAGCTCGAACCGAGATTGAAGGAGCACGAGGAGGGGATCAGAAACAGGAGGTAGACGAACGCTTGCGGATTCAAGGTAGGCGGTTGTAACGTAAGAGAAGGTGGGGACTGGAGGATAAGGACGATCTTTCCCTTTTATAACCCCATTTCAAATCATCCCGCGATTGTCAGATCTGGCCATGTGCCTGCTTTTCACTAGAAGCCATTTTGGTAGCCCATCGGCGTGAGAAACGCAAAAATACCACCAATAAAAAGGTGGCGGTGACCTTATCGCAATGATGACGCCCACCTTTTTACAACTCCTCGCCGAGAAAAATCTTTCCCAATCCCAATAGCCCGAACGGATGAAATAATGGTACGGAGATTAGTCGCCTGGTGGATATTAACACCCCTTTTTCTGGTGACTATGCGCTCACCCATCTCAGGGGCGGGGGGGGGCATCTGATATGGCTGACCATCTCCTCTGGGCGGCGTCATAATACCCTGCGCAATTTTCGGAATCAATGATGTGATAGCTCGTTTTTGGGATGTTGGAATTCTTGTCCCCACCCTTGGCTCCGGCCTTCGATTCCGACCTTAGCTCCGGCCTCTAGCGTCGGCCCTGGCCTTTGGCTACGGCCTCCAGCCTTGGCTTCGGCCTTTGGCGTCGGCTCCGACCTTAGCTCCAGCCTCTAGCGTCGGCTCCGACCTTTGGCTACGGCCTCCAGCATCGGCTTTGGCCTCCGGCTCCGGCCTTAGCTCCGGCCTCTAGCGTCGGCTCCGGCCTCCAGCGTCGGCTCCGGCCTTTGGCTACAGTCTCTAGCGTCGGCTTCCGCCTCCTCCAGCTTCTAGCTCCGGCCTTTGGCTCTGGCCTCCGGCTCCAGCCTTTGGCTACGGTCTCCAGCGTCGGCTCCAGCCTCCAGCTCCGGCTTCTAGCTCCGGCCTTTGGCTCTGACCAACGGCTCTGACCTCTAGCTCCGGCTCTGACTCTAACTTGGTGCCTTTTTCAAAGTACACTGAAACCCACTTCAGGTAACGGACCTCGAGATTCAAGACATCCGTTGCCGTGTATCTCGCTCGCTGAAATCACGGGTAGGTACTAGCGCGGCCCACAGTTACCGGCATACATAGCGCCCATTCAGCAATAGCTCACCCACCTGCCGTTCGACGGAGCTCATCCTAGCAAAGCAGATTCGACGGTTCTAACAGAGCGAGGTAAACGTGACCCCCCAGACATGTATAAGGAGAGGACCCAAGCTCAATAAGGGGGACTCTTCTCTTTGAAGCTCTACTCATATACAACATTCCTATTCTACAACCCACTGACTTGGGCATCGGAGGGTTCCCACCGAAACCACCGGTCCGGGACTTTTTGCAGGCTCTCGAAGGAAGACGGTGACCTCTCTGCATTCTCGAAGGCCTGCGGAGATCTCAGCTCACCCGACGCTCATCACAAGTGATTTGGCAGCAACACTTATGATAATATTATTCTAAAAAAATCATATAAATCAAAATAAAATTGATATTAAATTATGTGAATCAATTACTATGAATGAATTTTCAATTCCACCCATAATTAATATAAAGTCAAATTGGGAATTAATTATGAAACTAATTTTAGTTAGAAATTAATTAAAAAATGAAATTGAGAATTAATTATTAATATAGGAAGGACTTGCATGCTCAGCTCAGCTATTGTTTTGTTCTCTTAACAAAGACTAATGAATGGAAAGTAAAGAAAAGAGAAATAAGTCTACATATCCATTATTTAACTATCACTCTAAAACATCAGGAAAAAAAAAACATTATTATTTATATGAGTGATTGAAGGCTATCGACTGCTATTATTCTTAATAAAATAAAATAGATAACAATAATTTATTTTTGTTTCGATTATAATCCTCACCTTCATATTATTTTGTGTCATCATATGTGTACTCGATCATGGTCCATCGCCTCGGGTTGGAATTTGGACTCAAGTATATCAACCTTGTCCTAAGCAAAAAATCACATCCAACAGCTATCGACTGCGCTTCTTTGAACTCCCAACGTGCCCCTGCCGATGTTTTTCGGATTGCTCTGCCGTTATGATCATAAAAGAGACGTGTGAAGTAAGAACCAGTACGCGTGCTTCCTGTCAAATCGCTCATCCAAGCTTCGATAGGGCCTGTGTGCATGCAATCATATTTATGTTAAATGGATTGCTATTCAAACAAAAGTTTAGGATGACAACATGACTGAAAGAAAATGTTAATTTTTTTTATCTTCATCTATAAAATTAAAAATAAATAAATAAAATAACAAACATTTCAAATTCATTTTTAAATTTTTTTTATTTCATTTCTATCAATAAAAATGTTAAATCTCCATTCCCATCCTAATAATATATACAATTTTTTTATAAAATTATAAAATTAATAATATAACTAATTTTTTTATTAAATATATTAATAAACTTAACATTTTTTCTTATATTATAATTAAATAATATAATATATATTATATTATAATATGACTAATCCAAACGAGAGCGGATATTTATTTACACATCCCCATTATTTGTAAAAGATGGGATTGAAATTGTCATTCTTAAAAAAAAACCTTTTTTTTTCCTCTATATCTTTTGTCAGGCGAAGCTGGCGCTTCTTCTAAATTTATTAATGGGGAAGGTGAAGCATGTACAAACTTAAAATCAATTCCAAGAGACAAGAAGCTCAACATACCATCTCTGTGCGGATTATTGTTTTCAACATATATATCCAGAGGCCTGATATGGCTGGGAAGACTTCATGCAGAAGTGAGCCCTTTTTCGTCGGGTCGAAGAAGTTCGATGATATTCTCGTGGCTCAAGAAGTCTGACATCTTGCTTTAGAGAACAGCAGAGGGCCTCTGGCCGCCGCCAAGAAGGGGCTCCCAGGAAGAGGCTGAAGTACAAGAGGAAGAAAGACAGAGCTCTCTCGCCATATATACCTCGAAGAAGGTCAAAGGGGGATTGGGCCGGGGGTGGTGGTGGTGTGGGGTTTGGGTGGGAGGTTCAAGTCCTCAACATCCTTCTATCTAAACCCTTCTCACTTCTTATATTTATTTATATATATATATATATATATATATATATATATTGTTGAGGAAAAATTGCTGTGTGTCAATAATCGTGCACATGGTTAGAGCTAGCCCTGATTCCTATCCGCTATGCGACACCCGTCCGAGATAAGTCAGTCTCGGTAAGTTGGAGCGCCTTAGCCCCTGGTCGAGCCAAGGACTCCCAAGCCGCGAATCACATCTTTCGGCCCAAGCCGAGCTATATCACATCTCTCGGCCCCAGCCGAGCTATATCATCTCTTGGCCCCAGCCGAGCTATATCGTCCATCGGCTCTAGCCGAGCTATGTCATTTCTCGGCCCCTCTAGCCGAGCTATGTCATCTCTCAGCCCCTCTAGCCGATCTCTCCCATCGCTCGACCTAGCCCGAGTGATATCTATGCCTCTGCGGAATTCAACTCAGGAGAACCCGAATTCGTAAGATTCCAAACAGAAATCATATCCGGGAGTGGCCTAGGACCCGCGAGAGTGGCCTAGGGCCCTGGAGCCTATGTCCTCACCAAATTTCAAAACATCAACAAGCTCTCCTAGCCGTCAATCCTCTAACCAACAAGATACGAATCTTACCGACCTCATAACAAACTGGATTCAGATCCTAACGACTTTCGGACCCACGACGCCCCCAGGGAATTAGGTGATCCTCTATAAATAGAGTCGTTTGCCGACTCCTTAGGTATGCGCACTTGCTCACTGGAACTCTCTCTCCTTCTGCCTTAGCTTCCGCCATTAGCGCTCTGCTCAGAGCCCTGGAGGGACTCTTCAACGAGAGCCTTCTCCCCATTTTTGTTGATTGCTGATTTCCACTGACTTGAGTATCGGAGGGTCTTCCATAGAGGGCCACCCCCAATGCCTCTCGCGTGAGGACTGTTTTGCAGGTCCACCCAAGCGGAGAGCCCACGCTACAGCCCGATCGCGCCCGAGTCGGAGGACAGATTTCAGCAGCAACAAATTGGCGCTAGAGGAAGGGCCTCAAGTCCAATAAACTTGTGATCCAGGAGATAAGGTTCTCGATATGAAAGAGAACTCCTCCCATGGCCAACCGAAGAAAGGATACCTCTGAAGCCCGAGATCAGGTCACCTCCCAAAGGCCTGATCGGCGAGCAGTGTTGCGCCGCCACCACCGCCAGTTGAGACTCCATCGCCACTGGCGGCCCCGATGACCTAGGACCAATTTGCCTCACTGGTCCAGCAAGTCCAGGCTCTGGCCCACCTGATTCAGGGGCACTCCGAAGCCCCCCGTCCGGCTGCTCCTGCCCCTCACCCCCCTGAGGAGGATGCAGACCCCGCTCATCCAGCGACCTCTTCTTCCGGCCGCTTGGGATTGCGGACCCCCCTCGCCATCCCAGAGAAGCTGAGCTAGCTCCCCAAGGAGTCCGTGGCAGAGATCTCCCTAGATCTCGGCAGGCCCGATCCCTCTCCCCGGTGTTCTCTCGCCATGATTCAATATCGTCTCAGTATCCTCCTCGTCATGCCCCTTCTGCTTTTCCTAATAGGGATATCCGTCGCCAGCTCCAGGAAATGCGTCAAGAGCTAGACACCGCCAAGCAGGCCCATCTGCTTCAGAATAAGGCAGAGCAGGGCATCCCCTTCTCTAAGAAGATCATGGAGGAAGTGATTCCCTCCCATGTTAAGCTGCCTTCCATCAAGCCTTATCATGGCTCCTCTGACCCCGACGATCATCTCAGCAGCTTTCGATCGATCATGATGTTCCACGGGGCATCAGATGCGATCATCTACCGCGCTTTCCTTTCCACCCTCAGGGGATCTGCACGAACCTGGTTCAATGTCTTGAAACCAGGTTCCGTTAATTCCTTCGACGAGCTGAGCCGCCTCTTCATCAGCCAGTTCGTCAGCAGCCGCCGTCACAGACGGAGGTCCGACTCCCTCTCTGAGGTTAAGCAGAGAGAGGGGGAGTCTTTGAAGAAGTATCTCGGCCGTTTCAACACGGCCATGCTAGAGGTGGACCACCTTAATCATGAGGTGGCCATGTCCACCCTGGCGGGCGGAGTATTGAAGGAAAGTGATTTTTACCTAGCGCTAGAGGTCAGCTACCCTCCAAACCTCTCCGACATGATGGCTCTGGCAAACAAATATGCAAGAGTCGAAGAATCACGAAGAGCTACCCGAGCCGAGCTTACGAAGAAGAAGGAGCCCAAGGGCTCAGATAAGCGCCGACCTGCCCGTAAGCCAAGCCCGTCTCGCCGCCAAAGGGTTCCTCAGCCACCGCCAAGGAACCGCACCCGGAGCCCGCCTAGGAGGTTCAATCGATTTACTCTGCTTACTACCCCAAGAGCGGAGATCCTTATGGAAATTGAGCGCCAACTCCCTCGACCTCCTCCTCTTCGAGGAAATGCGGCCCGAAGAGACCCCACCAAGTATTGTCGCTACCACCGTGACCATGGCCACGACACTGAAGAGTGCTGGCAACTGAAAAATGAGATCGAAAGGCTCATCTAGAGGGGTAGACTGGATCGGTTCAGGGGAGCCCCCGAGCCAAGAAACGAGGGCGATCGCCGGCCTGAGCCCTAGCAGCAACCTCTTCCTCCCCAAATCCTTCAGTCGCTGGCCACATTAATATGATTGAGGCGGTCGGTAGTCCTTCAGGCGGGAGGGACGATGAAGAAGGTTCGGCGCCGAAGAAAGCGCGAACTGACGAGCTCTCTTTCTCCAATGATGACTTCCAGGGAATACAGTTCCTGCACGATGATGCGCTAATTATATCTCTTAATTTGAACAACTATGATGTAAGCCGAATTCTCATTGATAATGGAAGCTCCGTCAATGTTTTGTACCTCGATGTGTTTGTGAAGATGAAACATCTCATCGAGAATCTCTGAGCAATGGACTCCACCCTAATGGGGTTCACCGGCGATGTAATTACCCCTGAGGGAGTCGTGACCTTGACGGTCCGAGCAGGAACCTGGCCTTCCATTGCCATTGTGTGTGCAGATTTCCTGGTGACCAAGCTCTGGTCGCCTTACAATGCGATCTTAGGAAGACCCGGCTTGATGTCCCTCAGAGCCACCGTCTCCATCCCACATCTTGTTATGAAGTTCCCGACCAAGCGAGGGGTTGGTGTAGTTCGAGGAAGCCAAACTATAGCTCGACAGTGCTTCGTCACCAGCCTGCAATCCAGATTGCCCGAGGTTGATGGACTGGACGCTCAGGAGGATTTCGCCGAGCAACGAGGAGAACAGCAGAAGAGCTGGAGGAGGTACCGCTGGACGAAGCTCGGCCCGACCGAACCATAAGGATCGGGTCGCTACTGAAAGGGAAGCCCCAGCTGGAGCTGATCGACTTTCTCCAAAGAAACACTGATGTCTTCGCTTGGTCAGCTTCTGACATGCCTGGGATCAGCCCGGACGTCCTTGTCCACCGTCTTAATACAGACGAGATGTCCCAACCCGTGAAGCAAAAGAAATGAAGCTTCGCCCCTGACCGATAGAGAGCAATTGAAGAAGAGGTGGACAAGCTCATCAAGGCAAACTTCATTTGGGAGGTGAATTATCCAAGCTGGCTGTCCAATGTTGTTATGGTAAAAAAGTCGAACGGTAAATGGCGAATCTGCATCGACTTCACCGACCTTAACAAAGCATGCCCGAAGGATAGTTTTCCTCTCCCCCGGAATGACCAGCTCATGGATGCCACCTTCGGTCATCAGATGCTGACCTTCATGGATGCCTATTCAGGCTACAACCAGATTCGGATGGCACCCGAGGATGAAGAAAAGACTGCCTTTATAATCGATCAAGGTATCTACTGTTACCGTGTCATGCCCTTTGGTCTGAAAAATGCAAGAATTATCCAAGCTGGCTGTCCAATGTTGTTATGGTGAGAAGTCGAACGGTAAATGGCGAATCTGCATCGACTTCACCGACCTTAACAAAGCATGCCCGAAGGATAGTTTTCCTCTCCCCCGGATCGACTAGCTCGTGGATGCCACTTTCGGTCATCAGATGCTGACCTTCATGGACGCCTATTCAAGCTACAACCAAATTCGGATGGGCATCCGAGGATGAAGAAAAGACTGCCTTTATAACCGACCGAGGTATCTATTGTTACCGTGTCATGTCCTTTGGTCTGAAAAATACAGGCGCCACTTACCAAAGGCTGGTAAACAAAGTCTTCAAGGAGCAGATCGGTCGGAATATGAAAGTGTATGTTGATGACATGCTGGTCAAAAGCAAGGAAGCGTCCCAGCATATTGGGGATCTTTCGGAAAGCTTCGCGACCCTCCGAAAGTATCGGATGAAGCTCAATCCAACGAAGTGCGCCTTCAGTGTCACCTCGGAAAAGTTTCTGGGCTTCATGGTTTCTAAGCGAGGCATCGAAGCCAACCCGCAGAAGATTCAAGCACTTCAGCAAATGACGCCCCCAACATCTATCAAAGAAGTTCAGTGCCTGTCGAGAAGGATTGCGGCCCTCAACCGCTTTGTGGCTCGGTCAGCCGAGAGGAGCCTTCCTTTCTTCAAAGTTCTTCGATCTGCCAAGAATTTTCAATGGACTCCCGAGTGCCAAAAGTCATTCGAAGACCTCAAGAGGTATCTTGGCTCGCCACCCCTCCTCAGCAGCCCCAATCTAGGAGAAATGCTGTTTCTGTATCTGGCAGTCTCTGAAGGCGCGATTGGCTCGGTTTTGGTCAGAGAAGAAGACCCAGAGGCCGGTATACTATGTCAGCAAACTGCTCCGGAATGCCAAGACAAGGTACACCCAAATTGAGAAGCTGGTCTTGGCCCTGATAATATCGGTTCGGAGATTACGGCCATAATTCCAAGCACATTCTGTGATGGTCCTTACCGATCAACCCATCAAGGCAGTGGTCCATCGCCCGGGAACATCAGGAAGAATGGCTAAGTGGGCTGTTGAGTTAAGCGAGCATGATATCCGTTATCAAGCCTCGCCCGGCCATCAAAGTCCAGATTCTAGCCGATTTCCTCCTTGAATGCATCATCCCGAAGATGGCTCCACTCCGGACTCCTCCGAACATCCAAAATATCTGACGCCCTGTGGCTCCTCCACGTCGACGGATCCTCCAATGCCAATGGTTCTGGTGCTGGTTTGATCCTCACCAGCCTGAGGGGACGACCTTTGAGTACGGCGTTCGATTCTCCTTCCCAGCCTCCAACAACGAAGCCGAGTATGAGGCCCTGTTCGCTGGACTCCGAATCGCCCATGATCTGAAAATGAAGAGGCTAAATGCCTTTACTGACTCTCAGTTGGTAGCCGGTCACGTGCGGGGCAAATTCGAGGCCCGGGAGCCAAACATGATTTGATATCTCCGGCAGGTGCGGGACTTGCTTTTCCACTTCTCTGAATTTGAAGTTATCCAGATCCCCAGATCCAAAATGCTCGTGCCGATCTATTATCCCGACTTGCGACTGCGGAATCGATGAGTTCCGAGCAAAAGTTTCCCCTGAAAATCCTGAAAAAACCTAGCATCGCGGAGGCAGACCGAGTGATGCAGATTGGGGTCGAGCCACCCTGGTTCGACCCATATTAAAGTATCTTAAAGAAGCGTCGCTCCCAGCCGACAGCAAGGAAGAAAGGAAGCTAAGATTGCAAGCTACCCACTGTGTTGATCGACGATCAGCTGTATAAGCGGTCCCTTTCCATGCCGCTGCTCAAATGCCTCCGCCCGTCCAAAGTTGATTATGCTCTTCGGGAGGTACATGAAGGAATTTGCGGTAACCATCTGGGGAGTCGATCTTTGTGCCACAAGGTACTGCGCTAGGGATATTATTGGCCTACTATGCAAAAGGATGCCGATGATCACGTCCGAGCCTGTGACCCGTGTCAGAGGCACTCCAACATCCAGAGGCTCCCCTCCGCTAATTTGGTCCCTATTTCCTCGCTTGGCCCTTTGCTAAGTGGGGGATGGATATTCTTGGCCCTTTTCCCCTCGCCACTAAACAGAGAAAATTTTTATTTGTCGCCATCGACTACTTCACTAAGTGGGTCGAGGCCGAAGCAGTAGCTCAGATAACCGAAGCTCGGGCCAGGGACTTTGTGTGGAGATCCATCATTTGTCGCTTTGGCCTTCCGTATACCATCATCACCGACAATGGCAAGCAATTTGATAATCCAAAATTTTGGGAGTTTTGCGAGGATCATGGCATCAGTCATCGCCTCACCTCAGTAGGGCATCCGCAAGCCAACGGAGAAGCCGATAACAAACCGGACCCTATTTCAAGGGATTAAGGCTCGGCTTGCCAGAGCCCGAGGCAGATGGGCGGACGAACTTCATCATGTTTTATGGGCCTACCGCACTACCCAGAGAATCCCCACCGGCGAGACCCTGTTCCGGATGGCCTTTGGCACGGAAGCCGTCATCCCGTGGAAATAGGCCTCCTCTCCGCGAGTGAAAAGCTACTCAGAAGAAGCTAACGACGAGCAGCTCCGTACCAATCTCGACTTGGTGGAAGAGATCAAGGAAAAAGCTCGAATCAGAATGGCTGCGTACCAGCAAAGAGTGGCCCGCTACCATGCCTCCAGAGTCAAGGGCAAATCCTTCTCGTCCGGCGATCTTGTCCTTCGGAAAGCATCCATCTCCAAGCCGCTGGAGCAAGGAAAGCTCTCTCCAAATTGGGAAGGTCCTTATCAAGTGACGGAAGTCATCGGACCTGGCACCTACAAGCTCCAGTACCTGAGCGGAAGATCCATTCTCCGAACATGGAGTTCGAACAACCTCCGCATATATCATCATAGAGTATGCTCTCTATAAACTCGCCCCATTTACAGCTTTGGCATCTTGTTTCTATTATCCGCGGCACGACCACTACGGTCGTTTTTTCGAAAAGTCGTAATAGAAAACAAATGTCGCTTACGCATCCATTCTCGGCACAACCGAGCTATCTCCTTGAGCCAAATCTCCGTACCTCGGCTAGGCCAAGCTTTGAGCCAGAGCTACATATCTCGACTAGGCCAAATTACATTCCGAAGGCTTGGTATGACCGAGCGCTCCCGGCGCAGCTGGAAGCCATGTGATCTCCAAAACATCGTTCGGATTCGGGTAGCTTACAAGCCCCAGCCGAATCAAATGTCAAAGAAACATCGTTCGGATTCGAATAGCTTACAAGCCCCAACTGAGTCAAATCAGAGAAACATCGTTCGGATTCGAGTAGCTTGCAAGCCCTGGCCGAGTCAATGTCAGAGAAACATCGTTCGGATTCGGGTAGTTTACAAGCCCCGGCCGAATCAAACGTCAGAGAAACATCGTTCAGATTCGGGTAGCTTACAAGCCCCAGCCGAGTCAAACGTCAGAGAAACATCGTTCGGATTCGGGTAGCTTACAAGCCCCGGCCGAGTCAAACGTCAAAGAAACATCGTTCGGATTCGGGTAGCTTACAAGCCCCGGCCGAAATCAAACGTCAGAGAAACATTGCTCGGATTCGGGTAGCTTACAAGCCCCGGCCGAATCAAATGTCAAAGAAACATCGTTCGAATTCGGGTAGCTTACAAGCCCCGGCCGAGTCAAACGTCAGAGAAACATCGTTCGGATTTGGGTAGCTTATAAGCCCCGGCCGAGTCAAATGTCAAAGAAACATCGTTCGGATTCGGGTAGCTTACAAGCCCCGGCCGAAATCAAACGTCAAAGAAACATCGCTCGGATTCGGGTAGCTTACAAGCCCCGGCCGAATCAAACATCAAAGAAACATCGTTCGGATTCGGGTAGCTTACAAGCCCCGGCCGAATCAAACGTCAAAGAAACATCGTTCGGATTCAGGGCAGCTTACAAGCCCCGGCCGGATTAAATAATCTCCAAAACATCGCTTAAGATTCGGGCAGCTAACAAGCCCCAATCGGAACCAAAGGATAAAAACCTCGACAGCAACCGAGTGATACCCTTGATCCTCGGCAACAACCGAGCGATATCCTGAGGCTCCGGCCTAGTCAAGTAATCTCTCCAACGCCCTGATGCAACTAAGACGTCCTATTATACCTCGGTAGAGGCAAACGACCTCCCACTATTCGACAGCAAAAACATACCACGAGCTATCTTTCCCCGAAGAAACACCTGCTTCATTCTGCAAACAGGATCATGCTTACCTCATGACTCCACAGGACCGCCCAGGTCCCTCTTTGACTCGCACATGGACATACGTGTTCTTCACTGAGGACCGGACATTGTCTTAGCAAGAACAAAGCAGCAATAGCGCTACCGAAATATGCTACGACATAAAAAGCGTAATATGGGAGCAACAACTCTCAGCGCAAAAAAAAAAAAAAAAGCAGGTGCTAAAGAAAGGAATGAAAACTTTCTTTATTTCCTCATCAAAAGAAAAGTTACAACATCCTGAGAGAGTTACAAGTGCATCAAAGCATAGGAAATAAAAACGAGTAAATAGCTCGGCCGAACTGCTTCAGTCAGCTTTGGTTAACAATGACACTTCGGCATCTGACCCAAAAGATCAGGCAACCAGCCAGCTGCCCTGATAGATAGCAAGGCCGGCTTCCACGGGTCCTCTGGATGAATTAAGAGATCCAAAAAGAGGCACAGACCCATGGATGTTGATGCTGAGGAAGCTTCCCCCTGGGTGGGATGCTGGGCTGCAGGTCGCTGCCCGATTGAGAGAGACAGGGGACCATCAGCCCCACGCTGCTCTCAACTCCCTCTTCACATGGCGGAAGATTCCCCGCATGGAGGGGCTAAGCATCCAGTCAGAGGAGAAGGAAAAGTCCCGCATGCTACGGGGGTACATGTGCACTTCCTACCCTGCGACCCCCGTAGCAAACCACAAAGGACACACAGGAAGCGCATATGTGCGCTCTCCATGTGATCTCTGCAGACCTCCTGTGCGCTCTCCATATGATCTCCGAAACTCCTTCCTTGAGGACGAGCTGCTCTCCAGTAGCTCCTTCGTCACCCCGGCTATCCGTGGGAAGGTGGCTTACAAAAGGAAAACTCAGTCCCTCCACTCTCAGCTTTAGGGACGCAGACATCATGAAAACTTTCACAGCTCACAGAGAAAAAAATTTTGGGGATGGCCTAACACGGCCCCTTCCTCCCTTTTTTATAGGCAAAATGGACCGGGAGCAGCTGTTGAAGCAGTAAGCCCCGAGATTCAAAATGCCCAATCCACGCTGCCACGTGGCCTTCCAGGATGAAAATAGCGCCCTTCGATGCGCACCAAACGCGTTGCTCAGGCCCATGACGTACGCCAGAAGATTTCCTCTGATCCCAGATCATAGGTCTTAAATGCAGAAAATCGCCCGCTGATCTTAGAGATACGGGCAGACCTGAAAAATCGCCCGATGAAAATGGCACCCTCCAATGGCAAACTAGTGCTTGCGTCGTACGTTGAAACGACCCGCCTTGAAAAAGTCGACATAATAAATGTCCCTGGAAAGTACCGAGGCAACCTTTTGCAGGCCACAGAGTCGTATTATCCATTTCGGCAAAGAGAAGATCAGCTCCTTGGAAAGGGCAAAGGCATCGGCAGAGTCATAAAAAGGCGTAGAAGCCAAGTACTCCTCAATAAACATACCTCGGTGTTCCTTTCTCCGGCTCAACTGCCCGCTGCATCTTGACGTAAGCCAAGACATTGCCTTGCGTTTTAACTCAAGGCCAAAACTGCCTCCATACTTCGGAATAAACCAAAGTATCTCCTTTCAGTTCAGCATGACTGCATGTTATCTTGTACTTCAGTCCAGTCTAAGGTAACTACTTTTGTCTCAATGATAACGGGACACGCTATAAGCCCCGACCTACACCCAGAATGCGTGAGCATCGGTTAGGGTCGGAGTGCACGTCCTATGAGTATAAGCCCCGACCTACACCCAGAATGCGTGAGCATCGTTAGGGTCGGAGTGCACGTCCTATGAGTATAAGCCCGACCTACACCCAGAATGCATGAGCATCGGTTAGGTCGAAGTGCATGTCCTATGGATATAAGCCCCGGCCAAGGCCGGAGTGCGTCTTTTGTCAAAAACCGCGACAAAAACCGAGCGATATAATGCTCCAACTGAAACCTACGAGTCCCATTTACCTCGGTCAAAACGAGGATGCTGTGCTGGAGGTTCCCCAGGAGAATATTTCGTTCCGTAAGACTCGAACGATAAGGAAAAACATTTTAGAAATGGCAACAAACAAGGAAGTTCCAAAAAACCTTTCTCCGTTCATTACAAGAGGGGAAAACAAAAGAAAAGATACATTAGCCCTCACAGGGGCTTGCTACTTCCTCCGAGCGCCGCTGAACTCTCCTTGCGCCGCGGAGCCGAATCAGCCATTTGCTGTCGAAGGGACGCCACCTTCCGCTCCAGCCTACTGTTGGCTTGGCGAAGAGCTCGATCTCTCTTGCCGAGACGGCCAGGTGTTGCTCAGCCATTCTCCAGACTTGCTTGCGGTCCGCGAGTAGCGATGCCAAAACCTCCCCGTCCACAGTTATTGTGGTGCGGCCCAGGCGGGGCACCCCAAGGCTGCCAACGATGCTGCTTGACATCCCAGTTGACCTCCCTCCATTCTCGGAAGCCATCCTGTTATCGTAAGCTTAGACTGGCCAACAGGAGATCGGCAAAGGAAATGGTTAACGATGGCGTACCACCCACCGGTATTTAAATTACCTCGGGCGAGCGTCCCGATCACCCGAGCCGTCAGTTCCAACGCCACTACCATAAAATCTTGCCACGCGTCAGCACTTCAGTGGCCGCTTGCGGGAAGCGAGGAATCGCTCCCCCTTTACCGGAAAAGATAAATAAATGACGGTGCGTCGGTAAACACCCTTCTTCTTGGGACCAAACTCGCTTCGAAAAGCGTGCCAACCTCTTCGCCTTGCGCAGGCCGAGTTACCCAACTTCGGCTCTAACCAGGATACCTCTGCAATCCTTGGCCATCACCTGCCGAGCTATCTTATCTCTCGCCTAAGCCGAGCTATCACGTCCCTCAGCTTCATCAGAGCTATCCCTATACCTCGACCTCAATCGAGACATTTACTTAAATCCGAACTAAGTCGGCCGAAGAATGCGAACAAGTCATAACTTGTTCGCAGTCGAAAGAAAGTCTAAAACAAAAGATTGGCTAAAAAGATAGGCAAATGGAGGCCGAGGGCCCGTTCATTGAAAACTTCAGACCAAGTTACATATCTAAAAAAAAAAGCAAACAAAACTCTCAAGGGTCAGGAGCTGGATCAGTTCCGGCAGTGTCCTCAACAACGCTCGGGGAAGCCTGGCTCGTTTCGCCCACTTCAAAGGTTGTCGTTTCCTCGGCGATGGATTTGAAGCGTCCTTCAGGGGCCGCGGCCTCACTAGCATCCAGAATAGTATCGAGGTTGACGTCTGAAACATCATCGTATTCAGCCTCTTCAGCCCTGGGGTACAAGCCTCAGATGTTTCAACATCCAAGAAAGAGAGGTCCCATTCTGGATGCTCCTTGGATATTTTATTTCGAACATCCTCCACACCAAGCTGGAAAGCATCGGCACGGATTGCATCTTGTTCGCCCTTGAGTAGAGCGAGCCGCATCTCGGCTTCAGCAACTTGGTTTCGAAGTAAGGTGACCTGCCCCTCAGTTTCAACAGTTTGACTCCGCAGTAAGGCAATATGCTCCTCGATCTCAGCGACCCGCCTTTCAAGCTCTGAGCTCCTCCCTTGGCTGGATGCCAATTCCTCTTGTAGGGTCCGTATCTAGCTCGGTTCTCTAGCTCCGCCTTCTTCATCTGCAAAAACAGAATTAGCCGGTGCCACGGTGAGCCAGCAAGGGAAGCCAAAAAGGGATAGTACCATACCTCCTCCTGCCAGGATAGCTTCTTGGTCAACTCCTTGATCTCGTCAAAAGCCCTCAGTTTATCAGCTTTAACCCGCTCAATTCTGCCCTTGAGGTCATTGATCTTCGATTGCCTACTATCAGCTTCTCCCCAGGCTTGGGAGAGCCCGCTATCGAGTTGGGTTAGCTTTTCCCGTGCCACTTGATCCTGTCATCCCTATCAGCAATACCACGGTTGAGTTGCCGTACCTTCTCCTAACTCGCCAAGCATTTTGTTCAGGCGATTTCTCTCCTCGACGGCTTCTCTCCTCTGCCTGCCCAGACTTTCACTAAACTGTTTCTTGACAGTTTCATTTCTCCAGCATGCCTAGATTTGATCTGCGATAATTCCGAGCATGCATCATCGTACTTTGCCAGGAGCCCTCGTAGCTCTTTAACTTCAAACCTCAGCTTGGACGCGTCATCTAGGGCGGCCTGATGCAGCACCCTCACCTTCGCCAAATTCTCGTTGGCGATGCCCAGAGCTTGTTCAAATGTATCAGATGCCTCCGCTCGCGATCGAAGCTCGGCACTGACTCTCCTGGCCTGGGCGCTGGCCCCTGTCGCCAGGTTCAAGCGCCAGCACAGTGCCCTAGTGATCAAAGCACTCTACAGAATGAAGCACAAGTGAGAAGAGCGCGACCAAGCTAACAGAAAGCACTCACTACTCGGAAATAATAACTCAACCGGGAGATGTAGGACCTGGCTAGCCCTATGAGAGTGGAATTGTTGATCTCGGGAAGAAGATGGGCTTCCGTCACCACATTTCGTTGGCCAAACGCGGCATCAACCAGGTCTAGGTCTGCGAACTCATTCGCCGAGGGACCTGCACCCGGGTACAGTGCTGACCTCATTAGGCAGCAAACGCCGCCTCGACGGTCGATTCCGAGCTACCGGGCTGACCATCCTCGTCCGAAGGATGGGTCCGGGCGACCTCCGACTGAGAAGCCTTTGACCTTCTGGCCTCTCTCAGCAGAATTCTAGCCTGGGATTCCTTGGATAACTCGGCCAGCCCAGGCGCCAGTTTTCCGAAACTTTGATGGAGGAAGCTTCGGCTGCAAGACCTTTACCTTGCTCTCTCCCCTTGTCCTGAGCTCCTTCCCTCGATCACAGGCACCTGCTCCTCCCCCGCAGGCTCCACCAAAGCCTCGGTCTGTTCATCAATTTCCCCAACCACTCCAGGAAGAAGTTCTCCAGTCGTAGGCTCCTTTTGAGCCTCCACTACAGTCGGCCCAACGTCGCCGCCCCTAAATCCCTCCGGAGGGAGCCCTCCAATGGAAGGTTTATCTTAAGCCTCGATGATTGTGATTGCTCCCTCCTGTCCTTCCGCCAAGGCCAGAGGCATTTCCTCGCTCGGAGGAGGGCCCCCAGAGGCACCAACCTCCGTCGTGCCAGCCATTGGCTTACCTTCAAAAGAAAGGGCTCCCAGACAAGCCAACGGAGTTTCATCCGGGCTATCTACTATTTCCACCACTAGAGGACAAGGGACCTTAGCAGTCCTCTCTGTATCCTCCTCTGCTTTCAGCGCCTCCGCCGTGACTGCTCCAACCTCTGGCGAGCGCTCTTCGAAAAACGAGCCTTCTCGGCTTGTGTTTCTCCCCTCCGCTGCTCTCCCTCGGGCGCTTGCTCAACCCTTTCTTTATGCGGCCCGATAGTTCAGACTTCTTGGCTGCGGGAACAGAGAGCAAGCGGTCAGACCGAGACATATTTGCTCGAGCGAAATCAATGGAAAAAGAAAAAAACTTATTATGCGGGTCAAGGGGGCTAAGCTCGGCGGCGAAAAGAGCCTCCTCCGACAGTAAATCGTTAGCCGAAAACGTCCTACCGTCACGAAGGACCTCCAAGTCCTGCTTAGATAGAATCGGATGTGCTTCCACGTCTCGAACAAAGTTTCTCATCCCTAGGAAAATCGGAGCCGATGTTCCCCTCGGTAATAAAAAACCTGACCTTCCACTCCTTGATAGACGATGGCTTATCTGTTATCGTCTTAAATGACCTCCGAGGTCTAATGTAAGGCCACTCTAATTTTCTCCAGGCATCAGATAGTAACAGGCACGAAAGAGAGGAAGAGTTGTCGTTACCTGAATCGGCTACACATTGAGATAAACCCGATGATGCTGCGCCAACTGTTGGGAGCCACCATTGTCGGGCAAATGTTGTAGAATCTCATGATTTCCTTCACCAAGGGATGAAGGGGAAATCGAAGGCCCGCCTTCAGACTGTCTTCATAAAGAAAGATCTCGCGCTCCAGATTTTGCGAAACCCTATGCTCGGCTCCGGCAATCTTAAAAGGACATCCGAGGGAATGCCATACTTTTGGCATATCTCTCCAAATCCTTGGCGGCAATCTCCGAAACCATATCATCGGGGCTCATCATCCTGCTGGCCGAGAGAAACACCGAGCGAAATTACAGAGGAAGCAGAGAGCAAGATTCTCCAAAGAGGAACAAAAGAGCGCTGCGAATAGGAATGGCGATGTTTCGACTTTGCTTTCCCCCAAAGAAACCGCCTTAAGAGAAAGATAGGGCGTCTCAACCGAGACGCCCGGAACCGCCATTGCGGACACCGTAAAAACCGGAATTTGCTACGTGGCAATTCCCCAACCGCTGCCTCAAAGGAGCCTTATATGACGTGCCCCGTAAAGGCACATCCCACAAAGGCACGGTGGCCGCGCAGCATTAAATAGGGCATCATTGCGCAGGCTGTCAAACCCGAATCCTTCCGTTCAAGTCATGCCACCTGGAATTATACTCCCTACGCCCGAACCTACGCGTCGAACTAGAAAGTGGGAGGCATGTGTTGAGGGGTAAAATCGCTGTGTCAATAATCGTGCACATGGCTAGGGCTAGCCCTGATTCCTACTCGCTGTGCGACACCCGTCCGAGATAAGTCAGCCTCGGTAAGTTGGGGCGCCTTAACCCCTCGCCGAGCCAAGGACTCCCAAGGCGCGGATCATATCTCTCGGCCCCAGCCGAGCTATATCTCTCGACCCCCCCAACCGAGCTGTGTCGTCTTTCGGCCCCCCAGCCGAGCTGTATCGTCTCTCGGCCTCGGCCGAGCTGTATCATCTCTCGGCCCCGGCCAAGCTATGTCATCTTTCGGCCCTCTAGCCGAGCTGTATCGTCTCTCGGCCCCTCTAGCCTTTCGGCCCCGACCGAGCTGCCGTCTCTCGCCCCTCGATCTCTCGACCCCGGTCGAGCTGTGCCTCTCGGCCCCGGCCGAGCTATGTCATCTCTCGGCCTCTCTAGCCGATCTCTCCCATCGCTCGGCCTAGCCCGAGCGATATCTGTACCTCTGCGGAATTCGATGCGAAAGAACTCGAATTCGTGAGATTCCAAACATAAATCATATCCGGAGTGGCCTAGAGCCCTGGAGCCTATGTCCTCACCAAATCTCGAGACATCAACAAGCTCTCCTAGCCGTCAATCCTTTAACCAACAAGATACGAATCCTACGATCTCATAACAAACTGGATTCAGATCCTAACGACTTTCGGACCCACACGCCCCAAGGAATCAGGTGATCCTCTATAAAGAGAGTCGTCTGCCGACTCCTCAGGTATGCACACTTGCTCACTGGAACCCTCTCTCTTTCTGCCTTAGCTTCCGCCATTAGTGCTCTGCTCAAGAGCCTGGAGGGACTCTTCAGCAAGAGCCTTCTCTCCATTTTTATTGATTGCTGATCTCCACTGACTTGAGCATCGGAGGGTCTTCCGCAAAGGGCCACCCCCAACGTCTCTCGCATGAGGACTGTTTTGCAGGTCCGCCCAGAAGGAAGCCCGTCTCAAAGCCCGATTGCGCCCGAATCGGAGGATAGATTTCGGTAGCAATATATACAATAAACACGCAATAGATAATACCAATGTCTAATATTTGATGAAGTATCTATGTTGCTCATAAATGTCGAGGTCTTGCTCATAGTCTGAGCTTAGGAGGCCAACCTAACTTTCATGAGTATCATGGGTCCACTCCCTTAGATCACTATATCCAACTCTCCTTCATGTGTCATCATCCTATTTCCCTTATGGGAAGAGATGCTAGCCTGGCCATGCAAAATTATGCTAATAAAATCCAACCCCTAAGCATCATAAGGCTGTGGTATTAAAATATAGTAATCGCTCGAAGCCTTGATTGTAGGATATCCATAAAATGCATCCGATGAAGGATATCTATACCCATAAGGATGCAGGACACAATCAGCCAATATGGAATATGATCCAGTGTGAGAATCTGATTCGAATATATCCAGAGATCTTACTCCATGTGCTAACTCATCTGCATTAGCAGCTCCTCCATGCTTGAAATTATCTCATAGGCTCTATCTCTTGTAAGCAAGTCTCCTCATGGGATCTACCGGGTTGTGCCCCATGATCCTCATTTTGTGTAATATGAGTAAATTGAAACACATCGATGAATCGAATACCATGAGGCTACATGTCCTATATGGCTCCTTAACCACTTGATGCCCTATCATTGCTCAAACTATCATTATCCTTGCTCCTCTTACTAAATTTAAGGAGCCAGTCATCCAAGGGCTCCAAGTCCCTGAACTTGAGTGTACCAACTCTTTCACTCTCTACAATATCTTTCCTTCTTATTGATATGAAGAGCTGCCACTATCTTCCCTTTCTCGCCCCTTGTTGTCTGGCTCTGCTAGGTTGCTCAGTCGGACCCACCACCTTGACTAAAACTAGTGCCACAACAGCCTCTTCTTAGCAACTTTCTCTCAAATCTCTCGAAGGATGTCTCGAAATAAAGCCCTCTAACGATGGCATGCCGCCCTTCGACCTCTATGTTGTTAGCACATGTTTTTGAACCCATCCATTTGAATTTATCCCAACCTCCTTGGCGATCTCTCTTAATAATCGACAAGGCAATCCAGACTCGTCAAGCTCCAACTCTTAATGTTGAACCTCAAGTGACCCAACCATTAGATCCTCATCTTGAATGAAGCCATTATGAAGTGAATCAGCATACTTTAGCTCTACTTTATCCTCAATGCACTTCAGTCTAAGTCACAAATTGTAGAGAATATATACCATGTCATTTAGGCGCTTTTGCACGAGACAAAGACGGTTCCCCAATTATGGATCAATGCAAAGGTGGACCAGTTGTGATCACAGTCACTCAAGGAGATCGTTCGAAAGACAATCTAGATTACCAATTTCCTAAAATTTTGGGTTGTCCCCGAAGTGGACCCAATATTCAGTTGCAAATATAAGGAACCAAAGTGTGTATCATATACTACTTGTTAATTGAATTTAGAATAAGACAAATTATAATAATGTGTAAAAATACCTGGAAACATGTAATACACCCCTTTTATAGTTGCACTCAAGGGGTAGCTACCCTCCTTGAAGGCCTTTATGTTGAAGGGATAAATTACACTTTTCCAATTTCAGCTCAGACATGTGATCAAATCAAATCAAAAATTATTCACCTCCTCTAGACATCTTACCGCACTTGTGGGATGAGGCTCCATCTTGTAGACCACAATGCGTAGGGCATTTAGAAGTTCCTTGTTCATCCTAATTCCTACAGCGGTGTACTGGAACCTCAGATTTAAGCAGTAGACTGCCGGTCACATTGTTCAACTGACGAATTCAAATTACCTAACAAATAGATGATGGAGGAATTGTATTCAATAATTTTAAATGAAGGAATAAAAGTTTTACTTGCTAAATGCAGCTCTCTACTAATCCAATAGTCCCACTACTACTTAATGATATCAATACACTCATGGGCATGCCTCGCATTTGCTTGCCTAATCTCCCCCTTGGCGTTCATCATCATGTAATAGAGAAAGCCCATCTGAGGATCTCTCATCGTCCACGGCCCTTCGCACTCAATACAATAGGGCAATAGCCTTCACCATGCTCTCATTTTGCACCCAGAACTATTTGTTAGTGACTATGCCCTCCACCTTAGCACCCTCTTTGCTAGCTCAGGCATATCTACCGCCCTACCACTTCTCGCTCACAAACATCTGGAGAAGATCAGCTTCCTTGTCTGGGATGTTGTCAGAGTGTTATATAATGTGTGACAAACTGTATCACTCCAGATCTAGAGATCTCACCCCAATATCCTTCTCATTAGCGCCAAGAACCCCATATATGGTTATAGATAAACTTGATGATGATATGCACTATCACGACAACCTATCTGACTCTGTGAATCCTTTCAATAGCCATCAACATCAAGTCAATACAGTGCACTGCACATGGGATCCAAAAGATAAGTGGCCTCCTCTGCATCAACAGCTCTTCGATAGCTTTGTACTGTGTTCCATTATCTGTGACACTCTGCATAATATGCTGCTCTCCAATCTCATCAACCATATCCTCCATGAGTCTAACAATGTAGTATGTATCATGCATCATGTTCAAAGTCTATAAACATGTGGAAGAATGTCTTCCTATCACAATAGGTAAGGAAATTGATGATGTTCCGTTTGCTAGGTCTCATCCATTCTTCACATATCAAAGCGAGGCTGTATTTATTTTGGCTATTCTGGTAGGAGGCTATCTAACCCTACAACTCCTTGCTTTGATTTAGCAAGTCGTATATATCCTTCGGCCTCTACTGGCTCTCTGCATGTCATTGACCATAGACTGATAATAGATGTTTCCTATGGCGTTTGCTGCTGTGCTGAAGAACCGCCACTTCCCAATTGCCTTCCACATGTTAGATTTTCAGTCCTTCACAAGCATTGCATCAATTCTATGTTGCCATGAATCTTTGCTCGAAAAGACATATGGATCAACATTATAAATGTTTGCATCTGAGTGGATCTGCTTGGACTTCTTCCCCTTTTTACTGTCAAAGGCCCAAAACATAGTAACTATCAGACTCCGCCACCTATCAAGTATCTCTCTCACCAATGAGCTCTTCCAAACATTTGATAGGCTTGTCCCGATCATCCTAAAACCACCACCCTCCTCATAGTGAGGACCTTATAGTGAACTAAATCCTACCCCGAATCTCCCTCCTCTGCCATCCTACAAACTAACTCGCATGGCCTCTCTGATCATCTCCATCTCCATATCATCTAGATCCCTCAAGTGGTAAGATGACAACTCTACTACCCGCCGCTCCACCTTCACCCTCTTCTCTGTAGTTCTTTACTTCTTTGCCTTAAAGTCTATGAAGTGCTATTTCATCACCTAGCAGACCTCTTGCAAGCATTTCTAACACACACACGTCGAGGTAATCACCAGCCAAATGCTACTTCAACCGACATCGGGGTAACCAATGGCATTTCAGCACATATCACGAAATCATGCCAAACTCCTGAATTTTGGTATGATTTCTCCATTTTCACATGATTTTCCCATGTTTCTTCATCTTCAAAAGATTTAAGGTTGAAAAGAAAACAGAGAAGAAGAAGAATGGGTGGAGCCATACTTGATCTTAGGCTGAAATCATCCCTCCTTTGGTTTAGATCTAATAAAAAAATTAGTGAAAACAAAACTTAAAGAAAAGAATAAGGTAGAGGATGAGAGGCTCGCATCCTCACTCTCTCTTTTTAAATCCCCTCTCCCACCCATGACC
This sequence comes from Calamus simplicifolius, assembly GCA_900491605.1. Classification (NCBI taxonomy): domain Eukaryota; kingdom Viridiplantae; phylum Streptophyta; class Magnoliopsida; order Arecales; family Arecaceae; genus Calamus; species Calamus simplicifolius. Next base: position 519,471 of record UESW01004513.1, read on the forward strand.
CCCCCAACTCCCACCCATGCCCAAACCAACTTATACCAGGCGAACCGTGTGGTTCAATTCGATTTAGGGCAATTTAGGGCCCGAACCATTTCAATAGGCCAAGCCACACTGGTTTTAGGCCAATTCAATCCGGTATGCCCCAAACCAGGTGATTCAACATAGTTTGGGGAACCCTGGCCCTAACAAAAAGGTGGGGGAGAAATGCAAATGAAGAAACATCTCACTAAATTCCTTTTTACTTTCCATTCTCATTCCTCCTTGGACCTAAACCCAACCTTTGCCATCTCTCTCCTTGATTATCAACTCATCATTGTCATTAACTACAACAATCAACCACTAACATTAACCAACAGTCGGGATCATACTTAGATGGCGTGCAAGTCCTGCCAATGGTTGAAATACTCTATTGCTATCTTTTATGCCCCCAATCCCAACCTTCAAATCTCTACCACTGGACTGCCACACAAAAAGTTACCATCAAGATGACTTCACAAAGCTTGATGTTTTCAAGAAGTGAATCAGGTATCAAAGAGCTATTAGTGAAGAGAGTGTTAGCTAGATGCTAGAATGATAGAGCTTGGACATACCCATGAAGCCCACATTTCCCTTGGTCCAATGAACTTGCACTATATCAAGAACAAAGCTAGGGGGAAGCAACCCATCTCTCTTTGGCAGGCCGGTAAGCCTTTTGAGATCTCTTCCTTCAATTATAAGAATCTATTATACGAAGTGAAAGTGCAAAGGAGTTCACAAAACGATAGGTTAGAAGTTTGATGCACAAACAAATCATTATATAACTGTCATGCCATCCCCCAAATTGGACACAAGATAGTAACCATCCAACTAATTGGAGATATATGGTTGGAAAGCATAACAGTGTCTTCTAAAATTCCATAAAATATAATGTTTAATTTTTTTCATTTTTAATTCATAAAATACTTTTTACAAATTCATAATCTTATATTTTATTGAACATCACACTTCAGTTGCATCAATAAGATATCTATAAATTATGCCAACCAACTTTTCAACAATCATGCATGACAATCAGCTTTATCATGCATTTTGTATGAAAGCCAACAAAGTATTATTATCACTATTGAAATTTTACTGTTGGATCTTCCCAAATATAATAATTCCCACAAGATGTTTTCTTTAAGAGATCTTAATCCAATTATTAATGACAGGTTATGTTACGAATTGCCAAATGATTCTCTTCATAGAATGGCATTGATATACTCAAGTATAATCTTGACAAGGAATTGCTGAGTATACTAATTTACTAATCTTCCATTTTTTCACTTGATAGAGAGAGAGGTAGAGCAACCCACCAGCATTATAGTTACCAAGCCCAAATACTCTGGGATGGACCACAAAGATTCAACTTTTAGGGTATCCCAACATTTAATTACTTTAAAAAATATTTTCTCACTAGCCATATACAAATCTTATACTAGTTCTCTTCCTCTGATAATGGACTTACCATATGGTTACATTTGTCTAGTAAGACCACAATGGACATTGCGGTTTGGTAGACATTAAATCCCCCATTCCCCATGATTCACAGAAAACCCAACTAGGCTTCCATCTGAGATGACAGCTTGAGCCCAATTTCAACCATAACAAAAAGAGAAGCCAAGGAAACAGAGATATGACGAAAGTGAAGGTTAGAGGGCTTACTGGAAAACACGACCCTGGTACTTGGACAAGGAGGCCGAGTCAGAAGACCCTGCGAGCTTAGGCCGGAGGCATACAGAGTGGATCCCGACCGCATCCGGGTAGAGCCCGCAGAGGAAGTGGAGGGACTCCTCCCTCCCGGGCTTCGACACGTCGACGTGGAGGAACAGCTGGATTGATGGAGTCATCTTCGTCCTCGCCCTCGGCGCCCGCGGGCATGATGTTGGCAAGGCGCATCACGGATATTGTGATCTCCTCGTCCTTGTAGGACCTCCGAAGGACCGGCCCGTCCTTGTCCAGCGCCCTTTTCACGATTGCGTACGGCGATGGCGGATTCACTTTCTATTAGAGAGAGGGCAGAGGAGGTCACGGAAACCCAAGAAGGGGGATAAAGAAAACCGAGAAGAAGAAGAGGGGAAGGAGAGGGAGTACCGGAGGAGGGGCCATCTTAGAGATTTCGAGGTAGTGCTCTTTGAGGGAGCGGAGGATGATGGAGTCGACGGCGGCGGACGCGCCAGAGGAGAGGGAGCGCCGCGCGAGGGAGCGCCACGGGAGGGCGGCGACGCCGCCGGCGAAGGCCCGGTACCACATGTCCCAAAGGAGAATTCAAGAGCTCACGCTTGGGCCTGGAGAGGGGTTGACGTCGGTGCGGGAAGTGAAGGGTTTAACATTGGGGTTTTGCGAGATTTTTTTAATAATGTTTTTTAATAAACATTTTTTAAAACAACATTTTTAAAAACTCCCTAGTTTTCAAACATTTTTTTTTTTTTTTTGATACATCCGGGCAATCATACTACATGGGTACGAGTCAGCCCCTTAACATCAGAATACAAGATTTGCTGAAGAATAAAAGGCAAGGATCACCCTGAAACCCGTGTGGTGAGCCACTGACGCTGCTACCCAATCAGCGGCCAAATTAGCTTTCCGATATGTATGTCGAATTTGGACTACATGGGCCTCTCTTAGTATAGTCAGATGTCTTGTAAGATCGGAATGGCAGGAGCAAGGGAACCGTGATCCCTCCGCAGCCACCGAATAACAATCAAGGAGTCATCCTCAATAATGAGGTTTTGAGCATAAAGAGACCAAATAGCATATGTGATTCCATCCCAAGCAGCGTAGAGCTCAGATATAGGGACAGAGGATTCCAGACTACCAATCCCTCCAGCGGCCAAAAGTTCACCCTTCGGCCCCGGATGATAAAGGCTGATCCCGCTAATCTCCGCGGATACTACCATCAAAATTGATTTTGATAAACCCTGAAGGGGGCTTCCAAGATATGAAAACCATATACCGGTTTGCTGCCGAAGCAACAGGAGAACCCCAGAGGCCAGAAAAGTTAAAACCACCTGAATGGGAGCCACGAGCACAATTCGATGCCAGGGATCTAATTTTTCTTAAGATCCTATGGATTGAAGTACTGTCATTTGTGAAGATAATCCGGTTCCTAGACAACCGATCTGATAAGCCGTAGAAGCCCATAGGGCACATTTGTACTGAGAGACTTTCGGAGATCATCTAAAAAAGGGAACACATAGAGTTTTCAAACATTTTATGAATGTAGTGTGAATCCAGTCACGTAAATCATAGGTGGAGAAATTATCAGTATAACTAATAATTTTTTATTTTATTAAAAAAATAAAATCATTACTTAGAATGATAATTTCAAAAAAATTAAAAAAATTTAATTAAAATGATCTAATAAATTAAGTAAAAGAAAGTTAAAGAAAACTGGATTATGACTTAGGGATTTCTTTGTTTTTTTTTTTTCCGAATGCAAGCCAAAAGTTATTAAAATTATGAGCAACTATTAGTAGATTCCTTTTTCACCGTACCAAATGCAATTAGAAAAATCTAATTATTTTTATCTAATGAATTGACAATCAACAATATCCCTATCCCTTAGGAAAACACTTTGTACACCGGCCCCAGTGCAGCAACGCTGACGTGGGCTGCACCGCGTCTTCCTATTGGTCCACGTGGATCCGACGTGGATGACCTGACAGGCGGTATGGCTGGGCTTTGACGTTACGTTCTGAACGTGACGGACATTTAATGCTGTTCGCTTTTTTTTAAAATTTTTGTGCGGACGAAAATGCCCTTTCGCTCCATTTTTACGTTTTCTGTCATCTGTGCAAGAAGAACTATGTTTCTTCCAGCTTAGAGGCTGAAGTATTTTCAGCTACTGGACTGGAAAACCTTGATACTGGAGTCAGGAGTCTGTGTAAAAAACTTCTGGAGGAAATGTCAGCCGCAGCACAAAGTAAAAACTCTTTCTTCCCACTTCTTTATTATATCAACAGTTTTTTTCTGGTTAGAGTTAGTTAATGCGTTTAATGCGTGGGTAACTACCTTAGAACGAAATAGTTATGACACTCTGAGAGTCATAACTGTTTTGTAAGTAAATCTTTTAATGTGGCCCTTTCCCTCCATCCTAGCGCCAATTTATGTTGGATTTCATCTCTGCAAGATGAACTCTTTCTTCCCCTCCCTCGCTCTGAGAGTCCGGATGCTAAGGAATCAGTTGAGCACGAACCTACGCCCTCGCTTTATCCAATGAGATTTTCCTTGCCAAAACCTCACGTAGACGTTCGCTTCTCTCTCTGAATTCGGCCAGGTCTGTAAAAGCTTCGTTATCTCTTCGTCAATTGCTTTTAAAAAGCTCCTTTTTCCTCCATCTGCTTGGGAATGCCAGACCTGGCCGAATTCAGAGAGAGAAGCGAACGTCGAGGGCGTATGTTCGTGCTCAACTGAATTTCATCTGTGCTAGAATAACTCTCTTTCTTTCGGCCACCCCCCCCTCGCTCTGAGAGTCCGGATGGTAAGGAATCCCCGCGACACCCTAGTTCGAAGTCGGCCGTAAGTCCTTCGCGACACCCCAGACGAAATCCCACGACACCCTAGCTTTAGGGCGACGACACCCGTCTTATAAATGTGCACATAGAAAATCAATCGCGACACCCCTGTTGAAATCTCACGACACCCTAGCTCTAACGAGACGACACCCGTGATTGAACAAGAGACCACGGAGATAATCCCCGCGACACCCTAGTTCGAAGTCGGCCGTAAGTCCTTCGCGACACCCCAGACGAAATCCCACGACACCCTAGCTTTAGGGCGACGACACCCCAGTTGAAAATTGACGACACCCAACTGATCACGGCGGCGAGAAGGCCCGCGACAACCAAGTTACTAAAATTTAATTTTATTTATCAAAAAAAAAAATACATTAGCCCTTACTGGGGCTTATCTCCTTCAGTCGCTGCGCCGGCGATGTGATGCTGGAGGGACGCTACTTTCCTCTCCAGGTGGCTATTGGCCCGACGCAGGACCTCTATCTCTTTTGTTGTAACGGCCAGGTATTTCTCGGCCGTCTTGATGAGTCGCTCGCTGCTTACGAGCGACTCAGCATAAACCACTGCGTCGATGGTGACGGTTGGGGGTCGCCTGCCATGGCTGCCAGTAGATCTCACCTCGCCTTTGGAAGCCATCTTGTGGTCAGTTCAAGCTGGAAAGGTGAGTAACGATGGCATTCCCCCATCCTTATTTAAGGTTCCCCTGGCGGGTGTTTCGATTGCCATGCGCCACCATCTCAGTGGTTGTTCACAGGAATCGAATCGGTGCGCCACCACGCCCCGCCCTCCACGTTGAGTTTCGAGGGATGGGGAACAGAACAGTTTCGGGAAGCAAACAGTCTTAAGTTTAACGTCGTCCCAAGAGAAAATTCACGACGCCCAAGGATGATTTGGATTTCGGCCGAAACTCCTTCGCGACACCCCACTTGAAAGCTCACGACACCCTCGCTTTAAGGCGACGACACCCGTGCGTCGAACTGATCACAGGGAGAACCCCCGAGACACCCCTTCTCGAATTCGGCCGAAACTCCCTCGTGACACCCCAGTTGTAAACTCACGACACCCTAGCTTTAAGGGGACGACACCCATGCATTAACAGTGAACCCACGGGTGTCGTCGCCATAAAGCTAGGGTGTCGTGAGTTTACAACTGTGGTGTCACGAGGGAGTTTCAGCCGAATTCGAGAAGGGGTGTCTCGGGGGTTCTCCCTGTGATCAGTTCGACGCACGGGTGTCGTCGCCTTAAAGCTAGGGTGTCGTGAGCTTTCAAGTGGGTGTCGCGAAGGAGTTTCGGCCGAAATCCAACTCATCCCTGGGATGTCTCGGGGTTCTCCCTGTGATCAGTTCGATGCACGGGTGTCGTCGCCTTAAAGCGAGGGTGTCGTGAGCTTTCAAGTGGGGTGTCGCGAAGGAGTTTCGGCCGAAATCCAAATCATCCTTGGGTGTCGTAAATTTTCTCTTGGGACGACGTTAAACTTAAGACTGTTTGCTTCCCGAAACTGTTCTGTTCCCCATCCCTCGAAACTCAACGTGGAGGGCGGGGCGTGGTGGCGCACCGATTCGATTCCTGTGAACAACCACTGAGATGGTGGCGCATGGCAATCGAAACACCCGCCAGGGGAACCTTAAATAAGGATGGGGGAATGCCATCGTTACTCACCTTTCCAGCTTGAACTGACCACAAGATGGCTTCCAGAGGCGAGGTGAGATCTACTGGCAGCCGACGCCCAACCGTCACCATCGACGCGATGGTTTATGCTGAGTCGCACGCTATCATCGAGCAACTCAGGCTGGCGCTCGAGGAATACCAGGAGGTTTCAACAAAAGAGATAGAGGTCCTGCGTCGGGCCAATAGCCACCTGGAGGGGAAAGTAGCGTCCCTCCATCGCTAGATCGAGGACGCAGCGACCGAAGGAGAGAAGCCCCAGTGAGGGCTAATGTAATTTTTTTTTATAAATAAAATTAAATTTTAGTAACTTGGTTGTCGCGGGCTTTCTCGCCGTGGTCAGTTCTAAGCACGGGTGTCGTCGCATTAAGCTAGGGGTGTCGTGAGCTTTCAACAGTGGTGTCTCTAATGACTTTCGGCCGAAAACCAATTCTCCTAGGGTGTCATGGGGATTGTCCGTGCGGTCAGTTCTAAGCACGGGTGTCGTCGCCTTAAAGCTAGGGTGTCGTGAGCTTTCAACGTGGGTGTCTCGAAGGAGTTTCGGCCGAAATCCATTTCTACTGTGCTGTCGGAGGGATTCTCCGCGCGGTCAGTTCTAAGCCACGGGTGTCGTAGCATTGGAGCTAGGGTGTCAGTAGATTTCAACTGGGGTGTCGCGTAGGAGTAGCTGTTCATGAATGCGTGCTATATTTCACAGTTGATGCTGAAAATGTAGATCGGAAAGAAGAAGATAACACTCCCGGCCGTGCAGCTTCACCCGTCGTTCCAAATGCAGTGGATGATATTGTAGTTCCTCAAACTGGGATGGAATTCAATTCAGCCGATGATGTATATACGTTCTACAATGGATACGCGAAACGAGTTGGCTTTGGAATCACAACAGTGTGTAGCAGGGCCAACAACAAAAAACAACTTTGCTTCAAGCACCTGGCGTGTTGGAGGCAAGGAAAATCCAGAAAATCAGAGAAGAGTATGAATCATAGGGATACTGGGAAAGTTGGTTGTATGGCATCCATAAAAGCAAGACTGAATGCTACAAGTGGTAAGTGGATTTTGGATGAGGTTTCTCTAGAACATAACCATGGGCTCTCCATAACATCAGCTGGTTATCTACGGTCGCATAGGAGGATCAGCACACCAGAGAAGGCAGAGATCAGCAATTTACATGCCGTGAATGTTCCGACGACTCAGATATACTCTGCCATAGCAAGGAGAAAAGGGGGCAGAGGACAATTGGATTTCACCGAGAAGGATGCTCGTAACTTCATTAGTCGCGAACGTCAGTCTAAGCTGAAAGAAGGAGATGCTCAGTCGATGGTAATTCATTTTGCCGAAATGCAACTCAAAAATCCCAATTTCTTCTACTCCTTAGACCTCAATGATAATGGTCATCTGAGGTCTGTCTTCTGGATTCATCCAAGGTCAAGATTGGCATGCACATACTTCGGTGATGTTCTAAGCTTTGACTCAACTTACTTGACAAACAGATATCAAATGCCTTTTTGTCCATTTGTTGGGGTGAACCATCATGGACAGTCAACCTTGCTTGGATGCGCATTGTTGTCTGATGAGAGTACTGAGACATATAAATGGGTTTTTAAGACTTGGCTGGATGCAAATGGTGGTCAAGCACCTATTGCCATGATTACTGATCAAGATAAGGCAATCGAGGCTGCTGTCAAAGAAGTTTTTCCTAATACCCGACATCGATTTTGTCTTTGGCATATATTGAAGAAGATACCGGAAAAGATTGGCCACATTTGCACGGCAAATCCCAAGTTTATGGTTGATTTCGATGAGGCAATATATGATTCATTGACCATAAATTCATTCGAGGAAAGGTGGGCACATGTTATGGAGAAATATAAAGAATGCAAGTCTATAGATTGGTTCAATGTCCTATACGAATGTCGGGAAAAATGGGTCCCAGTTTACCTCAAGGATACATTCTTCGCAGGTTTGTATGTCAATGGTGGCTTTGGTTCATGATTCATTTAAACGCTTTTTTTTTTTAATTTTTGGTTGACAAAATGTTTAACAGGGATGTCATCTTCACAAAGGAGCGAGGGCATTAATCACTTCTTCGATGGGTTTATAAATTCGAAGACAACATTAACGGAGTTTATAAGTAAGTACGAAGATGCCTTGGAAAAACGATACGAGGCCGAAAATGAGGAAGATAATAGGACTTTGCAAACGATAGCTTTCCTAAAGACATCATCACCTTTTGAGAGACAAGCTGCAGGAAGGTATACACGGAGCATTTTCAAAAAATTCCAGAATGAGATCCTTGAAATGGCTGCATCAAATACAAAATTGATCAACGAAGCTGGCAACACGTGTATATATTCCGTCAAGTCGTATGAAAGGATTGAAGTCGATGGAATTGGCAAGGAGATGATCAAAGATTATATCGTGTCATACGATAGAAATATTGAGGATGTCCAATGCCAGTGCCGATCCTTTCAGTTCAAGGGGTACCAGTGTAGGCATGCCCTGTTGGTTCTTCATCAAAATGACGTATTTCGTTTACCAGATAAATACTTCTTGAAGAGATGGTGCAAGGACATGAAATACCAATTCGACGAATTCGACTGCAATACTGAGGGTTATGATAAAAGCACACGAAACTCACGGTACGCAGTGACAATTTTTTAATTGAAATGTCTTAATATTTGTTATCGTTAATATTCTGTTTATGATTGTAGATATAGTTTGCTGTCTCATCGGATGACGAAGCTCGCAGAGATAGCCTCCATGTCTGAAGATGCATTTAATGTAGTGATGGATGGTCTACCGCCTCTATTCAAAACTGCCGTGGATGCCAACTGCGCAGCTAAACCACGTTCAGAGCTGGTAATTCAAGATCCTGAACAAATTAGGACGAAAGGTCGCCCGAGAGAGAACAGATTAAAGAGTGCAGTCGAGAAGAAGGCAAAAAGATCAAGGAAAAATCAGGCCAAGGAAAGAGCTGCTTCAAGTAGCAGGCAGACTTGTTTGCAGTCTATTAATACTGAAGAGGACCTGGAGATAATTGTTCCGCCGTCAGAAACTTTAATGGATGAATTTGATGCTTATGTATTGAGTCAACTTACACAAGATCATATATAAAACACGAGTGTCGTAACTTTTGAATTATGGTTGCTTGGTCGTAAATGAAATGCTCGCGAACGAGACATCCTAGTTCTGGCAAACGACACCCAAGCCTTGCGCGGCGACACCCGAAGGACGGAAACATACGAGACATCCTAGTTCTGGCAAACGACACCCAAGCCTTGCGCGGCGACACCCGAAGGACGGAAACATACGAGACATCCTAGTTCTGGCAAACGACACCCAAGCCTTGCGGCGACACCCGAAGGACGGAAACATACGAGACATCCTAGTTCTGGCAAACGACACCCAAGCCTTGCGCGGCGACACCCGAAGGACGGAAACATACGAGACATCCTAGTTCTGGCAAACGACACCCAAGCCTTGCGCGGCGACACCCGAAGGACGGAAACATACGAGACATCCTAGTTCTGGCAAACGACACCCAAGCCTTGCGCGGCGACACCCGAAGGACGGAAACATACGAGACATCCTAGTTCTGGCAAACGACACCCAAGCCTTGCGCGGCGACACCCGAAGGACGGAAACATACGAGACATCCTAGTTCTGGACGACACCCAAGCCTTGCGGCGACACCCGAAGGACGGAAACATACGAGACATCCTAGTTCTGGCAAACGACACCCAAGCCTTGCGCGGCGACACCCGAAGGACGGAAACATACGAGACATCCTAGTTCTGGCAAACGACACCCAAGCCTTGCGCGGCGACACCCGAAGGACGGAAACATACGAGACATCCTAGTTCTGGCAAACGACACCCAAGCCTTGCGCGGCGACACCCGAAGGACGGAAACATACGAGACATCCTAGTTCTGGCAAACGACACCCAAGCCTTGCGCGGCGACACCCGAAGGACGGAAACATACGAGACATCCTAGTTCTGGCAAACGACACCCAAGCCTTGCGCGGCGACACCCGAAGGACGGAAACATACGAGACATCCTAGTTCTGGCAAACGACACCCAAGCCTTGCGCGGCGACACCCGAAGGACGGAAACATACGAGACATCCTAGTTCTGGCAAACGACACCCAAGCCTTGCGCGGCGACACCCGAAGGACGGAAACATACGAGACATCCTAGTTCTGGCAAACGACACCCAAGCCTTGCGCGGCGACACCCGAAGACGGAAACATACGAGACATCCTAGTTCTGGCAAACGACACCCAAGCCTTGCGCGGCGACACCCGAAGGACGGAAACATACGAGACATCCTAGTTCTGGCAAACGACACCCAAGCCTTGCGCGGCGACACCCGAAGGACGGAAACATACGAGACATCCTAGTTCTGGCAAACGACACCCAAGCCTTGCGCGGCGACACCCGAAGGACGGAAACATACGAGACATCCTAGTTCTGGCAAACGACACCCAAGCCTTGCGCGGCGACACCCGAAGGACGGAAACATACGAGACATCCTAGTTCTGGCAAACGACACCCAAGCCTTGCGCGGCGACACCCGAAGGACGGAAACATACGAGA
>UESW01004513.1:530673-668264 GCA_900491605.1 Calamus simplicifolius
GTGGATGCCTTACGCTTCCTCGGCTCTTTTTTAATCCTCCTAACAAGCGACGGCACTCCAATTATTTCTAAGTCCATATTGTCATCCTTTGGCGCAGGGGTGCCAAGTTTATTATCGGATATGGACTCTTCTTTATTTTCATTCCCCTGCTCTGTTTATCAGCCAATGAATCCCCCTCCAATATGTTCTCCTCTGATTTTGCATTCCCTGTCTCAATTGGAAACTCGGATGAATGGTCCTCCTCCATCTTCTTCTCCTCACTATTTACGTTACCAGGCTCGCGGAGGACCAACTCCAAGGAATGCACCTTCTCTGTTTTCTCGTCCCCCTTGTCCTCCTCATTTATTGCATAACTTTCCTTTCTGACCAGTGAATTGAGGAGGCTCTCAGCAATGGACAGCCTGTGCCTGACATCTTCGAGTTGATCCTTAACACACTCCAATTCATTCCTCAACTCGGCGCATCCTGCGCAGCTATCCATTGGTTGAGGGGCGCAGGTATCTGTTTGTTGAGGGGGGGACGGTTTTATCTGCTGAGGGAGAAGCCATCTCTTCTGGCAATGGTTCAGTAGCTCCCTCCATCTGCAACACAAGATGATAACAAATTAATATTAACTGAACATATTGACGCATTAAGTTGAAAAATGGTCAGAGCAATGGAGCAATGAACTAGATTACCAAGTCCTGAGGCTGCAAGTCGGCAACCCGAACCGATTGGATCTTCATTTGGTGGTCATACCACTTCAACAGCCGGGGCCGTTTATCAGGGTATGCTGGCTCTCGCATTGATGTATGCTCGAGGAACCACGCCTGAACATGATATTTTTTTGGATATTAAATAAAGTAATATTACAAAAAATTTTGTCTCAACACTAATAATGTCTCAATAATCCTTACCACCAGTGCTGCCGAGCATCCGAACAAGGTAGGCTGCCTCCTAACTTTTTTTGCATTCTTTGAGTGCACCGGCTCCTCGGAACGCAAGCAAGCAGCTATTTCTGGGAGAGCCAGAACAATCAATTCCTTCAGTGCCGAAGCCCAGTCGATGCTACCCAGTTGACTTAAGTCATCCAAGTGCTGGATGAGATACCGTGGACATCTCTGATTAGACTTTGGAGCCAAAAACATGGCCAACATGTATGCGATCCAAAGTCGGACGGTGTCCTCGACATCCTCCTGTACTTTAGATGGTCGGAGTTGAAATATCAACTTCTCCAAACCTTCTTGGCGAAGATCTAAACCCTGGCCAAACCGTCTGAACAACCTTCCGTTGAACATTTGGCTGGACGTGTCGATCTTCTTCCCATGAGCTGGAAGTCCAAGAATGAGTGCGACTTCGTCGGCACTGAATAGAACTGGCTTTCCGCAAAACATGAACTCGTCGCCTCCATTGTGACATCTTATGATGTCTGCTAGCAGTCGCCCGTCGACTGTGAACGTCTGCATGTCGACGAAGGCACCAAATGGGGTCCTTCGAATCAGTTTTGTATGCGTCTAGAGAACCCCATCCTCCAAACCTTCTGAACGTATACTGCCGGCCTGCAGCTATTCTTAAACAGCTGGGAAGCCTTCACTGGGGGGACTGGAACAATTTTATTGTCAACGGAAACAGGGGGTAAGACAGAAGACATACATGTCATGAAATTTTAAGATAGAATGTCGTAATATTTAATATAGTGATAAACATACCTGAAGGAGCCGCATCCTCAGTCGAACGAAGAACCAGGTCCTTGCATTGTTCCGCCATTTTCTCTGTCTGCTTCTTCTTTGTTCGCGGTCTTCGTGCACAAACGAAAGCACTCATCTCCATGAATGAAGTATTCGGAAGAATGAACTATGGAACAAGTTTAGGAGGGAAAAGGAGACCAGTGGCTTCTCGAGCAAGAGACGAAGGATGGCTTCTTGAGCAAAAGGATGGCTTCTCGAGCAACAGACGATTGAGTTTTTTCTAGGGTTTATGCCGACCTAAGAGAAATACGAAAGGACACCCGGATCGCCACGATCACATCAATGAGACCCGCGAACCCATAGGAACTGCCCACGTTTACAAACTTTTCTCGGAAATATGGCATGGCTCAGTTACTAGGGTGTCGTCGAATTAGTACTACGGTGACGTCAAATTCCCGCCTTGTTCAAGCATGGGTGTCGTCTCGTTAGAGCTAGGGTGTCGTGAGATTTCAACTGGGGTGTCGCGTTTGATTTTCTGCCGAATTCAATTAGGGTGTCGCCGATTTCTCTGTATGTGGTCATTTATAAGACGGGTGTCGTCGCCCTAGAGCTAGGGTGTCGTGGGATTTCAACTGGGGTGTCGCGAAGGATTTACGGCCGAATTCGAACTAGGGTGTCGCTGGGATTATCTCCGTGGTCTGTTTAAAGAACGGGTGTCGTCTCCCTAGAGCTAGGGTGTCGTGGGATTTCAACTGGGTGTCGCGAAGGATTAACGGCAGAATTCGAAGTAGGGTGTCGCCGGGTTCTCTCTATGTGGTCATTTATAAGACGGGTGTCGTCGCCCCAGAGCTAGGGTGTCGTGAGATTTCAACTGGGGTGTCGCGATTGAATTTCTGCCGAATTCAATTAGGGTGTCGCCGGGTTCTCTCTATGTGGTCATTTAAAGCACGGGTGTCGTCTCGTTAGAGCTAGGGTGTCGTGAGATTTCAACTGGGGTGTCGCGATTGATTTTCTGCCGAATTCAATTAGGGTGTCGCCGGGTTCTCTCTATGTGGTCATTTATAAGACGGGTGTCGTCGCCCTAGAGCTAGGGTGTCGTGAGATTTCAACTGGGGTGTCGCGATTGATTTTCTGCCGAATTCAATTAGGGTGTCGCCGATTTCTCTATGTGGTCATTTATAAGACGGGTGTCGTCGCCCTAGAGCTAGGGTGTCGTGGATTTCAACTGGGGTGTCGCAAGGATTAACGGCCGAATTCGAACTAGGGTGTCGCTGGGATTATCTCCGTGGTCTGTTTAAAGAACGGGTGTCGTCTCCCTAGAGCTAGGGTGTCGTGGGATTTCAACTAGGGTGTCGCGAAGGATTAACGGCAGAATTCGAAGTAGGGTGTCGCCGGGTTCTCTCTATGTGGTCATTTATAAGACGGGTGTCGTCGCCCCAGAGCTAGGGTGTCGTGAGATTTCAAATGGGGTGTCGCGATTGAATTTCTGCCGAATTCAATTAGGGTGTCGCCGGGTTCTCTCTATGTGGTCATGTTAAAGCACGGGTGTCGTCTCGTTAGAGCTAGGGTGTCGTGAGATTTCAACTGGGGTGTCGCGATTGATTTTCTGCCGAATTCAATTAGGGTGTCGCCGGGTTCTCTCTATGTGGTCATTTATAATACGGGTGTCGTCGCCCTAGAGCTAGGGTGTCGTGGGATTTCAACTAGGGTGTCGCGAAGGATTAACGGCAGAATTCGAAGTAGGGTGTCGCCGGGTTCTCTCTATGTGGTCATTTATAAGACGGGTGTGGGAAGAAAGAGTTTTTACTTTGTGCTGCGGCTGACATTTCCTCCAGAAGTTTTTTTACATAGACTCCAGTATCAAGGTTTTCCAGTCCAGTAGCTGAAGTATTTTCAGCCTCTAAGCTGAAAGAAACAGAGTTCTTCTTGCACAGATGACAGAAAACGTAAAATGGCGCTAAAGGGCATTTTTGTCCGCACAAAAATTTTAAAAAAAAACGAACAGCTTTAAATGGCCGTCACGTTCAGTACGTTACGTCAAAGCCCATCCATACCGCCTGTCAGGTCATCCACGTCGGATCCACGTGGACCAATCGGAAGACGCGGTGCAGTCCACGTCAGTCTTGCTGCACCGGAGCCGATGTACAAAGTGTTTTCCTTGTTTCCATATCATTGCCGACTGCACTATATCGTTGGAGAAGAGGCCGTCGCTGTGAAGGGAGCGGGAGGGAGAGGGGTTTGAAAAAAAAAAAAAAAAAAAAAAAAAAAAAGGCCGACGACCCAATTGTTCAGCCCACCGGAAGAAGTTCTCGGCCCAGTCCACAGACCCGTCAGGGCATTTTAGTCATTTTATGGATGTTAGGGTTTTGGGATCGCCAGATAAGAGCGCCATGCCCCCTCCCCCTCCACCGTCGCCTGTGGGTCGAAAAAGAAGCGGGGTTTCCAGGATCCGAAACCCTAACCCTTGCCCTTGAACTCGGCCTCCCGGGCGATTTTCCAGCCATGGCAACGACGCGGGTGCTCTCCCAGAAAGAGCAGGACATCCAGATGATGCTCGCCGCCGACGTCCATCTCGGCACCAAGAACTGTGACTTCCAGATGGAGCGCTACGTCTTCAAGCGAAGATCCGACGGTATCCAGACCCTAACTCTAACCCTTGGAATCCATTTTTCTATCCTATAGATCTGTAGATTTATCGCGTTATTACTTCCGATGAGAAAACATGGTAGGATGGAGTGATTGTGAAGGGCTTACGTTTTTCTATCAGTTGTTTGGAATTTGTCTATGTTTCGTGGTTGAGAATAGTAAAGAATTAAGCAAAAGTTTCAATTTTGTCAATTTTATCTCATTCCATGATCTTAAGTTAGTTTTAACCTTGGGCGTTTTTGGGCTTGGTACGACAGTTTTTTTTTTTAATTCTTTTTTGGGCGTCTGTTTGATCCGAATCTGCTGGATTGATGGAAATTTGGAGGCCATGCGTGATAAATCTTTACCGTGTCTTGACATATCTATTGACATAGTTTTGTCTTGTTTTCTTTTATTTTTGACATTATAGAGTTTCGGATAATATATTTTGGGTAGGGACAGACGATCTGCTTTTGGTGTGTATTTTCTGCTTGCGATCCGTGTTATTCGACTTCCTTAACATGTTTCATGTAGTACCTTCTATCCACCCTAAATTTGTTATTCTATCATAATATTTATCAGTAACTCCTTTTGAACCATTGGCATATGACTTTTATCATATGAAAAATAGATGATTATCCTGTGGAACCGCACAAGCTCCTTGGCATTTTTTTTTTTTTTTTTTGATGCTAGAAAATAGAACTTGTCTGATGATTGATAGGATTAGGCACAGGATTAAGGCACATGAGGTAAGCATGGTATAGACGAGAATCCTGTCATGGATGGGAGCAAAATCTATAGGTATTGGTCAAAAAGTAATAATTCGAAGCTAGCCCATTAGTAGCATGAATTGAGGACAGGGTATTGGCTTTCTTGTTTTTTCAATGATGATTTAATGAGGCTGTATACAGGAAACTGGGGTAGAATGGGTTGTGAATCTTTCCTATGTTCCAGAACTGGTTGAATACCTGTGTTATTGTTAATCAATATTTCAGACCACAGGGCATGTATAACTTGAGGGGGCCACTGATGGAAGGTGAGGAAAGATTGTTCATAAAAATTGTCAATAATGCAACTCTATATTGGAATGAATCATGTGGAAGGATTTATACATGCAAGCACAAGTAGTTGGATGAGGCTTTTGTGGATTTGGATTTGAGTGAGTTTTGTTATAATTAAACTCCAAAACAGTGTGTAAGTTGCCAAATCTGCCAACCACAAATGGTCACTATACCTGTTATCATAAAGTTACAAGCAGTTTTTAGTAGGACTGCTTTCAGAATTGAAAGTTGGAGATTGTAGCCGTATGGTTCACTAAAGCCAATTTTCCTAGGTTATGACAATACTTTCTTCCAGTGCCATTGCTTAAATCTTTCAAAAGTTAAACACTATAAGCGACTTTTTAAAAACAAGCCATATGCATTCATATCCATTCCTAGAAGATATATCTCAGCTGCTCCTGTTACTGTTATGCTTTGGCTTTCTTAAATATAGATGAGTTTTATACAAAGTAGGTTTCTTATCATAAATTGACATGTTTTTAATTAGTATTGATGATTGAAATGTGATTGTATTAATTAATTTCTGCATCTTGTTCTCTTCACCCCCTCTCTTTGTAATAATTGCTGCAGCTTTTGACTTGCATCAATGAATTATTTCTTAAATTCATGTTTTCTCAATTATTCAGGTATCTACATCATCAACCTTGGTAAAACTTGGGAGAAACTTCAACTAGCAGCTAGGGTCATCGTTGCCATTGAGAATCCTCAGGATATTATAGTCCAATCTGCAAGGCCATATGGTCAGAGAGCTGTTTTGAAGTTTGCTCAGTACACAGGTGCTCATGCTATTGCTGGGAGGCACACCCCTGGAACCTTCACTAATCAGCTTCAGACAACCTTTAGTGAGCCACGTCTTCTCATCCTCACTGATCCTAGAACTGATCATCAGGTGAATTTATCAGTACCAAAGGTGTGATTTAGTTTTTGGCCATGGAAATGGATCATTAATTCCTTATATTCAAGCTATCTGCAGCCTATCAAAGAATCTGCTTTGGGAAATATTCCAACCATTGCCTTCTGTGACACTGATTCTCCAATGCGATATGTTGATATTGGAATTCCTGCAAACAATAAGGGAAAGCACAGTATTGGTTGCCTCTTCTGGTTGTTGGCTAGGATGGTTTTGCAGATGCGTGGCACTATTGCTCCTGGTCACAAATGGGAAGTGATGGTAAGAGATGATCAACTTATGTGCTTCTAATTGGTTTCTCTTCACTTTGAAGCTTTATCAATTATTCTTCTGGGGAGAGTGTTTCTATAAGATATACCTTGTTTTAGTTATAGTTTGGTAACTAGTGCTGAGAGTTAATTACATAATCATCTTAAATAATTGAAAAAATAGATTAAGGTTTTTTAGGATTTTGCTGCAATCATCTTTTTACAATCATTTCGTGTATATTTTGGGTTTTTGTGTAGCTCATAGCTTTAGTTTTTGCGTAGCTCATAGCTTTTAGTTTTTGCATCTCTTCAAGCTTCCAAGCAGTGTGCTGTACTCTGTTTTTACAAAACAAGAAATGTTTGATCCATTATTTCCTTTGGCAGTGCTCTAATCTTCAGCTTTTCATTAAGATGGTTATTCGCTCTGAATATACCCATTGTGCTTTTTTTGTTTTGCTAATTGGGCAATGTGAGACATATTCTTCTCTGCTTTTATCTTTGAGATGCTGATTCAGTTTCATGGTCTGTGCAGGTTGATCTATTTTTCTACAGGGATCCTGAGGAAGCTAAAGAGCAGGAAGAAGAGGCTCTGGTGGCCCCCGAGCATGGTGGAGTCCCTGATGATTTCACGAGAATGGTACCCAGTGATCAGTGGGCCACCGAACAGTGGGTCCCTGACATGGCAGCAGCTGTACCTCCCGTTGTTCCTGCAGTTCCCGGGGGTGAGTGGACTGCTAGTCAAGGTCAGGACTATTTCCTAAATCTCGTCCTTCTAATTTCACTAGTTCTTTTCCCTGCCATGATTCTTGTCACTCAAGACTTCTTCATTCATGGTGACTGTGCATGAACTTGTGGTCCAGCATGCTAAGCACAAGTATATCCTTCCACTTGTTTGAAAATTGTGTTTCACCCAACATAAAACAATTTACCTGCTCTACTTAAAATGTTTTTAAAAACCATCAATCCTTCATATTTCCAGCGAGACCATTTTGGCATATTATTTACCATACGCACATCGGTTGATGTCTACCCAGGTTTGAGGTCTTTGTGACCATCCTGATTATATTGCCAAGAGCTTATTTTTACAGGATTGTGAACATTACCATTACAGAGAAGCTGTATTCCACTGTGGTTGGAGTTGGTCTGCTTCATGGGATGACACCGATCCTTGAATGGACTGGACTGTTTTTGTTGTTTGTTGGTGCCATGGGAAAGTCATGTTGCATTTTTTTTTTTCCAGACTCAAAATCAGTTGCACATTGAGCTGTTCATCATGTTTGTTCTAACAAATTATGCTTTCCCGTTTTCTTTTCTAATGAACAGCTCCTCCTGTTGTTGCTGGTGATGGATGGGATGCAGCTGCAGCCCCGCCTGCAGAAGGTGTTGTTGTTCCACCGCCTGTTGTGCCCTCTGGTTGGGAGGCTGCCCCTCCTGCTCCCTCGGGCTGGGATTAAGTGGGGGGCTGATTGCAGCTTCAAGTTCCTCACATGCCAAATTTCCTTTTCAAATACCTAGTACTTAATAATCCTAGATGCTTTTAAGAAGCTTTTGTTTACTATAAGTCTCTACTGCTCGACTATCTTGCCATAGCGGTGTCGATTTTACTTTTTACCTTTTTAATATTGAAACATGATGTTGGTTAGTTTTAAAGCTTCAGAGAGAGAGAGAGAGAAGAGAGAGAATTTTTTATCGTGTTCATGGTCTTTTGTTTAATGTTATTCGTGCGGAGATGTTGTGTTGTGTTATCCATTGGTAGCTTCTGGCTTGTCGCCCCAATTATCCGTCCGTTCAGATTGATTTTCCTTGCTAGGCGAGTGCAATATATACTGAGTTTGACAAGCCAATTATCCGTCCGTTTACTGAGTTTGACAAGCCAATTTATCCGTCCGTTCGGATTGATTTTCCTTGCTAGGCGAGTGCAATATATACTGAGTTTGAGTTTGTACCCAAAATGTTTTGTACCACCGATCAGACGAACGAAGCACGGGGTGGTCGTGCCCATTTGCAGAAATTAAGAAAGTCTAGGAAGGTGATGAATTTTTAATTTTGCACATATGTTTCGGGGAATTCTCCTCCTTTATGCGCCAAAAGTTGTCACTCAACAGAAGTCAAAATAAATCGATTTTTATTATCTTGAAGAAATAAATGTTTGCCTACTTGCAAAAGGAACGAGCCCGCCAGATGTAACTGACAAAACAAATGGGCAAAATTGCTAAAAAGAAAAAAAGAAAAAAAAATTAGGAGCCATGATACTGATGAGCGCGTAAGAGATCACCACGCAAACACAAACGGGGCAAAATTGCTCCCAAAAAATTGTATATTTACATGTGAGCCTTTCGAATCGTTTTTAGTTTTACCCATGTACACATGCAACGTGAACGTGAAGAGGAATGACGGACGAGATCTTTATACAAGAGAATATAGCGTCTTGTTGCCATTGCTTTCCATTAGTCCTTCCGTGGCGTTGGATGGAAAGTCCCCCTCAATCCTTGGATCTCTCTCTATCCGCTATTCAATCCTCATTGAGCAGAAGAATCTGGCAACTGAAGGCCAGATAGGAGCGAACGTTCGTCTTTACATCAATAACAAAAAGCTCCTCCATGGGCTACCCATCGCGCAAAGCTGTCGGAAAATTCATTAGAAACGGCGGAACTTTCAGCTGCATCACAGGGCAGTGCTCTATTTGTTTCTTTTTCCTGTTGTCAACAAATAAAAATAGTGTTTTCAGGAAATGCATTGGTGTATAAAATATAGTTGAAAAAAAAAAATCCAATTGTTTTCATAATTAAATTTAGCTGAAGAATTGCAGGTGCATCTATTTATAATTCATATCATATGTGCATGCACCGAGAATGCTAGGATCAAACAGAACTTACCTATTTCGGTACTTGAGGTCTTTTATCTAGGGAAAAGAAAATAAAAAAATTCAATTCAATGCCCCATCGAAATTGCCCCCTTGCCTTATTCAAAAGCTCAAAATAGCCCAGATCGTTGACTTGTGAACAAATAATCTGAATTAATGTCTGTTTATGTGTGGTTTCAAGAAATGAGCATTTTGAGTACATCTATGTCATACATGTACATGCTCATCGCATCCAAAAAAATGTAAGCATACATATAGACGATCGTTCGATGGACACGTTGCATACATTCAAAAAGCTTGTATATGATTTATTTATCATACTTCAATCCATCAGCCATAAACATCTCACGAGTCCAATTCATGCACAGCATGCACAAGTACAATGCAATCATCAAGCAGTGATACTTCAATACCCCCAAAAAAAATGCAAATATTACAAGTGAAACCATCTAAAATCAAAAAAACCTCAGTAATACTAAAATCATGACTTGGAAGAGCTTCCAGCTACTTCAAAACATTCACAAATGAGACCGTAAATCATTCCTTTCAATATTAGATAGCACCTAACTAATCAGTAACTTAAACGAACAGAAACTGATAAAAACATAATTGCTCAAATCAGTAATTTTTTTCCTTTAAAAGGTTGTATCTTTCTATTTAGTTTCTAAAATCAAGTTCAATGTCTACAAGCTCTTCATAAGTTTAAGAAAAAATTTGAATTAGTCTGACCTGAATTTAGACTCAATGCTAATATCAATATATACAAAACATAAATGCCCTTAATTAGCATCAAAGTTATAATATCAACTTATATGGGGATAAAATGAATAGTGGAATTCAGAATTTTGAGCAACTTATTTTCACTTCCATAACATCCGCACTTCCTACCATGTTTCAAGTGACCAGTCTATTATGTCACCTTCCTTCTGTATAGCAAATAAGAGTCTAGAGAGCACCTTAAAATCTTTTCCTAAAACATCATGTGGACAACCTATCCGCAGTAGGGTGATGGAGCTCAATTGCTTAAGATGCTTAAGAATGTCCGAATAATGTTTTCCACCTAACATGGTCATCTATCAACTTTTTGACATGGTACAGTGATTGTTTAAAGGCTGAAATTGTTTGTATATTTTGAAATTACATTAAGTAGTAGACCAATTTCAGCTAAAAAAGAAATTTGGCTTATAAGTCATCCACAAGTTAATAGTTCAAAATAAATCATTTGTAACAAAACAACAGCAAAAAAGAACTGCTGACCTTATCACCAGACCCTTCCTCATTCGTTTCAGCATTTACACCGTTTAGGATATTTTCAGCAGAAAGATTAATGGTAGGTGAGTTGATAAGCGAGGACCTACAGGGAAAAAAGACATTAAAAAAAATTCATTAGTAATAACATTCCTGTTGCTCGAAGTTTGAACGAGAAGTCACTGTTGATAAAGGCAAATAAGATGTTCAGGGTTTTATACCTTTTTTAAAAATGACTCAAGCCCTGCCCACATTTAGTCTTAAAATAGAATTCGAACAGGGTTCATTTGCTCATTTAGGCTAAGTGATGGTTTAATAAAATAGTTAGCTCATTGACCAATTATCAATGTCCTGAATGATTAAAACACCCACATTACAGATATAAGCATTTCCAATTCCATATTCATTCAAATTTCCAATTATCAATGCAATGGATTCAAATGCTTTCAAAGCTCATTTCAAAATAATCATTTTGTAACCGCTCAACAGAGAGGCAAGGTATGGGGTTATAGTCATTGTAAAACGTTATCAACTGCACCAATTCTCAGTATAGAAGGACCATCATTTATTTTGCAGATCCACCACTCAGAAAAAAGTTCATTTGCACACACAAACACGGGTTATGATGCTCGTCCTAGAGTATTGTACTTTATCTTACCATATAGAGACCATTCTACCGCACAAACTACATTGGTTCATCATCAAACAAATGGGTACAAAACAATCTCCCTACCAATGTGACATTACAATAAAACCCAATGTCAGTGTAGATACTTATGCCATGGGTGCATGGATGTGCACAAGCGTGTCAGGCACTTGCGCCTATCAAGGGTTTCATTTTGGTTCTCTTGAGATAGTATGGAACTGGGATGATACGGACAGGATGGGTCAATCAAGAATAAATAATAATAATAATAATAATAATAATAATAATAATAATAATTGCATCCCAGTCCATCCTGGTGCACCCCCATTGTCGGGACACTCAATATGGTTGAGACAGGATGTAGTCCTTGGTGCCTATGTTGTATCCTTCTGGTCACTTGTTTTTACAAAAGAATTAAGTGAATAACATAAAAATAAGACAGATCCACAAAATTTGCTCGCAAAGCTCTTCTAGAACATCTCAATCATCACTCAAAATTCTATTGGACGAAAACTTTTCTTTTGACCAACAATGCCTACTTCTTGAACATGCTGTCTGTATGAGAACAGAATAATTTACAACACACAAAAAAGCAAGAGCTTTCCAACATAATGTGAAAAGCATTGCACTTTGGGAATCACAACTAGGATTATAGAAATCATGGAAAAAAGAGTAGAAAAAAAATGCAGCAGTCGTGAATAGCAGCAGCAGTGACAAAGAATAGCACTTTGGGAATCACAAGTAGGATTATAGAAGTCTTGGAAAAAAGAAAAGAAAAAAAAAATTGCAGCAGTGGTGAATAGCAAGAAGAGCAGCATCAAATAATACCACCTTTCAAAAGTTTCCTCCTCACATGAATTCCCAGATGATGAAAGCCACTCAAAGGCCAGAAAATTTGAACAATTTGATTCATCAAATCTATGTTCAGCAAAATAACTATGTTCACCATCTGCAAAAAGTTGCCTGCAAGACATTACCGGCGTGTCCCTATAATAAAAAAGGATGGAATATTAGGCTATTAACATCACTGGAAAAACCAAAGCAACATATACCTTTCAATAGCATGCTTATAATGCCATCATAATCACTGGTATCTACTTTAAGGTTAAAATAAACTTTTCCTATTTATTCTCCATTTAAGTAAAAGAAGGATAATATGACCACACATTTTAAAACAACACCAGCCTTCATATCAAAAAGATCGAAGTCAAATTGACAAAATCAATGGTTTTAGATATTATATAAGAACAAGTATTAAAAGAAAAAACTTTATGCAATTTATTTCAAGTAAAAGGATGCCAGAATGAAACATTTCTGTTTGATTAGGTAATGTGGAAACAACTTAGAAGGTTTTTAAAATGCACCAAATATGAACAATGAGGCAGCTGACCTAGAACATGACATGTCGCTTTCACAAGTTGAAATTTCCGGCGTGGAATCACAGAGACCTTTGGGGTCTCCCTGCTGATGCATTCTTGGAGGCAATGCTGAGTTCAGTAGTGCTTTCTGTCCAACACTGCAGCTAGATACAGGCGTGCTACTTTCACATAGAATATTGCCATCTGATAAGGATCTTTTGATAAATGACCTGCAAGCAAAACATTTGAATGTTTAGCAAGAATGAATGCTTCTACAACTAGAAAATATCTGAATGCATATATAATAGAAACATTGTCATGAAGTGAGGACTTCACATCCACCACCAAATTCAATAATGGGAGATGCAAACTGAAAATCCAAACATATGTCTACGAGTGAAAAAATATGCATGTTTTGGAGACCCCTTGGTCCATGCAGCAAGCTGTCTCATAGTCTACAGTATGTGTATCGCCATGGTAAAGGCAGGCACATGCACAAGCATGTGCATTCACAGGCACATACACATGCATATACGGCAAAAGAGCATTTACAAATGCATGTGGAGCCAATAAACAGTATAGGAGTTTATTAGGAGTCTATGGGAATGCTTGCATCAGATCCACCTGAACTCTTATTCCTTTTGCTTAAAAAAATGTTTTTCTTGTGCTAAATCTACATATAGCATTTAAGTAAAACCTAAAGTGAGGAAAAAAATTGTCTTGAAACATCTTTAGAATGAACATTCAACCAAAGGTCATCTTGAACACCCTTATAAGAGGAATCTCATCAAACAGCCAATCAGAATAACCAGACATTTTTAAGGCACGGCAACAAAATCAAGCCAGGAGTAAGAATTCTAAAATAGCTTCCGAGGAAAGTTGAAGAAGGCAATGAATGTTGTCAATGGCAATCATATGGATGGGTCTAGAAAATTATAGATTTTTACCCAAGCCTGAGGTATGAAGTCCCTAACTGCTCAAGAATGAAAATTTAATCCTTTAGAGAGTGAGTCTGTGGTTGCATTAGAAATCAAAAAGACAAGGATAATAAAAGTTGTAAGAGTAAACAATATATATCACATCCTTGTACTGAAACTTGAACTGGAAAGTCTGTTGTGCTCGTGATTTGTGGTTCTTTATGTTGATGACCACTTAAAATCACAGGAGTAAACATGAAATGCCTTTCATGATGGTGAAACTGCTTTCCATTTTTTCTCTCCAATCACATAAAAGGACAAATGGAAGGGAAGCACTCCTGCACAAATATAGAAATGCTACATTAGGTAACACTTTTTTCTCAAGTTAGGACAAACTCAACCAAATTGTCACCCAACCTACTGACCCTAAACTCCCATACAATTAAGATCGCCTATTAGAATAATATCAAACCTGAATGAGCTCAAATTTTCAACTCTTCAAAGGGAAGGCCACAGTATCAGTGTGTGGACGAATAAATGTAGATTAGGCATGGAGAATTTTTATGAAAAAAAAGATGTTTTGTCAAAGTGTGCTCTCATTTTTTTTATATGCTGTGGCTGATGACGACATTTGCAAGTTTGAAAAGATGTTTTGTCTATGATACATATATGAGGGAAATGTTGCTGCAGACTAGCTAGACAATTTGGACAGGATCAAGAAAATAATGATTTTTCAATAGGACTGTCTCGGTGAATTGATGCATATTGCTGAGAGAGATATGCTGGTCTTTTGAAAGAGTAATATAATTGGTCTCTATTTGCACCAGCCACTTGGCTTAATTGAAAATCAAAACAAAAAGAGAGAAAAAAGTCTAGGTAGTTCTTTCAAACCCAATGATCTTGAACTGTTTCTGGCAAAGATCCTATGCTGATAAACTTAATTCATGCTATTCATCTCATTTATCCTTCTTGATGCATTAATATAAACAAAAACTTCTTGGCATTGTTTGCAAAAGATGTACATGAGCTTTGATGGGACAAATTACCATGGTACCAATGCCTATATTATTATGTTTGTTGCTATTATGTGTAAAAGACTTGAGAGGACCCACCTATCACATGGCATCTATGATGAGCAAGAATAAGAAAAAAAAATGGGTGCAAGGGTGGAGTAAGTCGGATAAACAAAGCACGTTTGATACTTCTTAACATGAGGAGCTGATACAAAATTATAAAACCAGTTGTCAAAATCCAAGATGAGGAAAAAGGTGGAGGTATATTGGCATAAATTTTGTATCTAGGGCTAAGAAACATTTGGCAAAAGCAAGTAGCCCTTTTTGCTATCCCAACCTTTTTTAAAATTTTAAACATTGTTCTTTAGACTTTTTTTTTGGTTGGGGGGGGGGGGGGGGGGTTGGCGGGGTTGGGAAGAAACTAGACAAATCCAAATGTTGGAGAGGCTCGAAAGTTGAGATACAATCCCAACGGGTTTGTTAAGGAGAAATTGGAAATTAGGAATGCATCAAGAAATTAAGAATGTGTTAAAGTCTTGGCGAATATGTTCTAGTTTGGGTTTAGCCTTACAAGCCCACTTTAGTTTGAAGAGTTTTATTTCAATAACCAAAATCAACTTAACTAGATCAAGGGGTCAAGATGGCAAGCTAATGAAAATTCTTCATGCTCTCATACAGTATTGTTATATGCATGATTGTCAGACCCGGCCCGGACATCAACCCGGTCAAGGGTTCGGGTCACCGGTTCAAACATTAGCTCAACGATTGAACCATCGATTCAATTATTTTAATATAAAAATATATTTATATTAACAAAAATTATTTTTAATAAAAAAGTAAGATAAAAATGATAATAAACTTTAACATCTAATGCTATAAAAAAACTTAAATTATAATCATACAAATATATTAAAAGTTTAAAGCCACCATCGATGGAATTTACAGTCATTTTAGTTGATGCAAGCGCCCACCTTATTGACAGTGACACGGTGTGGTTGTGGGTGTGGGTTGAATCGGTGATGAAAGAAGCTAGGATAAGGGGAAACGGAGTTCAGATGATGACGAGCTCGACATGGGGTCCATTGAGATGGTGAGATATTCTTATCAGACTCTTCCAGGAGGTGTACTCCATACCTTTGCGGCAACACGCGCCGCTCTGAAAAGCGCCGCTGCTTCCCCAACTTACTACCAGTCAAGTCACCACAATGAAGACAGAGTAACGTGCAAAGGCCCAAGACCGATATTCCAATTGCATCCAACCATTGCCGACTTCTTGGCAACCAAATATCTAACTAAAGCTTCTCCTCTCCGCCCAAAACCATAGGAAACCATGCCTTCCCCCTCTTCCCTTTTCCCCGCAAGGAGTCTTCTCATAAACCCGTGACCCATCCGGTTCAGGCTAGGTTAACCGGTTCAAGGGTGAACCGAACGGGTTGATCGAGTTACTCCGAATGCCTTAACACATTCAATTTTATGTTGGAACCGGACCGGCTTGGCCTTTGGATCCCAGTCCAATCGGCCGGTTCAGTCCGATTCTGACAACTATGGTTATATGAGCTAGACTAAAAACTAGATGTCAAATATTTTATAAGATATTCAAAACCAATGATGAACCAATTCAAATTTATGATCCAAATAACAGAACATGATCTATGCCTTGAGAAAGGCCTAGAAACCAATAATAATATATGATTTGGTGGTGTTTAACTTCACTATCAATTGGCTGAAAAAAAAAGGATGCTTTAGTATCATGATAGTATTGTTTGCTATGATCTAATCATTGAAACTTACTAAATTCAAATCAAACCATGTTTTAACATGTGTCAATCATGACTCACAAAACAGATTTTCAATTTATGTGACTTATCATGTATTTTAGCATAATAGCTAACACTTTAGGTCAGAAATCTTGAGAACTTGCAATTTCTGGTTTCCAGGGTTTTTACAAGTATAGATTAAAATCAACAATATGAATCTTAAATTAGGATAACCCATCCATGCTTCTAGAATGATTACATCTTTTATCAAAAATTTTGTATATATACTAGCAATCTAGGCATGCATAACGTAAAATTAAAAAGAACTAATAAAAATAAAAACATAATTATAACTTATTGAACTATATTATGTATAAATAGATACAAAATAAAAATCTTAAATAAGATTAATGAATAAAAAGTTAGGGCACATGATCTCCAAGAAACAATAAACAAAATAAAAATAATATTTAAGTCCTTGAATTATTGCAAACAAAATAGATAAAGTAGATAAATTGAATGAATAAGAGAGGGGTCAGGGTGGGGGACAAGGAGAGAGAGATGGGGGAGCAGTTAGGGAGCCCTTATTTAGAGAGAGGGGGAGAGCAGGTTTGGAAAGGAGATAAAGAGAAGGGATGGCTTACATGAAGGGTAGAGAGAGAGAGAGGGGATGGCTGGGGGAGATAGAGGGGAGGTGGTGAGAGATATGCAGACAAAGGGAGTGTCACATTTTTTCAAAACATGGATTCAATAAGGGAGAGAGGGAGAGTGGGGGAGTTTTTTTTTTTTTTTTGGAAAGTCCTCAACTAATTTAAGTATGTAATATCATAAACATTATTAAATAAAGATTAACTCAACTCATCTAAGATTATTAAAGAAAGATTAGGAATTCAAAACTAATTTTGATTCTGAAGTGTACATGCAAGGAAGAAATATTTGGAGAATCAGAATCGCACTTTTTCATAATAATTATTAAGAATGGTTTGGTCATGGAATTTGACAGATGGAATCAATGAAAAAGCATGCTAAAATTGGAAACTAAACATAAAAAAGGGGCATTACCCAGCTCTGTGTCTGTGTCTGTGTGTGTTTGTCAATGTGTGCGTGCAATCTAATGGGACTAGTTGTTTCCAACATTGGTGATGCCATTACTGTATAGCGATCATATAGATCATCACACTAAATCATCTTACATGGGTATGTGTGCATATATGCAAGCATGCAATGGACATGGCACATTTCTGATGCAACTCTCACTATGCCTTTTCAAGCAATGTTGTTTTGATTTTCAGGGGCACATCATTAAATCTCCATGTTTACAGTAGCGTGATGTATAGGAAATTAACTTCTTCTACCTGAAGTTGCTGTAATATTAATAAATATCATTACATAAAGAACACAGATTATCTGCAAGAACAAAAGCAGATGAACATAGGCCACAACTTAAGGTATCAGTACCTAGTATTTTCATCAGCAAAGGCATGACCACGCCTACCAATATTGTAATGCTGATCTGAATCCAGTTCCCAAAGTGCTGGTTTACCCTGTTGGGGTTGGAAGTGCCCAAGGAACCTGTAATTTCAAAAAGCCATATCCACTCAAAAAACATTCTATAATGTAACAGAAATTGAATTGATAACGAACGCACCAATTATTTCTAAGCAGTGGTAAGTATGCATGAAATCATAGCTAGTTCACATAACAAAGTTGTTATGAACCTACACGTTTATAGCATCCTGTTTTTCAGCATCCATATATGCATTACTATAGTATCGTTGAAGAGTCCTGATAAACTCCTGAGAATGGGTTGCTGCTTTCCATTGACCTCTTCTCTCAGAGAATATCTATACATCATCACCAAATGAATGATTAAGAAGCAACTGAGTGGAATTCAAAAATTTATTCAAAAAAAAGGTAAGAATAAATCCAAAGATAATCTACTTCTAAAGTAACCCAATTCAAGAAAGAAATAGCAAAATGTTAACTAACACGTGACGGGGGAAAACAAAATATACGTATGTTCTCACAAATTGCAATACAGCAGTCAGCAGGGTAATTACATTTAGTTGAACGTGCTCCTTTGTAGCAATATCAGGGTAACTTATATATACGGCTACTAAAGAAAATATAAATCAGTAGCTCACTACACATTCATCGACATGTTTCAGCTTCTCAGTATGGCCAAATAAGTAAATGATGAGTCAAATGGCAGACAGTCAGAAGCAGCAGAGGGAGAACAAAAAGTCACAAGATCTCCATTTTTGGATCTACTCTCATCAAATGAGAACAATTTTAAAATAGTAGCAACAAAAATTACAGTAACCTTGTAACAATCAAATCCCACTATAAAGGTTGAACCTGTATTGCTGAAGCATGCTAACAATGACACGGCTTCAAATTAGATTATTGAATATTTTTATCAAGAAACGGAAAGGATATCCATCATCACATTACTCCAAATATGAAGCCACTAAAGAATCATTATTTCTCTAGTTTTCCACTTCTGTACTACATGAATTTCTTAAAAGCAATAATGTACAAATAACCAATTTAAGAGGAAACTTGGAATGAGGTTAATACCCAGAGGGCGAGCTGACTGATTTCAAGAAGCAACCTTTCAGCCATGGCTGCCAAATTCATACTTGGCATGTAGGCTTAAACTGGTAAATTCTAGAGTCAGCACCCTACAGCTCCCTCTTTGACCAAATCAGCTTTTCATCATTCCCTGTTTCGGGAATTCTGATGGATAAATTGCTATATCAGCAGGTCTAATCGTTACTATTTGACCGCCGCATTTGATTGGCTTGATATATATGAATATGATGATATTCTATCTCCTTATCTTTCCCACACTTCCCGAATGGCCATCAAAAAGCACGATGCAAAAGGTTCTGTTCAGAGTAATGGTACTTCCAAAGAAACAAATACAACCTTATATCAATCCATTGCACTTCTCCAGTCATGGTAGACAAAAGTAGAAGTCATTTAAGCTTTTCATTGACCACTGCAAAAACACAAACAATTTTAACTTACTACCATGATGTCCATGATGCCCATGATGCAACATCTGCCGAGACAGACATGTCATAATTATTTTACTCTGTCATATGATTTCCAATGAGTAATTATCCTTCAAAATAACTATTCTTATACACAAAATTACCTTAACACCAAAGGCAAATTAACATACATTTTACTGTTAGAACCAAGTGATCTTGCCAGCGTAAAACTCCGTGAGATCCCTTAAAACATGAATCTACTAATCAAACCAAGTGCAAACCAAGTGATCCTATCTACAGTATGTCTAATAGCTTGTGATAATGTCCGTGACTGATATTAGATTGTTGTAAGAGCCTGGCAGGAATAGATCATGTTTTTAGCCGCAAGTGGAAACACTTCTTACAGCATATAGCACTAGCATCAACCAAAAAGGGTAAAAAGTGCAAATGGTAAAAATTTGACCTTGGACACCAAGCCTTAAAAAGCAGCTCATACATAGTCACAAACTAAAATAAAACCTCCAGAATAAAAAATCAGATGGCAATTATAAACAATCAATTCCATCCAAACCCCTTCAAGATATTAGTATAAAGCGAATATGCATAAACTAACTATGATATTGAAGCAGGCATAAATGGTACTCTCCAAAAGTGTGAGCACCATAACCTCTGCATTCCACAAAAAATACCTTGTTGTGGGCAGCAGATCCACCATATTGTAGAGCAAGAGTATCACCCATCCTCTCATAGAAGACCATCAGATCATCAGCCAATGGGGAATCTAGATCAACTCTAGGGGCCTCTATAAAGCCAAGGGCATGAAGCTGTTGCCCAAGAGCAGCTAAACCATAGGCATATTGGGCAACATTTGTGCGATCCAAGCAGTCTATACAATTGTCCTGAGGACACCTTTTGAAACATAGGTGGTTTGACCAAACAGCTTCCATCCCTTTCAGATTTATCTGCAGGAGATTCACTTCCAGATATATCAGAGTTCTCTGTTTTATCTTCCAAGGATCCATTTGCAGATTCACATCACCTTCAGCATAAGTATTGCATGGACTGTTACCGGCATTTTCTCTCCTGCAACAGCCACGTATAAATCATATTAAAAATTTAAGTACAAATAGTTGACAATATAAAAAAGTAAGAAAGTTGGATCTAAATTGTAGTGAAGACATATAATATAAGTATTAAGGTCTGAAAAAAAATAAGAAAGGCATCCATCAAACTGACTGATGCTCTTCACATGGAAATGAGCTACATAATTAAAGAATACTAGAAGTCATCACAATAGGAAAAGAACTTCATAATAACTTCAAATAGTTTAAAATACTCAAGCCTGAGGATGCATATGATCTTAACAGGATTCGACTTTGCCAGCAAAAAGAATATCCTAAGTTCTTTTACCACAAGACTCTCTTACACCTGAGCTGCATTTGAAGTTTCACCAGGATCATGGTGCACCCTTGACTAGCCCTATGTAACACTAGAAGAACATTTTTGGGAGCCTATTTAACTCACATCTCTCCTTATGAATTACCTATGGAGTCCATTTATATCTCAAGTTGGTTCTCACACCTCTTGAAAAGTTGGTAAGCAAAAACTCTCTTATTCAAGGCAGAGTGCTGAATCATGTAGAAAATGATGGTGGAGGTTGTCTAGCTACAAAGCTTGATTATGTGCATAAGTATCTCATCAACACACGTATTCCTAATACCGTGACAACCAAAGTGCTCTTCAGATTGGTCAGGATCTTTTTGGTACTAAACACTTTAAGATCAACCACTACTTAGTTGCCAACACCACCTTAGATGCTTTCAGTATGCCAAACATTGTTCCTCATTGGCTCTCCCCTTTACTAGATCTCTTATAGGTTGCTCTGCAATCTAGATCCCTCTCTTCTCTTCTAAAGTTCATTTAGTATCACATCAAAATTAAGTCATGACAAACACAAGGAAGAAGGAAAATAATTATTGCTAGGGATCTCAATGGGCTGATTAAGGGACTAAATTTTGTATCATTTCAAGTCGGGTCCTGCTCAATATCCAGACATGCTTTGCCTAGACCCCACACTTAACTGTCAATTAACAACCAAGTAAACCATGACCTAGTTGCTTTGCCAAGATAGTCTAAAACTTATAAGTAATTCCGATTCCAACCGTCTGTTTGGTTGGAATTAGGATCCAATTCTAATTCCATCTAAAATGAGAATCATTTTTTATGAAGGGTTAGAAATCTGAAATCTTGCCCAAGATTGCAATTTCCATTCCAGCCATAACCAGTCTCGTTCTTCTTGCTATCTCCTCTCTCTCTTCTTTTCACCACGCCCACAAGCCCTCTTATCACAACATCCACAACATAGCAAATGGTAGAAGTATACATTGTAATTGCATATTTAAAAAATAAAATAAAATTATAGTCAAACCCCAAGATAAAAACCTTGGTGGTCTCTCCTTGTTATGATCTTGGAGAAAGGAGGAACTAAGAAGAGAACTTGTTGCTCATCTTCTAGATATCAACTAAACAAAAAGTTTTCTATTATATAAGCAATTACAATCAACAATTATTTATTCTATGGATTCCAATTCCAATGAACAAAATTGAAAATTTAGACTAATTTTGATTCCAAAGTTTGGATAAATCAAACAACAACAATAGAAATCAATCTGATTTCGATTTTAATTCTTGTATGAACTAAATCCCAACACCTAAATCTTCAAAATCCCTATAGTAAAGAATAAAATATTCATCTCAACAATCTCATGTTAATGAACCTTCTACAACCATGAGCCTTGCATAGTAACCTATACGGCATGACTCCCTTATGGAGGTGATCAAGTTAAGATTATAGTTGCGCACGTAAAAGCTTTTCAGCAGTAAAAGAAAAAAAACATGAATGCTTAAGAGTCAAATTTTGTTCACAATATTCCACTGAGACCTTCAAAAAATAAAACTAGTTAACTTGATTCCTAAAATGCCCTAGGACACTACAAGGACACTACATAAAAGAAATTTCCATATAATACCTTTTACAACATAGTAATGATAGTATTTTCTAAGGTATTTCAGGCAGAATTGTAGTCTATGCAGACCAAAATGAATCTTTAATGACAATCTGAGAAAGGACTAGTAAAATATATATTTTGAACATGTAAACAATAAGTGAAAAATGAAAATATTTTGAAAGAATAAATGCCTAATCAAATGATATTGCACGGCAATTAAGATACTTACGCAATGATTGGCCACTGTAGAGCACCCTGAATTGTTAAAGCCGGTGCTAGTTGACAATAAAAGAAGCCAGTTAGATTCAGTGCATATGCTGTCACTTTCCCCAATAACGCTAGCACATTTGCACCTTTTCTGAAGAAGATTCATTTTAACATTAGAACCACATATTAAATAATCAACAGCAGAAGAAAGGTGACAAGGACATTCTTGAATAGAGAGAGAAAAAAAGAAGCAGCAGGTTACCTTCGGGAGTGTTTTTGAAGATCCCAATGTAAGAATTTCAAACGATTTTCCTCTGATAAATCTTTATTTATATTATCAATCGCATGTGCAAATTCTGCACGAAGCAGAGATTCCGAGGCTTCTTCTCATGCGTCTGATTATATCAGATTATGAAAACAAAGAGCAGTATGAAGGTGATCAAGAAGAGATACTTGCAATCTTTTTGTTCATAAAACTAGAAAATAGGCAATCAATTTATTAAATAAACATTTCAGCTCAAAATATAATGTCTATATTTTTATATAAGAATGCATATAAGTCAATTTAGAGACGTACCCTAATCAAGTTCAAAATAATTATTGGATTCCCATATCTCTTTACAAGATTGGCAAAGTGAAGCCTCATAGCTTCATAGTTCGGGTCCTTCTTCTGCACTGATTTATTTTTGTATGTGTCAGGGGACGAGGGAGAGGAATTAGGGGGAAAAAAGAAATCTCCAAAAATTATATCAATGGAATTAAATATGTTAAAAACTTACAGATGATATCAGGCCTGATATTCAGTCGTGAGGTTTCCTGGGACCAAAACAGGGGTATGGAACCCCTATTTTGTACAACAGAAGTTATATGGGTAGGAATCTCTCCAGGCATATCTTCAAACACTATTTGTTCTGTCTCAACATCATTGGCTACCCTGCCCTTCTCATTAACACCACGCTTTAGGTACCTGAGAAAAAAAGAAATAGATATATTTCAAAAGTTGGCAAAAAGAAATGGATATTACACTGTAGAATCTCAATTGCAAACACTTATTTAGTCATAACACTTCCAATGCCAGTCTTAGAATAAACTTTTGCCTTTTATTTCCAAACAACTAAGATAGTAACCTGGTTCCAGCAAAATGACGTGAGCGCCTGGCAATGAGTGTTAATCTGAAATCCTTCCCAGAGATCGAGAGTTTAGCCTGAATGGAAAAAAAATAAATTTGATGTTTATTGTTGGATTCCAAATAACAAAATGTAAACTAGACAACTAAGAGCAACGTATTATCAACCTGCAAAACATATGAAAACTGCAAATAAATTTACACAAGACCAGAGAAATTTACATGCAGGAGTTAATGATCTATGTTCCTGCTATTAGGAACACAATTATCATGTTGTTAGGCAATCTGAATTCTGCAACAGTTAGTATAAACTATAGATTTTTCCGTTAAAACTAAGTATTTTATATGAACAAATCAGTGCAAACAAGCCTTTTGTTTGGTAGCTTCTTGAGTACAGAGCATATCAACTTAAGGTGACCACTCCAAACACATTGAAACATATGGAAAACAAAACTAAGAGTGAAAGTCACAGCTTATAAGTAGGGGAAAAAGATTCCAAGTTAGAGAGAAAATTCACAATGAATTTACATGTCCAGAATCATCCCCCCCCCCCCCCCCCCCCTCCAAATTCTGATGGTGCAAACTGCTCATATTCCAATACAGATCCACGAACAATGAGTTGAATAAGTGATGGATAGGAGGGGGAATAGAAATTTAGAGGAATGTAATATCCATTTATCCATGCAAGCAAAACAAGTATTAACTAGCAATCATAAATTGAGTCCTCTTTTCGTGCATCGGCCGCATGACTCAACAAGAATGGATTCTCCAAATGAGCTTGTGCCTATGCTAGACCTGGCATTTGAACAATGGATAGTAGATTCTCATACCTGTATAAATAGAGCCGTGCTCATTTCTCAGAGAAAAGCCAATAAGAAGAAGCATAGACAAAAAAAAAAGTTAAAAAAATCTGAACATGTCTTCTTAAGATAATTGTCTCTATATGGTACTTCTAGATATATCCTAAAACCAGTCTTTTAAGATTTACCTGTCTGAAAAATCCATGGACCAAGGCAATTGTCCATATAGTGTTTTTGAGATGATTCCGAATCCCACGTGTCAAGAACTCATTCCAGACAAACAATGACTCATAAAGAACTTGTCCTGTCTCCCCGTTGCATACATTCTTTTGAAGACTATGCATGATATTGTATGAGTAGCTGAAGAAGAAGTCCTTCGTGAGATCTACTGTGCATAGGAGCCTCTTGTATCTGTGACATCAATAAAAGAAACAAAACTGTGAATGCTTTTGCTGTGCAATGAAAACAAAGAAAAGACTGAAAAGAACAACTTTGTGATCGGTTTGACTATTTTCTGCGGTAGGAACAGTGAGAAACCTGAACTTGTCTGTGACACCTTGTGTCAATGAACATTTTATGACAACCTCAAAATTGCATGGAAGTTGCCAGGGTACATAAGAGGTAACCAATCTGACATTTAGGCCCCAAAAAACTGTAATGATTTTAAAATTAACATATATGCCCTTAACAAATGAAATAAATGCAAGTGAATGTGGAATACTTACAAAGACAATACTGACTCCTATTAAAATTTACATTTATAGCTGACAAAAACAATTAGACAATTGGATCATTTAAGTCTTGGAGGAATTGGACAACATAAACTAGTGCATGGATAAAATGAAAGAAAAAATAAAATAAAACTTCGAATATCTTCATCATTACAACAAAAATAGCCCCGCAGTGCATTGGGATTGTCAAGCAGAAATGGAAGTCCTCAATAGTTTATATGATCTGTTGAAAAATGAAGTGCTTAAATACCAAGAATAGAAGTTCAGCATTATAACACTTCTGGGCACAGTATGACACACTCACTAATAATGATGGTCTTCATTAGAAGTGCAACAGATATTACACATTTTTCACAAAATAGACTAAAGACCTGTTCTCATCCTTAGAATAAGCCATATTGGGCCGCACAGTAGAATGTGGAAGTGAAATCATGTTGCTCTTTGAAACAGCATACACTGCATGGCCACATATAGCACCAACTTTCCTCCTCCTCGTAATAAGCAACATGTAGTAAGGCCCTAGAAACTTGACAAATCCTGAGAAATAGAATTAATATATCATTTCATTATCAGCATCCCAAAAAGCTATCTTATTAGTGATGCAGCATCCTTTGTAAGGCATTATATGAAAAGAATCAACCATACATACCAACAATTCCATAACATTTGGTGACAAATTTTAGTCCCCCAATCGACCTGTTCCCATCATGAATTCGCTGCAACAAGTCACAGCACTCAGTTTCCGAGTAGACGGTGGGGTCCTCATGGATGTTCAACTCATGAGGCTCTAATCTATCAATTGTTAACACCCTCCACAGCCTTCTACTCTTGTCTCTTCCGATCATATAAAATTTCTGCAGAATCATGCAGCAAGAGCAGACAATTACCATTATGAATACGAATAGTCACAAATAGTGGACATATAACACCTTTGATCTGTTAAAATACAGCTAACAGCGAAATATTGGATAAAATTTATCATCAAATCATTCAGATTGAATGCACTAAGTAACATAAAATAACTTAGCTACTAATCGAGATAGTGCTCAAGGATGGGACTCATAAGACATAGATGAGTTTTCAATACTACAAACAATTGAAACAAACCACAGCCGCTTAGTTTTTTAAGCAATGCACAAGTTCAAAGCTCACAATAAGAACAAGAATAGAGGGTCGAGAATTCTTCCTTTCTCATTAAATCACAAACCCAAAAATAGAAATTTTATCAAAAAAAATGCATCGAGATGCAATCATTACAAGCAGCCATACTCCAGATTATCAACAAACATGATATTTTTCAACTCGGTTAAATACCAGGTAGAGATCCCAAGATTTTTTTTCTGGGGGATCAAGAGAGATCAAAATATTTAAAATTGATATCAAACCCGACGAAATTATAAAACTGGAAACAAGTCCAGAAATTTTTTACAAAAAATATTACAAAACAAACAAGAACTTAACTTACATCCTCACAGGATTGGTGTTCAAGAAAGATCCGCTAACAGAGAAGAATTAACCAAGCAGAATTTTTTTTATAAAAAAAAATCAATCATAAGAATTTCAAGAGTAAATGAATTCAAAGTCAAAGCCATTCGCTCACCGATCTAGTCTCATAAAGCTTAAACTTCTGAAGGTGTCCGCTCCCGGCACCTACCTCCGCCTCCGCCGCCCACGCCACCTCGCTGTCCGCCGCCACCCGATCCAGATCCCGAGCATCCCTCCCGCTCGGGAATCCCATCGTTCTCACATCAACTCCCTCCCGCCACCCTCAAAGGCGCCACACCGTATCTGCTCCTATTTCTTCGACTCCTCCTCCTCCGTCCGCGAGACGAAAGAGAAAACCCAAATTGGAGCACCAAGACCGCCTCTCCCCACCAATAAACAGCTCACAAACAGTTCGAAATCTTGCTAAACAAAGACAGAATTTATGGGAGCGAGCTAAATAATAGCATCAAAAAGGAGAAAAACAAAGGAAAGAAAATAAAAAAAAACAACGCTGTCACTTCTTTCCTGCTCTGAAAAAATGGCGAGAAAGCGTCAGGAAAAAAAAAAAAAAAAAAACTTTTTCGCCTCTCGATCTCTCTTTGGATCTCGCCCTCTTATTCCTTTTAGGGCGTTGAGGACGAGAGCGAGAGAAGAATCGAGGCGAAGGAAGACCACAGAGCTTGGCCGACGCCTCTAGGTCCACAAAATCCATACGGAATCGAGAGAGCGAATAATTAAAATAAGCCAAAAGTTAATTCGAGCCTTCCCCCCGTCGAACCATATAAATGGACCCCGCATTTTTTAAAAAATACACGACTTTTAAGTTTTAAATAGAGGAGGAGTACGAGTATATATAATATCGCTTCGCTCCTCCTCATCCAAAGATCGCAGGCGTTCGGAAGCCAAACAAAAGACGTAGTATTATAAGGAAAATTTTATGACTATGATCCGATGAATTCGTAACGTTTATCATTCTCTTGATTTCGACATTCAATTTATTATTTATATTTATCGAAAAATTAATTCAGTGATTCATTGAATTACTGCCAAATTTATCATTTTAATTTTTAGAGCCAACGGCAGCAAGACGATCTATGCCCTATTATTTTTATTTAAATATTATGAACGGGTTTAATTTCGCGCTAGGAGAAACGGCTTTCGTTGATGAGAAATATATGGAGTATTTTTTTGTTACCGATTTTTTTTCTTTTCCGGGATTCCGAGGCATGCGGCGGTGATTTAGTGGGCGAATTATGTCGGATTCCGCAACGACGTAGTGAGAGAATAAACCGCGCACGGATGGTTTCTTTGTTCGCTGAACGGCAAACGCTTTCAAAATATTTACGTTATCGGTTTAATTTCTTTTTTTTTTATACAAATGAATCGATCACAACTCTAATGTGAGAACAATTCAAAAGATTAATATATATATATATATATATATATAAAATATAATCATTTTAAATTTAGATTCATTTAATAAAATATTAAGTAACGTACAAAGTAATCCAATCTATTGTGTAGTTAGTCTTTTGATAAATATAATGAGTTATAATGACCGTAAAATTTTATAAAAATCGTTCGATATCATGAAAAAAATGAGTAGGCATCAATAAGGCTCATTCGATTCTGAATCCATCGTTTAATTAATTTTTTTTAAAAAAATTAAAGATATCTATAGAATAAAATATTTCCGTTTATGCGGCAAACAAACTATTTACTTCTTATTTTAAATAAATTTTCAGCTAATGCCGTTTTATTTAAAGCATCAGAAAATGACTGTTTATACTAATCAATTATAACATGGTTTATTTTTTGAAAATTTATTCAAATTTAATATTAAATAATACATAAAATGAAAGAAGGATAAAAGACTAATATTTGATCGTATTCTACTTAATATACCACTATCTATACCTTTACGTCTAGCTATTTATGGGGTGGGTGCATGATTTGCAAATGGCTATCTATATTGCATTGCATGTTTTAAAATAAGATTCCAGTAAGACATTGGGAGGTGAGTTATGTATTGATTTCAAAATATTTAAAATAAAATAAGGAAGAAGATCGGGTAATGAATTGATGGAGTTTTTATAAGGGCCAGTTGGTCCATTTTTAAATACGCTGCTTGCTTGCATCAAAAGCTTGCAATGATCTAGAAAGAGGATAGATGCCTTATTATATGGTAGAATGATCTGCATTTTCAATTTAGAAGAAAGAAATATATGCATCAATAACACAAAGCAATTTAGTTTCTATAATTTACTTGACGTTATACTAAGGCATACAAGAACCAATGCAGGGAACTAAACATGCAATTTGATATCAATTTCATAAAGGCCCAAGAAGTTCAGGCATATTATCAAAAGGTAACCTCATTTATCAGCTCAACTTTGCCAATAACAGCTACATTTTTAGTGTTTGTGTGTGCTGTGTATATATATATATATTGATCTTATGATGGTAATTGATTAGAGGATTTGCATATTTACCTTCGTGAAAGAATACCTAACATGTCATACTTGAAGAATTTTTTTTAATTATCTAATCAAATTAGGGTATAATTGAGTCGAGTTGAGTTGACACAGTGCCAAGCTCGAGTTCGACTCAACTCTAAAATTTGAAGCTCGAAACTCAACTCGAACTCGATGAAGTTTCTTATTTAGAGCTCGAATCGAGTTCAATAAAATACTTGATATACTCAAACTCGACTTGAATTTTTATATAAAATTTAAAAAAAATAAATTAAAATAAAATATGTTTTAACTAAAACGTAGGGTTTTTAATTAGTTTTATATAGTTAGGATAATATTATAAATATATGTAATTATAGAGTAAAATAGTAAAATTGCATAAGCTCAATTAAGCTTACAAGCTTTTCAAGCTGAGTATTTTAATACTCAAACTCGACTCGATAATATACTCGAGTAGTTCGAGTTTGAGCTCGACTTGATATGCAGCGAGCTGATTTCAAGTATTTTAGAGCTATTCGCAAATGGTCTCAACTCAGTTATATCCTAGTCAAAATATAAATGTAAATGTAATTTTTTTTAGATCATGATCGATTAATAAACTTATTTCCTTTGTATAATATTGGATAACTTGTTTTCCCTTTTTTTTTTAGTCCCCCCCTCTATATATATATATATATATATATATATGAGTGCATTTATGTTTTAAAAGAAAAAAGATTAGACATTCGTTAAATAATAAGAAATCCATGGAGTGTGCATGATATTATTTATTTATGTTGATGGTTTCATGAATATCACATATGCCAAGTTTGATTATTACTATTTATGTACCATGCATGCAAATTTATCAATATATGCATGCATGTACTTATGTATGAGTACATGAGATGTATATATAGATGCATGAAGATTGGATATTTAACCTTTTTTTAAAAGGTTTTATGAATGTATAGTTTTTATTTTTTTCAATGAATTACTAAAGTTTTTGAAAAATATCTTTTACTCTATATAATTTTTTTTTTCCACATAGCTTTTTTTTTTTTTTGGTTATTCCACATAGCTTTCACTGCTATTACAAGCTGCAATCAAAACCCTTAATTTTTTTATAAATGTTCATGTTCGTAAGCAAGACATTAAAAAATTATATTTTACAGGCATCATGTGATAGCTCAAAATTATTATTTTAAGACCATATTATTTAGGGAAGGAAGAAAAAAAAAAAAAAAAATTTGAAGCGCTGCTTGCCTTCACTCTCCAAAAATATCAAGCCAACCCTATCACCTTCATCTGCATACTTTACCATAATATTCTATCATATTGCATCACATCAAAATTGATCATCCCCACCATCATCAATATCACACTAAATCTATATTAAAACAAATCAAATCAGCAATTCAAACCCTTGTATTGCATTCATTAAACAAACAAGTAAATAACTAAATAAGAAAACATAAGCGATATATTGGCAATGGTGTCATAGATATCATATATATTTGACTCAAACAAGTGGTTCATTTGGATGAAATATTTTGTGCATGTATTATTTTTATCTAAACTAGCACATACATTATTATTTAAGTGCTCAAAAGCGTTAAATTATATTTTTTTCATCCTATAACTCTTTTGGAAGTTATCGTAAGCCTTTCGAAAAGTCATATTTCATAGTGAATATGTCTATTCTATTTTTTAAAGTAAAATTCCATTCTCTTCTTTTAAACCATAGTTTCAAATCAGTTAAACCCTTTTAAAATTTAAAAATATATCTTACTAATAGATAAAACTCTTCACATGAGAAATGGTACATAACCAAAAAAAAATAATAATAATAATATAAATTAAAAAAAAAAAAAGTGAATATTTTATTTTATTTTTTATTTTTAAAATTTAGATCAGTACATTATACGGGTATATACGGAGTACTGCATTATATTTAGATCTGTTACGTGGAGTGTACGACATTAGTAAGTAAATGAAGGCAAGTCCAAATTAAAGAACCAATTCAAAAATTTTGAAAAAAACCACACGTGGGCCACGTGAGAACCTACTTGACACGTTAGTTGGTTGGCTGAAAAAGATGACACGGTCCAAAACCATCAATAATTTTAAATGAGCCGAATAGCTAGCATTTAGCTGTCGATTAGTAATCAATACATTATTACATGCCATAATGGCGTCTCAAAGGGGGCAAAAAAAAAAAAAACAAAACAAAAAAAAACAAAAGAGATCGCATCCTGTTCTCTGTTCCGGCGGGCTCAATATCAGTCGTCCAATAAAAAAAAAAAAAAATAAATTTATTGGTTCACATAACTTGATACGATGAAACAAGAATATCCTCTTAAATTTTAAAATAATGTATATTAATATTTATTCAGTATTTTTTAAAATTTATATATAAACTATGATATTTTCTGAATGGATATTATAATTTTATAATTACGATATTTTAAATTTATAATTAAAATGTCATAAATTTTTGTAGCTTTTTGAATGAGTGTCAATTTTATAACTATTAAGTTTACAACTAGGGTATTATATTCTATGCAACTTTTTTAAAAAAAATTTATGTACAAATACATTTTCTAAGTGGATATCATAATTTTATAACTATAGTGTCGTAAATTAACAACCGAAATGTCATAATTTTTTTAACTTTCTTAATAGATATCTTAATTTTATAAATATGATGTCGTAAGTTTACACCTAAAGTATTATCAGTTTAGCTTTTTTTTTTTAAATTTATGTACAGATATATTTT
This sequence comes from Calamus simplicifolius, assembly GCA_900491605.1. Lineage (NCBI taxonomy): Eukaryota > Viridiplantae > Streptophyta > Magnoliopsida > Arecales > Arecaceae > Calamus > Calamus simplicifolius. The sequence continues at coordinate 562,575 of UESW01004513.1, forward strand.
TTGAATGAGTATCAGTAATTTTATAACTATGATATTATAAATTTAAAAATAAAGCGACTTAATTTTTTTCTTTTAACTTTTTAAATAAATATCGTATAGTAATTTTAAAATTAAAATATAATTTTTTATTAAAATATTATAAAATTATTTTAATATTTCATGTAGACTTTCCTGCAGGAAGTCTTTTCCTTAAAAAAAATATATATAGCGGTGCGTCAAGAAGAAGGGATTGAATCTACGCGTCCTCGGAAACAAAAACAAAAACAAAAACAAAAAACAAAAAACAAAAAGAAAAAGTAGTCTGCACCGTGTTGCCACGTGGATCGGTATGATTGGATGCATGCGGCAAGCGAGGAGGCAGGAGGTCCGCGTGGAAGAAAATGGCCAGCTGGCCACAGACTAAGAGCCATAGGGAAGGCGCTTTGTCGGTGGGTCCCGCGGGTTGAGCCCGTGAAAGCCAGTCAAATGGCAGCGGAAGTGGTGCGAAGGCCGTGCCCCTCACCGCGGGGCGCAATAATTGAGAACGTGAAACGCACTCCATCGTTGATTGCACGGCTCGGCTCTCTGGAAGCTTCCGTCCGTCAAACACCAGCCAACCAAAAAAACTAAAGAACAAACATGTGGTCAAAAATAACTGCCGCATAGAAGTGCTGCTGCCACCGTCACCCAAAAAAAAATTAAAAAAAGGGCGAGTGCCGTAATTACGGTTTCTCGGGGTACGCCGAGATTTATATATTTGCTGTATAAGTTTGACAAAAAATGATAATAATCACTGTTATAGCCACTGTTATACTGTTATATAACACCAAAGTAATGAAAACCAATCAATCATGAATGACGCCAATATTTATCTTAATAATTGTAGATAAAATAATATTTTATTGTTGTAGTAATTAAAATGTAATTTTATTGATAAATAGCATATTAGTTTAATTTCAACCAATGATAAAGATAATATTTGATTTTTTAAGAATTTTTTTTTTTAAGTCTTAGGATTAAGTTTTATGGTTATAGATAGAAGCTAGGAATCATAAGTATAGAGAAAAGGTTGCTTTCTTATGCAATAACTCCAATACGATCCTTGCATATCCTCTCTTTGGTAGACAATGCTTTATAAGTCAAATTCGGATGTCAACTTTTTTATTGTGGCATTATTTATCAACTTCTCACGGCTCTAGTAAAGTATCGTAAGGCGGCCCACTCAGTGCACTGACCGCTCTTAGAAGGAGCCCATGCTTAGGCCAACACGTGGCATGTGGCATATGGCTGACCAACAATGACGTGCATGCCCTACCATTGATTAATAAAACCAACCATTCTCTACAAGAAAAGCAACCGATGGCAACATGCATGTATGTAGCACCAGAGATGGACCCATCATAATCGAGTATATAATGCATAATTTGAACCAACTGCCCGATTTTATCACTGAAAACGAAAGTTGATATGGCTGATCCAACGCCGTTAGAGAATCGTAAAGGAAGAAAACTGACGGAGCCCCCCTTCGGCCTCAGCTCCTAACATCCATCTACGGCATTGCTCTCGTCATAACGAAGAAAGAGAATAAGAGATCACGTTATGTGCGTTGGTTTCCCAAAGGCCACCTTACGTCATTAATGTTCGATCGAGTCAATGGGCTGGAGCCTTTAATGGTGTACAAATGATCATAATGGCTTGAAGAGCATTTAATGGAAAGAAGTGTCGCGAGCATCTTGCTTTGGCTCTCCTTCTCAACCCCGGGGCCGACCCCTCCAGGGCCGACCTCCCAGGGCCGACCCCTCCAGGGCCGACCCTCCCAGGGCCGACCCCTCCAGGGCCGAACCCTCCAGGGCCGACCTCCCAGGGTCGACCCCTCCAGGGCCGAACCCTCCAAGGCCGACCTCCCAGGGCCGACCTCCCAGGGCCGACCCCTCCATGGCCGACCCCTCTAGGGCCGACCCCTCCAGGGACGACCCCCCAGGGCCGACCCTTCAGGGCCGACCTCCCAGGGCCGACCCCCCAGGGCCGACCCCTCCTGGGCCGACCCCTCCAGGGCCCCCAGGGCCGACCCCTCCAGGGGCGACACCTCCAAGGCCGAACCCCGACGGCTGCCAAGCTCCCTTGCCGTTAATAGTGCCATGCAAGTAAGTGAACGGAGCCTTGTACGTGAACAGTGCCATGCAAGCTCATCCAAGGGCATGAGCAGGGCCACGCAAGCACTCCATACTCAACACTTACGAGGGACAGTTGGCTTCAACTCAACATCATCCTTCTCCCCAACAGTTGTACCTTGGAACCCACACAACTAACTTTGTCACCCATCACTGTCCGCATAGGACAACCAAAAAGGTGACGTAGGGGACATGTTTGGCAAGCGCCGTAACAATTGGCCATGCCCTGCGACCACCTACTCTGACAGGACACGGCCTACAGCTTGACACGTCATATGGAGGTAAGCTCCATTGTACTGATATCAATTAATGCTCTGACAAGTGATCACGCCCCAAGCCCACGGATTTCAGGCATCTATAAAAAGGTAAGAGGGACCTCGACCACTTGGGAGGTAATACACTCATAACACTCCAAAACGCTCGCACAGAGGGAGCTCCTCTTGGGGCCTCTCTCTCTCTTTTTCTCTTTCGAGCTTCCTCAAGCTCACGGCTGATGCCCAGACCACTGACTTGAGCGTCGGAGGGTCCCGCTGGGGCCCCCTTCGGCCCCCAGGACTTGCTTGCAGGCGCGAGGAGCTCACTGGAGAAGGACGTCCGTCTTTCCCGACGTTTGAGGCCGGTGACTTAGCGTCATCAGATTGGCGCGCCAGGTAGGGAGGGATCAACGATGCTAGTTTGCAGATCCTCATCCCTTTTTATCAAAACGGTGGATCCTGAAGATGGTGGATTGTGAAGATTTCACCAGTTAAGCTGGGGGGCACCTTCAACGAGCTGAGCAGCAGGAGGCCAGCCTTTTGTTCCATCATCACCACTATCTCAGACCATTCAAACAGAACATGTTGCCACTCATTCTACAAATCCAAACATTGACGGTGGTTGTCCAAAAGCTCTAGAAGCAACATCTTATGACCATGCAACAGCGAGCAAAAGCTTCTACTCGCCCTTTGGTCACTGCCCAGGCCAGCCATCCTTTATCCTGCTGAGAATCTCCCCAGCAAGAGGTCCAACATCATCAAGCCCATCAGCGACTTAAAGCTCAGAGAGCCACCATTCGCCGCACAAGCAGCCTTCTCACCTGTGGACAGTGATGCAGAGGAAGGTTCGGCCATGGCTCCGGTTCCCGACTCTGCCCCGAGGCATTGGCTCTTCTCCAGACCCGGCGCTAGCGCCTCGGCTTCAAATCCAGCCCCGGAGGCTCCTGTTTTCATGCTCCTGGCACCACATCCTCGAGCGCCAGGCAAGCTTCTCTTCCTCTCTGCCGCATCCCAAGTCCAAGTGAAAGCTCCTAAAGCAGCCACGTCCAGATGCATTACATGCACCCATGCACGTAATGAGACTTCATAGGAGAGAGAAGGACCATGGAAGCTGGAGGGCTCCTTACCTTGAATCAATGTCAAGGCTGCCCGAATCCTATAACTCCTAGCAACATCCTCTCCTAACCGTCCGACTTCAGTGGACTCTCCCAGCCGCTCATCTTCAACGGCCGTTGGCTGCTTGGGCTTCCCTCGGCGACCTCTAGCTCCCGAGTTCGACTCCGACTCTTGTCCGTGGCTCCGCTCCAGCGTCCCCGGCTCTGGACCTCATCTCTCTATTCACTGCACTCCAAAGATGGGTCCCCAGCTTCACTTCGAAAAGGAGCTGGTCATCAACCGACTCCAGGCTCCGTGGGGGCAGACCACCAGCGGACGAAAATGCTCAAATCCACATAGGGAAAACAGGGGTGCTACAAGAGCTAAGTACAATGCACCTAAGACAGATTTCTTTCATTGACACTTAAAAATGTTATGCAGGGAAGACCAACTTTGTATCAACCTTCAAGACCAACCTCGGGTTGGCGTTTCAAAAGCTCGACCCCGGTCGGCACCAAAGCCCTGGGCCAGCCAGGCATGAAGCCCAGTGTACCACTGGCAGAGCGGTGTACCGCCGGCTCTTAGCAACAAAAGCCCGACCCCGATCAGCACCAAAGCCCTAGGCCAGCCAGGCATGAAGCCCAGTGTACCACTGGCAGAGCGGTGTACCATCGGCTCTCAGCAACAAAAGCCCGACCCCGATCGGCACCAAAGCCCTGGGTCAGCCAGGCATGAAGCCCAGTGTACCACTGGCAGAGTGGTGTACCACCGGCTCTCAGCAACAAAAGCCCGACCCCGGTCGGCACCAAAGCCCTGGGCCAGCCAGGCATGAAGCCCAATGTACCACTGGCAGATCGATGTACCACCGGCTCTCAGCAACAAAAGCCCGACCCCGGTCGGCACCAAAGCCCTGGGCCAGCCATGCATGAAGCCCAGTGTACCACTGGCAGAGCAGTGTACCATCGGCTCTCAGCAACAAAAGCTCGACCCTGGTCGGCACCAAAGCCCTGGGCCAGCCAGGCATGAAGCCCAGTGTACCACTGGCAGAGCGGTGTACCACCGGCTCTCAGCAATAAAAGCCCGACCCCGGTCAGCACCAAAGCCTTGGACCAGCCAGGCATGAAGCCCAGTGTACCACTGGCAGAGCGGTGTACCACCGGCTCTCAGCAACAAAAGCCTGACCCCAGTCGGCACCAAAGCCCTGGGCCAGCCAGGCATGAAGCCCAGTGTACCACTGGCAGAGCGGTGTACCACCGGCTCTCAGCAACAAAAGCCCGACCCCAGTCGGCACCAAAGCCTGGGCTAGTCAGGCATGAAGCTCAGTGTACCACTGGCAGAGCGGTGTACCACCGGCTCTCAGCAACAAAAGCCTGACCCTGGTCGGCACCAAAGCCCTGGGCCAGCCAGGCATGAAGCCCGACACCCATCGGCACGTGAAGGCCTGCACCAGCCAGGCGTGAAGCCCGACGCCCGTCGGCACATGAAGCCCTGCATCAGGCGAGGATCAGCCACTTGGGAGGTAACGCCCCTTTCGCCTTGCTGGGGTAGGCCAGCTTCGTCTCAGGGGCGAGGGGGCATCTGATGTGGCTGATCCAACGCCATTAGAGAATCGTGAAGGAAGAAAACTGACGGAGCCCCCCTTCGGCCTCAGCTCCTAATACCCATCCACGGCATTGCTCTCGTCATAACGAAGAAAGAGAATAAGAGGTCACGTTATGTGTGTTGGTTTCCCAAAGGCTACCTTACGTCATTAATGTTCGGTCGAGTCAATGGCCTGGAGCCTTTAATGGTGCAGAAATGATCATAATGGCTTGAAGAGCATTTAATGGAAAGAAGTGTCGCGAGCATCTTGCTTTAGCTCTCCTTCTCAACCCCGGGGCCGACCCCTCCAGGGCCGACCCCTCCTGGGCCGACCTCCCAGGGCCGACCCCCCAGGGCCGACCCCCGTAGGGCCGACCTCCCAGGACCGACCCCTCCAGGGCCGACCCCTCCATGGCCGACCTTCCAGGGCCGACCCCTCTATGGCCGACCCCTCCAGGGCCGACCTCCCAGGGCCGACCCCTCCAGGGCCAACCCTCCAGGGCCGACCTCCCAGGGCTGAACCCTCCAGGGCCGACCCCTCCAGGGCCGACCTCCCAAGGCCAACCTCCCAGGGCCGACCCCTCCATGGCCGACCCCTCCAGGGCCGACCTCCCAGGGCCGACCCCTCTAGGGCAGACCCCTCCAGGGCCGACCCCTCCAGGGCCGACCTCCCAGGGCCGACCCCTCCAGGGCCGACCCCCCCAGGGCCGACCTCCCAGGGCCGACCCCCCAGGGCCGACCCCTCCAGGGGTGACACCTCCAAGGCCGAACCCCGACGGCTGCCAAGCTTCCTTGCTGTTAACAGTGCCATGCAAGTAAGTGAACAGAGCCTTGTACGTGAACAGTGTCATGCAAGCTCATCCAAGGGCATGAGCAGGGTCACGCAAGCACTCCATACTCAACACTCTACGAGGGACTGTTGGCTTCAACTCAACATCATCCTTCTCTCCCAATAGCTGTACCTTGGGACCCACACGACTAACTTTGTCACCCATCACTGTCCGCATAGGACAACCAAAAAGGTGACGTAGGAGACATGTTTGGCAAGCGCCGTAACAATTGGCCATGCCCTGCGACCACCTACTCTGACAGGACACGACCTACAGCTTAACACGTCATATTGAGGTAAGCTCCACTGTACTGACATCAATTAATGCTCTGACAAGTGATCACGCCCCAAGCCCACGGATTTCAGGCATCTATAAAAAGGTAAGAGGGACCTCGACCACTTGGGAGGTAATACACTCATAACACTCCAAAACGCTCGCACAGAGGGAGCTCCTCTTGGGGCCTCTCTCTCTCTTTTTCTCTTTCGAGCTTCCTCAAGCTCACGGTTGATGTCCAGACCACTGACCTGAGCATCGGAGGGTCCCGCTGGGGCCCTCTCTGGCCCCCGGGACTTGCTTGCAGGTGCGAGGAGCTCACTGGAGAAGGACGTCCGTCTTCCCCAATGTTTGAGGCCGGTGACTTGGCGTCATCAGAAGTTATAATCAAGGACGAAGAGTTCATCTAGAGTTCGAGAGCGACTTTTCTCTTGATATACCAAACCATCAAGTCTTACCATATCGATTAATCAGGTTTACATAACATCATACACCCTCGCATGAGATCTCCTTTAGGCCCTTTCCATCTCTTAATTCTCTACCCTTATTTTTAATTCTCTCCACCAACGAGAGCATGGCTATAGAGTCCACCATTGGCTATCTTACCTTTTCTTCACTAAATTGAGTATCGAAGGGCCTTCGCCAGGACACTCCAATATTTCTCATATTTTTCTCAATTTTGACTTCACCTCACCTCTATCATCCTTGTTGGCATGAGGGATCTCACTACAAGTACTATCAAAGTGATACCCTATGTGAGAATAAGAAGAAAGCCTTGCTACTCAAACTCAATAAGAAGGCCTTCATGTTAGTGTATGCCTTAAATCTAATCGGATTGAATGCTATATATATTCTATGGGTACAAATCAAATAAAATAATTTTTTATCTATCCAGATGCATGTCTTTTATTATATATTTGATATATTTATCTGTAAGATAAAGTCTAAAAGAATATGAACCGTGCATATGAAATTTGTAATAGAGATTACAAATTGTGAGATCCAAATTGTACGTTATGGTTAGATTCTTTAAATTTCTCTAGTAGATGTGTAAATGGAACTGAACACCATCGAACACCGTAAGACTGGCACACATTGCATATCCTCACCCTTGTGGTGAGTAGCTGATCTCGTAAGCTAATGTATGGATATACTTGAATAGGTATGTGGATGCTCGTTATTGTGATGATGCATTGGTTGACCCGTACAGAGATCTCATATGGATATTCTATATAGTGTCGATGGTTAATCTCTAATAATGGTGGTGCGAGTGATCCTTTGACTTGAGATCTTCATTGCATCTCAAGTATGGAATGTCATGCTTTGACGATATACAAACGTCGCTCTAGCCACGGATGATAAATATGGTGTCGGTTAGGTATGACATAAAGCACATGAAGTAGTGTTTGATCAAGACATGATTTGTCTTCCTTGATAGAAAAGGTTATATCCCACGGCCATTTGATGGATTAAATTGACTATTAAATCCTTGCAAGATTGAGTTGAAATTCAAAATGGTTTCGAAGTTCTAATTCATATGAGTCAATTTTTTCTGAGATCAAGTAAATAAAGATCAATTATAGGGTTGACACATTCCATACCACCGATTGATCTAGAATATGTGATGAAGGGATTGAATCATACGATAACCATTCATGAACATGTGTTATTGATAGTTAGATCAATAAAACCCTTAGCACTTAGGTGATCGCTAGAGGCTTCTCATGATCTATAATCATGTTGTTGACTTGAACAAAGAGTTATCCAATCATTTCTAGGGTCAGTGATTAGGACATGATTATTGCCAATATGTTAAAGGGCCTAATAGGTCACACGCATTAAGAAAAATTTTGGATGAATTAAAATATAAATTAAATTAGATTTAATTCAGATAAGATGACAAATTAAATAAGTGGATAGGACCCAATTTAAAGGAAATAAAATAATGATGGATACGATCCATCATAGAGGAAGGAATTTTAGGGAAAGATAATTTACGCATATGATGAACAAATATAATTGGATACCCAAATTTAGCTTGTTTCATATGATGGACGGCTCGGATATGGATGGCAAATCTCAGCTATGTGAAGAAGGATTCATGCCCATAGGATGGGGCATGATGAATCTCTACTGTAGGATGGTGAACACGTCCAGATTGGGGCATGTAGTTATGAGATAATTAACTCCTAATTTCAAGGGCTGAGATTTTGACACATGAATGATGGATGGGGCTTGACCACGTGGAAGATGGGATCATATCCATGAGATGGACGTGATGTTAAGAAAAAATTAATGCCAAAGGCTTAGAGCATGTGGATCTTTGGATGCCATGAGAAGGGGAGTCTCTTCCTCTCCATTGGATTAAGGTTGCCATGGGAAGGGAGTCTCTTCCTCTCCCTTAGATTAAGGTTGCCATGAGAAGGGGAGTCTCTTCCTCTTCCTTGGATTAACATTCCCATAAGATGGGACGTCTCTTTCTCTCTCTCTAATAATATATTTATTTTCTCTTCCTCCTCTATGATGGTAGAAATAGATTAGATCTTTTAGACCTATGGAGAGATCTTCTGGTTTAAAATTCTAAAAGGGGATTCAAGAGGCGCTAGCACCCCTATCTTCCCTGTTAGAGGTCGGATGCGTGGGAGGCTAATGGCAGAGGATTCACCGGCTTCATCCTTTTCTACATCGATAAAGGACTCAGGTATAAATAGATCTAATGTTTTTGGATTTTATTTGTGATTAAATGAATCTGTTCCTAAGGATACTGGGTATATGTGAATTTTGTATTTTATCTTTCGCTACATTTTCATGAATTTGATTCATGTCTTGAATACATAATTTTTAGCAACTGGTATCAGAGCCACCTTAGACTACAAATTCATTAATCTGATAGGATACTTGAGTCAATCAGAATGATCATATGAGTTTTTATCATGCTTTATTATGAAGATTAAAATCCTGAATTGTTTTCATATGTTGATAATAAATCTAAAATTAAAATATTTATTATTTGATGATAAACAATATTATTTAGATTTATGTATGTTCATTATTATGTTAAAATAAAGTACTTTAATATATGACATCGGATATAAAGGTTTATTATATGATAATAAATAATAATTAATTTAAATTTAATCATATCTGTGTCATGTTAAAATATCAATTATTATTTATGCATGATAGATACTATGTGCTAAAATTCTAGAAATCATGTTTAAAATTTAATTTTAACATGATTATTGATATGATTAAGATCTGATATTCATATGATAATGAACGGTAAAAACTTATTTTCAAAAATTTTGATCATGATAAGATTGTGATTAAATGTAATCATTTAGAATCTAAATTGAAATTTGAAATTTAAATTATGAATTTTGAACTTGAATCTTAAAATTTAAAATTTTAAATTTGAATCCAAAAATCTTATAATGATAAGAATCAGTTAGGGTTTGTTAGAGACATTAGGATTTGTTAGAGACATTAGGATTTACATGGGATGTGAAACCGATAAGTCATAATATGTAATTAAATGATAAGAAAATTTAAATTTTAAATTTTAAATTTTTAAAATTTGAATTAAGAATTCTTATCATAATACCTAACAAGATCACTATCTTAACTTATCATAAAATGTAATAGATGATAAAGATTTATAAAACTTAGAATTAACCACATCATTGCTTGATCCTATGATCCCAAAATTGGTCTAATCAATTAGGCTTACTTACATTGGTATCTAAAAAAAGTATGATCATAGTTTTTAATTGATCCATTTGCTGCCTGGGAAAACCTATTCAATGGGATCGAAGGGTATGTGAAATAGGGCCCCATAGATCAGGTAATCTAGCCATTGTTAAGAAAAGCTCTTAATTGATTAGATCAATAAGGTTAATTAAGATGGTAGCAATTGATTTGGTAATATGATTAGGGTTTCTAAATTAGATAGTGGTCAGGGATCCTAATTTGATTAGGAATCTCAACCATAAGATTCGATCTTATAATTTTTTTAGGTTAATAAAGATTAATCTAAAATCCACATATAGGATATGTAACCTAGCATAGTACAAATATTGTACATGTATGATGGGACCTATATGCGCCAAATTTCTTCATGAATATTAAGTCATTAACATTCCATTGTTCATATGATACAAAATCATTAGATCATGAGATTTGTCATGCCAAAGCCAAGGTCGAGTGTACTTATAAGGAGTTGATTGTGGAACAATGGGTTGACTTAACTAGATTATCGGCATAATTGGCCAAAGTCAGGGTCAGTATAATCTAGAGGCAAACTTTAGGATGATCACATATGGATGTGATTGACAAGACAATGTCCCCTAAATGATCTAGAAGTCACATTAGACGTGATTGATGAAAATCTACCAAATTTGCTTACCGATATTTGTTGTGCTAAAGCCAAGGTCAAGGTAATTCGAATGAGGATCCTAGCCTACTAAGGAAATTGAAAACCAATCTCTCAAGATCAATGGAGAGGGTTATTAACCTTAATAAAATAGTGAGAAAAAAAACTTAATTAAAAATCTTAAAATTATCATATCAAGTCGGTGATTAGTATTCATAGCAATTTACTCGTTCTATTTTTTATGTAGGTTATCAGAGAAACCATGAGTGTAACCATAAACCTTAGGAATATTTTAGAATCCAACAAATTGATTGGACTCAACTTTCCTGATTGGCTAAGGAGAATGTAAGGATCGTTCTTTGATCCGAAAAAATTCTTTTTTGTCCTAATGAGGTTGCACCGGAGGTCCCACTAGTGAATGCTCTGACTGAGGTTCATGTGGCATACAACCGATATAAAGATGCTGAGAAAATGGCCATATATTTGATGTTGGCCTCGATGTCACCTGATATTCAAAAATAGCATGAGCATATGAATGCTCAGGAGATATTGATGTACCTACAAGAGTTGTTTAGTGTACAGTCTTGCTATGAGAGGTTTCAGACCTCTAGAGAGCTATTTCAGTGCAAAATGACTGAGGGTTCATCAGTGGATGCCTACATGCTAAAAATGATCAATCTGATTGAGAAGTTGGCACAATTGGGTTTTGTGATGGATCATGAACTGAGTGTTGACTTGGTTCTACAGTCACTACCTCCCAGCTATTCGCAGTTTGTTCTTAATTTCAACATGAACAAGCTAGAGGCGTCTCTACCTGAGCTCGCGAATATGCTGACGAATGCTAACCCAACATTAAGAAAGAAAAGGGGCAAATTATGGTCGTGGAGTCCTCTGGCGCTCGTAAGAAGCGGCCAAAGAAGAATAAGGTCCAAAAGGCTAAGGCAACTAAATCAAATAAGGGCATTAAGAAAAATAAAGTACCCAAGGGAGAAGTGTCACTTCTATGGCAAGGACGGGCACTGGAAGCGAAACTGCAGGACTTATCTGGCTAGCCTGAAAGAAAAAAACATACGAATGCTTCTACATCAGGTATATTTATGATTGAGATATTTTCTTCTATTACTTCTTATTCCACTTGGGTATTGGATACTGGTTTTGGATCTCATATTTATATTAATATACAGATGATAAGAAGTAGTAGAAAGCTGGAGAAAGATAAAGTGATCTTGTGCATGGGAAATGGAGCAAAGGTTGCTGCTTTAGCTATAAATTTTGTTCTTTATCTTTGCCCACTGGGCTTATAATGGAGCTTAGTAATTGTTACTATATTCCAAATATAACAAAGAATATAATTTCATTTCATATCTTGTAAATGAAGGATATACATTTAAAATTAGAAATAAAAATTTTAATTTTTAAAAATAAAATATTCTTTGGTTCTACTGAAATGATCGATGGGATTTATGTTTTGAATTTACAATGCCTTGTTCTCAATGTAAAAAATAAGAAATTAAAATCAAATAATTCTAAGAACTCGTACCTATGTTACTGTTGTTTAGGCCATGTAAATGAAACGCATTTAACCAAGTTACATAAGGATGGCTACTTGGGCTCATTCGATTAGGAATCATTTGAGGAATGTGAGTTGTGCTTACGTGGCAAAATAACTAAGTCATCTTTTACTAAAAAGGATGAGTGAGCGACTGAATATTTAGTGCTAGTACATTCGATGTACGTGGTCCTATCAATATTCAAGTAATAGGAGGTTTTTCTTACTTTATCACATTCATAGATGACTATAGCAGGTATGGTTATGTATATCTGATGAAGAACAAATCTGAAGCCTTTGAAAAGTTTAAAGAATTCAGATTCGAGATAGAAAAATAAGTGGCAAAAGTATTAAGATACTTCGATCAGATTGAGGTGGAAAATACTTAAGCCATATGTTCTTAGAATATTTGAAGGAGAATGGAATTCTCTTTCAGTGAACTCCTTCTTGTATGCCACAGTATAATGGTGTATCAGAAAGGAAAAATTGCACATTATTAGATATGGTGTGATCAATGATGAGCCTTGCAAATCTTCTAAAAATGTTTTGGGGTTATGCACTACACATAGTCGAATACATTCTAAACCGGGTTCCATCTAAGTCGGTCAAGTTTACTCCTTATGAGATATGGTATGGAAAGAAACCATCCCTTAGTCATCTAAGGATTTAGGGTTGCTACGCTTATGTAAAGCATAATGAGTCGAACAAGCTTGAAGCTAGATCCGACAAGTATAATTTTATGGGGTATCCTAAAGAAATAAAAGGTACTATTTCTACCATCCACTCGAGCAAAAGATTATTGTCTCGAGGCATGCCATATTTTTAGAGAATAAGATTTTTCTAAGAAAGGACAGTGGGAGAAATATTGAGCTTTGTGAAGCTCAACAACCATAGATTGACACAGACCGATTAGATGACATGGAGTAAATGCCAAATGCAGTGGGAGTTGAGCAGAGACTCAACTCACATTCAGCTAACATTTGCATGAGCATCTATCAGAAGAGATGAAGCAACAGGTAGCTCTAAGTACACATCAGCTACGTAGGTCTAGTAGAACACATCATATTTCTGAGAGATATGGATTTCTTATAGAAGATGATGAGCCTACTAACTATGAAAAAGCAATATGTGACATTGACTCTAAGAGATGGCTTGAAGCCATGAAGTCTGAAATAGACTTCATGTATGACAACCAGGTATGGACCTTGGTTGATCCACCTGAAGGGGTAAAATCCATTGGGTGTAAATGGGTCTTTAAAAGAAGACCGATATGGATGATAATGTGATTATCTATAAGGCGAGGCTAGTCGCAAAAGGTTACAAGCAAAGGCAAAGGGTTGAATTTGATGAAACTTTTTTTCCTTATAGCCATGCTTAAGTCCATAAGGATTTTGCTTGCGATTGTAGCCTATTACGATTATGAAAATGGAAAATGGATGTCAAGACCATCTTCCTAAATAATAATTTAGTGGAGGATGTGTATATGATACAACCTGAGGGTTTTGAGTCCATTGATTCTCAAAAGGTATGCAAGCTGCAAAGGTCCATTTTTGGACTTAAGCAAGCCTCTAGAAGTTGGAACATCCGTTTTGATGAAACAATCAAAGAGTTTGATTTTATCAAAAATAAGGATGATCCATGTGTGTACAAGAAGGTTAGTGGGAGTGTTATTATTTTTTGATATTATATGTAGATGACATATTATTGATAAGAAACAATGTATCCTTGCTGCAAGAAGTAAAGGATTGGTTGTCTAGCAAGTTCTCTATGAAAGATTTGGAAGAAGCAGCCTACATGCTGGGTATTAAGATCTATAAAGATAGATTTAGAAGGTTGCTTGGATTATCCCAATCAACGTACATAGATAAAGTGCTAAAATGATTTAGCATGGAGGAAACCAAGAAGGGATTCTTGCCGGTATCACATGGGGTGCATATCTTCAAGGACATGAGTCCTAAGACCCAAGAGAGAGAGAGCACATGAATAGGATTCCATACGCCTCAGCAATCAGATCCATCATGTATATGATGCTATGTACGAGACCTGATATTTCTTATGCTTTGAGTATCATTAGTAGATACTAGGCAAACCCTGGTGAGAAACATTAGATGGCCATCAAGAATATCCTTAAGTACTTACGAAGGACTAAGGATATGTTCTTGGTTTATGAAGGATCCGAACTCATAGTTCAGGGTTATACGGATTCTAGTTTTCAGTCTGATAAAGATGATTATAAATCTCAGTTAGGCTATATCTTTACACTCAATGGTGGTGCAATCAGCTGAAAGAGTTTCAAGCAGGAGATGACTGCCGACTCTACGATCGAAGCTGAGTACATTGCAGCATCAGATGCAGCCAAAGAAGCAGTTTGGATCAAGAAGTTCATCACTAAACTTGGTATGGTTTTGAACATTGCTAATCCAGTATACTTGTATTCTGACAACAATGGAGCTATTGCACAAGCTAAGGAGCCAAGGTCTCATCAAAGGTCCAAATATGTACTTAGAAGATACCATGTAATTAGAGAAATTATTAGTAAAAATGATGTAAAAATAGAACGAGTCCCCACTGAGGATAATATAGCTGATCTGCTCACTAAAGCTCTACCGCAGCAGAAGCATGATAGTCATGTTAAGTCACTCGGTATTAAATACATGGGTGATTGGCTCTAGTGCAAGTGGAAGATTGTTAGTGTATACCCTAGATCCAACCGGATTGAATGCTATATACATTTTATGAAAATCAAATACAATGGTTTCTTTATCTATCCAGATATCTTTATTATATATTTTATATATTTATCTGTGAGATAAAGTCCAAAAGAATGTGAACCGTGCATATGGAATTTATAATAAAGATTACAAATTATGAATTCAAATTACGTTATGGTTTGATTCTTTAAATTTCTCTAGTCGATGTGTAGATGGGACTGGACACCATCGAACACCATAAGACTGGCACACATTGCATATCCTTACCCTTATGGTGGGGCTAATCTTGCAAGTTGAAGTATGAAGATACTGGATAGGTGTATGGATGCTCGTTATTATGATGATGCATTGGTTGACCCATACAGAGATCCCATATAGATATTCTATATAGTGTCGATGGTTGATCTCTAATGATGGTGGTGCGAATAATCCTTTGACTTGAGATCTTTATTGCATCTCATGTGTGAAATTTTATTTTTGATTAAATGAATCTGTTCCTAAAGATCCTGAGCATCTAAGAATTTTATATTTTATCTTTCATTACATTTTCATGAATTTGATTCATGTCTTGAATACATAATTTTCAGCACTTCACATACTGCGATAAAGTTTCTTAGGTCAGGTTAAGGACCGATCTCCTTCATAGGTTCCTTAGAAACCAAAAAATAAAAAATAAAAAAAACAAAGAAAAGAAAGGACATGAGAAAAGTCTTATAAAGTATATATACTAAAAGAAACCCAAATAGCCAACTAAAGCTAGGTACATTAGAAAAAAAAAAAAAAAAAGAAGAAGAAGAAGAAGAAAAGAAATATCAGAAAAAGAGATATCATATTTGGAGCAGCTGCACATAAATAGGCATTCACTCCAAAGGTGATATTGTCATCCAAATAGTTGGAGGATGATCAAAATTGCTTCATCACATGGGTCAGCACCATAGATAACTCTCTCCTCAAAGCCTCTAGCTCTTAACACATCCTTTGTAGCTCTTGTTGTTGCTGTTTAATAGTGATCTATAGCCTTCAAATCTTATAATTTTTAGGTAACCACTCTAGCTAGTCCGCCATTCTCAAAGATTCACAAAGATGAAAAAAGCTCATAATGAGGCGCTGAATGCCTCCTCTTTCCTTAAATAAAGCCATAAGGTTGCAAGAGATGAGATGTTTTGTGGCTTCTTGATGTTAATGAATACATTAGAGCCTTGAGGCCTATAAAAATGGTGCATGGTAGGTTCCAAAGTGCTGTGAGAAAGTTGATGAGTTATCATATAGTGGCCACTCATTAGATGGGTCAGTAGTGATGCACCACATAATTAGGCCATCATGTCATGTCATTACCCTCAAAAAGGTATACCTTAAATACCTCACCTTGAAGCTGGCTCAACCTCAAACTGTTAGGGCCCATTGGTTTAAGAAATTTTGTCAATAGCACTACTTGAAAGAACTTTTCTCAACTAAGTAAGAAAAAGAGGTCTGCTCTACTAAGAGTCTACCTCAAAAGAACTCTATTGAGAAAGAGGAGATCGGATCCCTAAAAGGCTACTTGAAAGAACTTCCTTTCCATGCAAGAGAAAGAGGTCTACTCCACAAAATAGCCAATCTGCTTAAAAAACTCTACTCATAAGAAAGAAAAAACAAATCCTCAAAAAATTGCTTGAAAAAACTCTCCTTATCAAATAAAAGAGAAGGAATTCTTCTCCATTAGAAAGGTAACCTGCTTAGAAGAACTCTACTTAGAAGAAAAGAGAGTATACTCTAAAGTATTGCTCGAAACAACTCTTCTCACCAAATAAGAGAAGGAGGTTCACTTTGACTAAAAGAATTCTACTTGAAAGAAAAAGAAAGCAAATCTTTAGAAGATTGTTTGAAAGAATTTCCCTTCCAAGTAGAGAAGAAGGTCATATCTATCAGAGAAATGACTTGCCTGAAAGAACTCTACTCAATAGAAAAAGAGAGCAGATTGTCAAAGGCTTACTTAGCAAAATTTTCTTAGAAAAAGAGGCAAAGTGACCCTACTAACAGATTTTACTAAAAAGCTTTTCCTACTTGACAAAACAAGGGTTTGCCTCAGTTAGGAAAACAACCTCCTTGGGCAAAAGCCTCCTTTAAAAGAACCTTCTTGCAAGGGTTCATGTTAAACCAAGTCCTGAAGGCTAAACTTTGGAATAATTGCTTAAAAGCAATTGATGGGAGAATTTGTTACTAGATCCAAAAGCATGGGAATAAAAATATGGGTGAATCCTAGAGAGGAACAAGCATTCACATAATAAAGGTGGTCTCCACCAATTAGCAAATAAAGTGCTACAATATGAGAAAAAAATTATCTTTTCATTGACATTAAAACAAAGTTTTTAAAAAAAAGAAAAGAAAAAGAAATAAAGAAAAAGGGAAAGATGAAAGCAAAATATAAAAAGAGATAAGATTCAAGGAGAGCCACTATTGGGAGGCATTCTCGACTTCTAAGATAGTTGCAGAGCCTCTTTCTCCTCTTTTTTCTCATTATCATCATTGGCCATGTCAATTATTGAAGAAAAAAATTCCTTAGCTAGTGCCAACCTTGAAGTTGGAACTATAGTTGGCGACTTCCATCAAGTGACTGACATACCCCAAGGCGACTTTAACAATGGTAGATGCAACACCTTTCGTGATACCTTCGTTGATGAATGAACAAAAGTTCTTGCAGCAGTTAGAGTGGTATCGACAGTGCTTCTTGGAGCATTATTGTTGCCTCCTTCCTTAGTCTCTTCAGCCATGTCCATGAAAGAGAGATTAAGACTAGGATATTTGACTAAGATCTCTATCATTCATTCTTTTTAGCATTAAAATAAGCTTGGCCAAGTAATCTAATAAGACCAATCTAAAATCGGTTGATACCTTGAACTCCTTTACTGCTTTCTCCGTATCTCACTCGATGAAAGATTGTTGCTCCTTTGCTAGGATCACCTTGTCATTATGTCAAAACTATCTTGGCCTCGGCCATTTAGGCCCTTGACTCTTGCTTCACCGCCTTCCTCTTCACTTTAGCTGCTTTCACCTTGGCTTTAACTTTGTATGCAATGATTGTGCCTAGTTGTGCTGATACTCATTCAACTCAGCCTTCAGCTCTCTCGTTTAGATGCTAGACCCTACCCTTAGCAAATAAAGTGCTACAATATTTTTTTTTTTTTTTTTTGAGTAAAGGACTTGAGCTTAGATCATCACTGTTGTCATTTTTTATTAATTTACTGAGACCATGAACTAATCATGGTACTTTTTACCTTTGGTGGTCACATGAGGAAAGGTGGGTAATCTGAGGATGAAAATGTTGGCTTCTGACGGCAAAAGAGAGTTTCCAAAAGTGGTTATAAAAATATTTTATATAACATTATCATCTTAAATTATTGTTTTAAAAAATTGTCCATGTTGGTGACTTGGCAGGTGATAAGTACGCGGAGAGCAGCGGTGGATGCTTATCTTATCTAGCCACCTTTTGTGGTGGGGTTTGCGGATGGGAGCGTGCCATTGAAAGGCAAGGCGAGGACGAAGGCTGGACGGATGGCGACCCAAACAACTCATCAGGACGGCCACCAAAGCCGAAAAGGCATCCAAAAAGAAATAATAATAATAATAAAAAGGGCACTTTTAGCAGCTTATCTCCGAGTGGATATGTGTCCTTCCAACAAGCTGTTTCTCCGAGAAAGTCCTTCGTTTTGTCCTCTCTTTGCCTTGGGGAACCGCTTGCTGCACTCATCGAACTCCAAATATAATTCATTATTTTGATTAGAACGAAAGAATGTAACATTGTACCTGCAGCACTTTCAGCCCTTTGATTGGAATTGAAGGGGGGCTCTTGTAGCAGTATTATTAGACGTCAAAGTATCTTGAATCCCACATGAGTGCACGGCTCTTCAAACGCCATATTTTTAGGAGATCTTTTTCAAGCCCATATCGTTCGACATCGATTTTAGATTTTATGTAATAAGTAATAGATACGTAACAAATTTTTTTTATCAATTAATATAAAAAAATATCACTAAAAATAGTATTTTTTTATTCATCATAATGAGTGAAATCATTATTTAAAATAATATTTTTTAAAAGTGCCATTTAAAATGACGCTTCACTATTTCTTCGTATAGATTGAAATTTTACGTGAAATAAAAATAAAAATGACTTCTTAAAAGTGCTGCTTAAAAAGCATCTTTAACACTGTTTCGATAAAAAGTTTTTTTTCCTTACCTATTACATAAAATTAATGTCAAACGGTACCGATTTGTAAAAATTTAATTAATATAAGTTTAACTATTATACGGTGAATCGTTCAAATTTGGATGATTCAAGATGAACTGTACCAAATTAATTAGAATGGCTCGATCTCTTGGTTTAACATAGGAGCTAGCCCTTATGAATAGATTGAACTGTCCTTGAGCTAGCATATTGAATCAAGCATTGATTTGAGATGGTTTACGTCTTGACATCTCTTAATCTATTTGAACGATGTGTCATAGGTTTGATATAATATGCTTTATATTAAAAAGTATTAAAATGGTATTGAAACAGTATCAATTTTTGTTACAATAAATTTATCCTCTTTTCAAATACTATAGCATGTTTCATAAGATTAATTTTAAATTTTCTTTTTGATAAATTTAAAATCTTTTTGTTTAAATATTTATTGATATGCGCCGATAATATATACTAGCATTGATCATGACTGTAATTGTAATGTGCAAAAACTTTTGAACTTATGGTTTTTAACCATGGTCTCAAGAAAATGCCTTGGCCATGGTGTTATTCCTTGGCCTTAACCAAATAGTCTCTTTTCAGTACTTGGTTGCCATGGGCGTAGTGGGTTGCAGACTTGTCATATAAGTGCATGTATCAATTACTAACTATTATTTGGCAAGTTTGCAACATGCTTGAAAAAAAAAATGATAGCTTCATACCTAGGTAAAAGATATTCAATATCTCAGAGTATCCTAATCATCATAGAATAAGTTTCGTGATGACTAGAATAAGTTATAATCAAACCATAACATTAACACTCTTTTGGTCATTTTTTCGGCTTTAGCTAAAAGTTATTAACTTTTCTTTCATTTTTTTTAAGCACATTTACTCTTGCAAATCTAGTGCGCTATATATTTATCCTTTGAAATTATGATTGTTGATGGGGCCAGTTGATCCCATAAAAAATAAAATTTTTTGGATGGCCCATCTCAATCTCGGCATCGGCCGACGGCTCCAAGGCGTTCAAGACTGACGGCCCCAAAGGCCGACACCTCTAAGGCCGACGGCCCCAAAGGCCGACGGCTTCAAGACCGACGGCCCCAAAGGCCGACGGCTCCATGACCGACGGCTCAAGACCGACGGCCCCAAAGGCCATCCAAGACGACGGCCCCAAAGGCCGACGGCTCCATGACCGAAAGACCGACGGCCCCAAAGGCCAACACCTCCAAGACCGACGGCTCCAAGACCGACGGCCCCAAAGGCCGACACCTCCAAGACCGACAGCTCTATGACCGACGACCCCAAGGGCCCACCTCCAAGGCCGAGGCCCAAAGGCCGACACCTCCAAGGCCGACAGGCTCCATGACCGACGGCTCCAAAGGCCGACACCTCCAAGGCCGATAACTCCAAGACCGATCTTCCCAGCCGACCCCGGCGTGTCCAAGCTAGGCGGCCCCGATACCTCCCGACCCCGGCACTTCCCAGGCGGCCCCGGCTTCTTCCCAGCCGGCCCCGACACTTCCTCCGCCTCTCCAGTCCGCCGAGTCGGCCAAGGCCATCCCCGGCCAGCCCGACTCGGCCCCGGCGTCTCCAGTCCGCCGAGTCGGCCAAGGCCATCCCCGGCCACTCGGCCATCTCCAGTTCCGCCGAGTCGGCCAAGGCCATCCCAGGCCGCCCGACTCGGCCCCGGCGTCTCCAGTCCTCGCCGAGTCGGCCAAGGCCATCCCCGGCCGGCCCGACTCGGCCCCGGCATCTCCAGTTCCGCCGAGTCGGCCAAGGCCATCCCCGGCCAGCCGACTCGGCCCCGGCGTCTCCAGTTCCCGACCGACACTTCCTCCGCCTCTCCAGTTCCGCCAAGGCCATCCCCGGCCGGCCCGACTCGGCCCCGGTGTCTCCAGTTCCGCCGAGTCGGCCAAGGCCATCCCCGACCAGTCGGCCTCCGTCTCAAAGTCCGTCGATTCGGCCCCGCCCGGCACTGTCTTGCCAGCGGGATTGGCCCCAGCCATCTCGGTCGACCCGGCTCGGCCCTGATAAGACGGGATTTCCCTGTTCCCGCCAGATCAGCCCCAGATTCAAGAAACTACCTCTCTGACGAGCGCCGCCCGACAGCGCCAGACGCGCGCCGCCCGACAGCGCCAGATCCGCCCCAACAGGGCTGATGGGACGTAGCCACTAACCAGCCCAGATTCATGCAAGGGCTCAGCAGATCTTCTGACTTCACGCAATCCCACGTGATCATGCCAGGATCAACCCCTATAAAAAGGTGAATCCACCCAGTAAACAGGTATGCGCGATAACCCCCAAAATCGCATCTCAACTTTCAGGAAGGAATCCCTCCTCCCTGAGACCCCTCCTTTCTACTAAAAAGGGCTCACTCGAGCCCCTCTTCAGCTGTGACCTCAGTCACTAACTTGGCCGTCGGAGGGTCCACCGGAGACCCCCTCCGGTCCCGGGACTTCTTTGCAGGTAACTCGGCGAAGCGAGGATTCGAGAAGCACTTCATTCCCGACGTCTAGGAGAGGTGATTGAGCGTCATCAGATTGGCGCTCCAGATAGGGGGGACGCGCTGAAGGAAAGAAAGCTGTCTCCTTGAGCTATAAGCCTACGTCCCCTCTAAGATTGCTATGGTGGTGATGCGCATGCCAGAGGTTCTTACCAATCGTGCTGGGGGGCATCCACATCGCACTAGGCAGCGAAAGGCCACCCCCTCTGCTCCTCACCACCAACTTCAGCTGCTCTGATTAACCAGCTGGCCATCCTCAATCGGCAAGATCAAGCTTTGAAAGTAGCAGTTCATGAACTGCAGAAGCAGCGCTCGGGGGCCACTCAGCAGCACCCCAAGCCTCTCAACAACGCCCTCGATGGACTCCCCCATCCATTCATCTTCAATGACCGCCGACTATCGAGGCTTTCCTCAACGGACTCCAGCTTTGTCCCGGTTTCCAGCTTCTTCCCGGCCACAGGCATCTCGTCCTGGCCTCCAATGCGAGAGAAGGCCCAAGTAAGGGCAACGACACTTTCAATCCGACTAACATGACTCCCTAGGGGGGCAGGTCACCAGCGGACGAAAGTGCTCAAACCCGCAAAAGGAAAACATGGGAGCTACAAGAGCTAAGTACATTGCACTTAAGACAGTTTTCTTTCATTAATACTTAAAAATGTCATGCAGGGAAGACCTACCTTGCATCAACATCAAAGACCGACTCCGCGTCGGCACCAAAGACCGGCTCCGGGTCGGCAACAAAGACCGGCTCCACATCGGCAACAAAGACAGACTCCGCGTCGGCAACAAAGACCGGCCTCCGCGTTGGCACCCTCAAGCTCAAGACCTACGGATTCCAATCAATAGAAGGAGACCAATTTCTTTAAAGAAAAGGCACATGAGCCTGGTCCAAGCACCCTCAGGCCACCCTCTGGGGTTAAAAGCTCCCGAGCATGGTCGAATCCCAGCGACTCTCGGGTCATCCTCTAGGGTTCAAAAGGTTCTCGACGGCCTCAACTTTTCCTCAATGGCTAACTGACGAGCATCCCCCCAAAAAGTTAGCGTACGCTGCTTTGAATGGCGGGCGTGAGGTAATCAATTTGCCTCCAAAAAATTTCTTGAAGTTCTACACTCCTTTCGCTTAGCTGATGCAGGGCACGCAAGCTCAAGGAGTGTGGGGGGCATTTGATGGGGCCAGTTGACCCCATAAAAATAAAATTTTTTAGATGGCCCACCTCAATCTCGGCGTCGGCCAACGGCTCCAAGGCGTCCAAGACCGACGGCCCCAATGGCCGACACCTCTAAGGCCGATGGCCCCAAAGGCCGACACCTCTAAGACCGACGGCCCCAAAGGCCGACGGCTTCAAGACCGACGGCCCCAAAGGCCGACGGCTCCATGACCGACGGCTCCAAAACCGACGGCCCCAAAGGCCGACACCTCCAAGACCGATGGCCCCAAAGGCCGACGGCTTCAAGATCGACGGCCCCAAAGGCCGACGGCTCCATGACCGACGGCTCCAAGACCGACGACCCAAAGGCCGACACCTCCAAGACCGACGGCTCCAAGACCGACGGCCTCAAAGGCCGACACCTCCAAGACCGACAGCTCCATGATCGACGGCCCCAAAGGCCGACACCTCCAAGGCCGACGGCCCCCAAGGCCGACAGCTCCATGACCGATGGCTCCAAAGGCCGACACCTCCAAGGCCGACAGCTCCAAGACCGATCTTCCCAGCCGACCCTGGCGTGTCCAAGCTAGGCGGCCCCGGCACCTCCCGGCCCCGACACTTCCCAAGCGGCCTCGGCTTCTTCCCAGCCGGCCCCTACTTCTCCAAGCAAGTCGGCCCCGACACTTCCTCCGCCTCTCCAGTCCCGCCGAGTCGGCCAAGGCCATCCCCGGCCGGCCCGACTCGGCCCCGGCATCTCCAGTTCCGCCGAGTCGGCCAAGGCCATCCCCGGCTGGCCCAACTCGGCCCCAGCGTCTCCAGTTCCGCCGAGTCGGCCAAGGCCATCCCCGGCCAGCCCGACTCAGCCCCGGCGTCTCCAGTTCCGCCGACCCGACACTTTCTCCGCCTCTCTAGTTCCATCGAGTCGGCCAAGGCCATCCCCGGCTGGCCCGACTTGGCCCCGGCGTCTCCAGTTCTGCCGAGTCGGCCAAGGCCATCCCCGGCCAGCCCGACTCAGCCCCGGCATCTCCAGTTCCGCCGACCCGACACTTCCTCCGCCTCTCCAGTTCCGCCGAGTCGGCCAAGGCCATCTCCGGCCGGCCCGACTCGGCCCCGGCATCTCCAGTTCCGCCGAGTCGGCCAAGGCCATCCCCGGCCGGCCCACTTGGCCCCGGCATCTCCAGTTCCGCCGAGTCGGCCAAGGCCATCCCCGGCCGGCCCGACTCGGCCCCGGCGTCTCCAAGTCCGTCGATTCGGCCCCGCCCCGGCACTGTTTTGCCAGCGGGATTGGCCCCAGCCATCTCGGGTCGACCCGGCTTGGCCCTGATAAGACGGGATTTCCAGTTCCCGCCAGATCAACCCCAGCGGTTCAAGAAACCGCCTCTCTGACGAGCGCCGCCCGACAGCGCCAGACGCGCGCTGCCCGACAGCGCCAGATCCGACAACCCAACAGCCCTGCCGGCTGATGGGACGTAGCCCACTAACTAGCTCAGATTCACGCAAGGGCTCAGTAGATCTTCTGACTTCACGCAATCCCATGTAATCATGCCAGGATCAACCCTATAAAAAGGTGAATCCACCCAGTAAATAGGTATGCGCGATAACCCCAAAATCGCCATCTCAACTTTCAGGAAGGAATCCCTCCTCCCTGAGACCTCCTTTCTCATACTAAAAAGGGCTCACTTGAACCCCTCTTCGACTGTGACTTCGGTCGCTGATTTGGGCATCGGAGGGTCTCACCGGAGGACCCCCTCGGGTCTTGAGACTTCTTTGCAGGCAACCCACGAAGCGAGGATTCGAGAAGCACTTCATTCCCGACGTTCAAGAGAAGTGATTGAGCGTCATCAATTGTCATGTAGACCTCTTAAATCATTCGGTTAACAGGTACCCTTTCACTAGATTTTACGCTATGAATGGCTATTTTAATTATAAAACAACTTTGTTATCATTTTGCATGAATATATTTAAAAAATGTATACCAAAACATGCTCTTTTTAAAACAAATTAATAGTAAAAATATCAATGTAAAAATAATGATCTCGAAAGATACTTAAAATGGTATTAATAAAAAATCTAATGAAAAGGACATTCATGCAAAAATAAGGCATTTCAATGAATGCTATAACATTTTAAGCCTATCTAGCTAATTAACTTGTCAGTGAATCGAGCTGGCATGGTCTTAAAATTAAAGTATAAATTAATTGATAGCTATTAAACTTGAATTATAAGTCTTTTCTTTGAAAACTCGTATACTCGCTGCAATCATTGATAACTTTTTTCTTCTACCTATTAACTTTCACATGTATGGATTAGCTTAATATTAGTATTTTAAATTTATTTATTGGCCCAACTAATTTTTTAGTAGGTTAAGTTTATATAATTTTAAAAATTTAAATATAAATTAATTATTAGTAAGTAAAATTTAATTATTATAAAAAAATTTATAGTCAGGTTTTTTTTTTTTCCAACCTCACTGACGACGCAATAGACTTTATTAAATAGGGACAAGGTGGGAGGATGGGTTTCCCTTGCCCCACCTGTGCCTCTGAAGCCAAAGAATATATGCAGGGCAAGTGGGGCAGTCTCTGGTGCAGCAACTATCATCACTCCATCACAGTAACCGTTGTACAAAAGGAGGTTACAAGAACCGTGAGCCATTTGGGGCAAGATTTTCTTTTTATTCTGTAAGCACTTTCTTGAGTACAAAAGAGACCACAAAACTTGACACATTATATATATATATATATATATATATATATATATATATATATCTCTGTCCATGAGCCATGGGCTGCCATGGACGTCCAAGTAACATGTTGGAGGACTCTTTCAGTCAAAAGTCATAAGAATCCACTTTATTCTCTTAGGCATCATTCACTTCCCAAGCTTTCATCAGAGGGGAAACAGAGAGAGAGAGAGAGAGAGAGAGGGCAAGCATATGTCCAATCATTAGTTGAATTTATGTGATCAATTCATTTAATGCATGGGTGGCAGAGATGTTCCTTCTTAAAAGGTGTAGGCCTGCAAAGAGACTAAGTCAATGGCATACTCTGTAGCAGGGGCTCTCTTTTTGTTTCTGATAAAGAGGACTGACCCCATGTAAGTGAATAGGACTTCTGGTCAGTGCTGGCCTCTCATAGGTGGAATTGGTGTGTGGGCTTTTTACCAGGTGGGATCAAATATGGGAATACCTTAATAACTTGGCTCCAAAGATGTCTGCCAGAGGGTACACAAATCATGCATGCATGTGAAAGTCACTGACACATGGCATGAACCGTAAGAGCTGCATCTCATTGTTTGTCCAGCACAAGTGCCCGTGTCAGGCCCCTGCAGCTATGTACATTGATAGACTCATTCACCATGACTGCTGACCCACTTGGAGGATCATAAGATTCTCTTTTCTGAGAGGAAAAAAAAATATATATTGTAGTAATAACATGTTGCAACCTCTTTGTGTTAGTTCTCTGTTTTGATATCTTATATTGAGAATAAGCTCAATCAATGGTGGGATTTTGTTGGTATCATCTTTCCTGTAATAAACTCTTCACTTGAATTGAGTTATTTAGTTTAGCAGTGCTTTGTAAAATAATGAGCAATGCTTACAGAAAAGAAAACTTGGAGATGTCCATAGGATGACTGGTAGGCCATAGTTTTATCCTACTTGAATTGGCCGGTTAACATTGTTTCTAAGAGCCTGTTGAAAGTGGAAAATAATCCAGTATGCTTCATGCTTTGATAAGTTGCTTCCATTCTTGGAAGGTGAGTACTAATTCGACAATGCTCACCTTGGATGATTAGTCTAAAATAATCACAAACTCAAGCAACTTTTTTACTCTAGATCAAGTATTCTCTTTCTTAGATTGAGAATTAAGGGGTTGGTAAGCTCCATTGTCAAGGTTGAATCAAATGGACAGCTATGGCAATGGGCTCAAGTCTGCCAGACGTTTGCATTTTGCTCAAGCTTGGTCCAAGAATAGCAAAGCAAATCCAGGATTGGCCCAAATTTTCATAGAAAGCTCAGGTTCAGGTGTGATCATCAAACACAAACTTAGTTAAAGAAGATCGGCTTCCCTTTCTTCACCATTGTTCACAACATTACCTAATGACTCTCTGACATATTTTTTCCCCAAAGGAAGAGATGGAGATGGGTGTGTGTGTGTGTGTGTGTGTGAGAGAGAGAGAGAGAGGACATGTCCCTGAATGCTTGCAAAGTGGAGGCAGAACTCATGTATGTCACTTCATCATATGAGTGCAAGATTGGTGTGACTTTTAGTGTTCTCTTAGCATTTTTTCAGAAAATATTTTTTTGCAAAAACAAATACCATCTCGTCTTAGTATTTATTTTTTGGTGGAAGCTGAGAAAATGTATGTGAAACCCACTTAAAATTTCACTTCTCTGCGCCAATAAAATATTTTTAAAAAAAAAGAGGAATGAGAAGTTTTCCATCCCTTAACGTATGACCAGTTATTCGGTTGCTTCTATTGCTAACATTCAATGCATTGGCATGGACTGAAGGAATTGTCCTCCTGACTGTCCTTGGGCAAACAACCAACATGCAAAGTATCCTAGACTATTCTTGATTCACGACAATGCACATGCTATGTGTTGGCATTTGCTAGAAGAAGCCTCTGAGTAAGTCTCGACGAACCTCCCCCAACCCCACCTTTTCTCTTTTACAAAGGTTAAAAAATAAAGCCAATGGCATATTATGCTCAAACAACAATATTCACTCAAGTGTATTGATGGGTTTGGTGAAGCCATACCTAATCAACGGTAAAAATCATTCGATGAAGCTGGTGGAGCTACATATAATCAACGATGGAGATCATACCTCAGAGTAACTCCAGTTGGCTATCTGGGTAGAATCTTCAGTTGACTATGCCTGAATAGGATCTCGACCCGGCCATCCGAGTAGGACCTCGACCCAGCCATTCGGATAGGATCTCCAGGCGGCCATCCAAGTAGGACCTCAACTCGGCCACCCAAGTAGGATCTCAACCCAGCCACTCGGATAGGACCTCCAGTCGGCCACCCGAGCAGGATCCCTTGAGGGGACCATCCGTACGACCCAGCTGCTCGTACGATCTCCCTATAGTACTACATCTCAGTAGAGATGTGGAAGATAAATTCGACAGATTCCAACTGCTTATGCTCGACAAGTTCAGCCAACCTGGCAATGGCCATCTGGGTCTGACAAGCCTTGCCAATCTAGCGATGGCCGCCTAGGTCTGACAAATCTTGCCAATCCTGACATGCCACGTGGGGAGCAGATCCTGCCAATTCGGTTATGCTGTGGGCTGCTCCCTGACAGTCCATTACATCGTGACCCCCATGAGCTTCCATAAAATGGGTAAGAGGACCCTCAATCAGGTATGAACACAAGTGCTCACTCAAAGCATCCCTCCCTAAGACTCTCAAGCTTTCTTCCAAGCTCACGGCTGTTGCCCAGAGCATCAACTTGAGCATCAAGGGTCCTGCTGGAATCTTCGGCCCCAAGAATTTTTTGCAATCTCCCGACCGAGAGAAGCCCATCGAAGAATCCCTGCTTCGCCGGAGAAGGCGACTAGGTGCTTCCTGACGATCAAGGAAGATGACTTGGCGACAATAGATTGATACGCCAGGTAGGGGAAGAGAGAGCAGATCAGTAACACCAAGCTATAGATCTTCATCCCCTCTAAATTGATGATGGTGATGACTCGCACTCGAGAAGCCTCCACCAGCAGTGTAGGAGAGCCTTCCTGGTAGATCGAGCAGTAGGAAGCCAGCCTCCCTACTCCATTATTATCATTACCCCAAACTGTTCAGCCACACCAACTTACCACCCTCACTCAGCAAGTCCAAGCATTGGTGTTAGCAGTCCAGGAGCTGCAAGAGTAGCACTCTGTGGCAACACAACAGCAGCCAAGGGCCTTCTCGCCTCACGCGACCGCTACTCAGGCTAGCTGTCAATCAACTCGCGGGAGATCTCCCAATCGGGAGACCCATCACCACTATGCCTCGCCAGAGTACCGCCGCTGTGAGGCCCTCCAAGAGGCCTCAATCTCCTGCTCGTTATCCAAATAGCCCCTCTCCCGGGCGACGACATGGGAAGGAGCCTAAACTGGGATACCGACACCGGCACTACCCCTCTCCCTATTCATCTCCCAAGTCATCGAGAGAGGGGTCCACCGATGGGCCCATTAACCACAGGGTGGAGTGACGCCTTGATGAGTACAACCACCGGCTGGAAGAGCTCAACTGCAGGCTCACTGACCAGCCAGAGGTGAACTACGACAGCCGTCCTCCCCTCACCCATTGCATCATGGAGGATCTGGTCCCTCACCAGTTCTGCCTTCCTTAGCTTGATCTGTACGATGGCACTACGGACCCACTTGACCACCTTGAGAGTTATAAAGCTCTCATAAAAGTCTAAGGGGCTACTGATGCCTTACTCTGCATTACCTTCCCCATTACCCTTCGGAAGGCTGTTCGCGCCTGATACTCCCGCTTTCAGTCATATAACATCGACTGCTTTAGGCAGTTGGAGAGGGCCTTTTTGGCTCACTTTGATGCCCGCCGAAGAATTTCTCGGGTAGCTGACAGTCTATTCTCCATCCGATAAAAGGACAAGGAATCCCTCAAGGATTTTATGGCCCGCTTCAAGACAGCCGTCCTCGAGGTCTACCATCTCGATGACTCCGTGGCCACCCTGGCTCTGAAGCACGGCCTCTATCCCTCCCATTTTATCTACTCTCTCGACAAGAAGCCTCCCGATTCCTATGCGAAACTCCTTAGTCATGTGCATAAGTACATATGTGCCGACGAAGCCGACTCCATGAGGAAGGAGGCAGATGGGAGGCCCAGCAAGAAGAAAGTCCGTGAGGAGCTAAGCAGACCCCATCCCAAGAAGCCAGAGCCTCTATGCCGGCCAGACAACCGACACAAAAATTTTGTCCCTAAGGAGGACAACTTTACTCCTCTTCTCACCCCCAGAATGCATATTCTGGTGGAGATTGAGAGGGAACATACCTCAAGCGTCCCCATCCTTTGGTTGACCACCCGAGACAAGAATCTCTATTGCCGATTCCACCAGGACTACGACCACAACATGAAGGATTATCGTCACCTGAGGTGCACCATCAAAGACCTAATTCAGTGCGGCTACCTCGAGAAGTATTCCCAGGGAGGACCCTGGGCTGCTCCACATCAAGCGAGCCCCCCACCTACCCAGGCTAACATTGACAATGCTCCGACCGAAAGGATGGTCGACATGATATCATGAGGGGCAAGCCATGCCTCTAAAAGGCCGCGGAGGGAAGAAGGGGTAGAAATTATAATCCCTTTCTCAGAAAAGGACTTAGCAAGGGTAAACAATCCAAACAATGACGGCATTGTCGTGTCTATGATGATTGTCAAACACCATAAAAGAGAATTCTAGTTGATAGTGAAGCTCCATGGACATCCTCACTTACGATGCATTTGTTTGGATGAATCTCTCTTCTAACTCTCTCCAACCCATGTCTCCGCCCCTAGTCAGCTTCATAGGGCATTATGTAAGAGTGGAAGGCAAGATCACTCTTTCGGTCATGGTTGGGACTTCGCCTTATCAGAGCACTGTATTCGTGAGGTTTTTGGTTGTCCAGATGCCACTGGTCTACAATGCCATACTCGAATGACCCAATTTGAACCTCCTAGATGCGATCATCTCCACCAAACGACTTCTTGTCAAGTTTCCATAAGCAATGAAATCGGCGAGATGCTTGGTGACCAAAATTTGGTACAGTTGTGTTATCACATGACTTCCAGCCCTCATGAGATGGTCACACCACTGGCTCTGATACTACTGGACCCAAGGGAATTAGAGAAGAGAGGAAAGCCAGCAGAGCATTTGCTAACCTTTCCATTAGGAGATGATCCGACAAGGATGATCCAGATCGGTGAACTCCTTCCCATAGAAGAGAGAGATCGATTGCTCACCTTCTTGTGGGCTAACTCAGACGTCTTTGTATAGTCAGCGATAGACATGCCCGAGATCCCTTCGGAGGTAATCACTTATAAGCTCAATATTGATCTAAAATACCGACCAATTTGACAAAAGAAAAGGAGTTTTGCCCCTAAGAGGCAAAAAACCATTGACGTCGACAAACTATTCGCCGCTGGCCATATTCAAAAGGCACACTATCCGAATTGGTTGACTAACATAGTAATAGTTCGTAAAGCAAATGAGAGCTGAAGGATCTACATCGACTACACCAATCTAAACACGGTGTGCCCGAAAGACAGCTTTCTATTGCCTAGGATAGATCAGTTGGTCAACACCACATCCGACTATGAGCTCCTTAGCTTCGTGGATGCTTTCTCAGGGTACAACCAGATACAAATAGATATAGGGAATGAGGAGAACACCTCCTTCATAATCGAGAAAGGCATCTACTATTACAAGATAATGCCCTTTGGCCTAAAAAATACGGGGGCCACTTACCAAAGATTGATGAATAAAGTGTTCGAAGATCAAATTGAATGAAACATAAAGGTGTATGTTAATGACATGTTAGTCAAGAGCACCCATACCATCGACCATGTTACTGATATGGAAGAGACCTTCAATAACCTTCGCCGATACCGAATGATGTCGAACCCCTATAAGTGCTCATTCGGAGTCACCATGGAAAAGTTCCTGAGTTTCATGGTAATTCAGCGGGCGATTGAGGCAAACCTTGAGAAGATTCAAGCCATTCTTGACATCATGCAGCCTGCTAATAAAAAGGAGGTCCAATGGCTCACCGAAAAAGTGGCCTTCCTAAGCTGGTTCTTGTCTAAATTCGACGAAAGATGCCTACCCTTCTTCAAGGCCCTGTACAAGCGAGTGGACAGGAGAATGTTAGAAAGCCTTCGAGAAGCTGAAGGAGTTTCTGTCTTCCCCACCTTTGTTCTCAAAACCAAAAGGAAGGGAGGATCTCTTTCTCTACCTCATCGCCTCCCCAGAGGTAGTCAGCTTCATGCTCATTCGAGTCGATTTCGACAAAACACAAAGGCCGGTCTACTAAGCCAGTAAGGTGCTTCACGATGCAGAAATCAGGTATTTCAAAACCCAAAAAATTATTTTTGTGCTAATTGTCTCCACTCAGTATCTCAGGCCTTATTTTCAAGCTCACCCTATCATGATGCTCACGAACCAACCCCTAAAGGCCATACTGGCCTGTTCAGATACCTCCAAGCGGCTGGCCAAATGAGCATTCAAATTGGGAGAGTTTGACATCTCTTATCAACCAAAATCGGCTATGAAGTCCCAAGTTCTAGCGAACTTTATGGTCGAGTGCACCTGGATCGAGAGCCAACCAAAGGAACCCCTCCAATTGGCCCAGCTACCAAACCAGAGGAGATGGAAGAGACCTGGATCCTCCACGTTAATGGCGCCTTTAACTCCTAAAGGAGTAGGGCAGGATTAATTTTTGCAAGCCCAAAGAGGATGGTAGTAGAGTATATCCTTTGGTTCCTCTTCGAGGCCACTAATAACCAAGCCGAATATGAAGTCGTGCTAGCAAGAATAAGGCTTGTGCAAGAGTTCAAAGCAAAGCACCTTAAAGCTTTCACCGACTCCCACCTGGTTTCCAAACAAATCATCGAAGAGTATGAAGCTCGAGATCTCATTATGCCTCAGTATTTAAATAAGGTCCGATCGCAAATCTCTACAGTGGTTTACTTCAATATTAGCTACATCCCTAGAGGCAAAAAAGCCAGAGCCGACGCTCGGTCTTGGTTGGCCACCTCAGCGGATAATGCCCTGAGAAGGACTTACATTGAGCATTTAGAAGCCCCGAGCATCGACATCGTGAAGGAAGCATTGCCAATCACACATGAGCTGATAAGTACATAAATACTAGCCATAAAAGTATTAATTTATAGACCAAATTATTATTATTTTTTAAATTTAATATTTTTATATAATATTTTTAGGAAAAGACCCTACCAACTTAAAAAATTTAATTTTAGGAGTCCAACGGTACAAGTGGCACTCAAATTGAACTTGAAACGAGCTCAAAATAGATTTTTTAAAATTTAACTTAGAAATTGCATGAAATTTAAAGCAGTGGCAGACCAAAGAAAATCGTGCGATATTTTTAAGGCTGCGGTTTGAACTTTGAAAGGAATAAACCTGATCTAAAGAGATAAGGCAAAGCAGTTAACACGGATCACACACGCAGTCGATGTGTCTTCATTCTTTATAAAAGAGCACCATTGGAGCCACTCTAGGAATCATTTAATGATTCTTTCACCCCTCCTCTTTCTCTTTGTTCTGCCCTACTCCCATTTTTGTTTCCCCACTCCGTAATCCAAATCTTTCAATCTATCATTCATCTCCATTCATTCTCCATCCATCAGCCATCCACAGTCTCCACAATCAACCATCTTGCTATCTATGGTTTCCATCATCTCAAGAAGCGGAAAGCAGATAACCATCATCTCAGGAAGTAGAAGCATATTATTTTTTTTAATTCTTTTTATTTAGAAATAAAAGATTTTATTTCTTTCATGCTTATTTATGCGATTCTATTATTTCCTTTTAAGATGATAGCTTAGGCTTCGGAACAATTCGTGATTAAAGGATACGGTTGTACTCTAGAAGTAAGATCTCTTCAGTGAAGATAAACTTAAATCTTATCTATTTTTAAAAGGAACGGGCCATGATCTTTGGGTATGGATCATACTTTTATTAAAGATAGGTAATATCCAGGTTCTCTTCAAGAGAAGAGAATAATAAGAAACAGATAAGATTTTTAATATTTATTTCAATTTAAATTAATTAATAATTAGCAATATTTTTGAGATTCATTACTTTTATCGCTAACAGATTGAGGCAAAACAACTACTTAAGGTCTTTGTGGGTTCGACCCTTACTTCTGCTACTCTATGTAGTAATAGGAATTAAAGTAATTAAATCGATGCACTGCGACATGCATCAGGAGCCAACTTGGATGGATGCCTACGTCCGCTGCCTCACTGACGGTACTTTTCCTAATGATTGCAAAAATGCCAGACTACTCAAATGGAGGTCTTCCAGATTCATGGTGATAGACGGATGACTATACAGAAAATTGCTCTCCTATCCCTTGCTCAAGTGCATAGGCCCAACAGACGCCGACTATGTCCTTCGGGAGATCCACGAGGGTATCTGTGGAAACCACCTGAAGAGCAGGTCACTGGCATACAAGGCACTTTGCTAGGGGTACTTCTGGCTCACTATGCAAGAAGACGCAGCTGAATTGATTCGAAAGTGCGATAGTTGTCAATGGCTTGCATGTATCCAACGGCATCCCGCTTTCCAGCTAAGTCGGCTCTCATTCCTGTGGCCCTTCCTCAGTGGGGTATGGACATCCTTAGTCCATTCCCCCTGCTTCAAGCCAGCGAAAGTTTCTGCTCATCATCGTCGACTACTTCACCAAGTTGGTTAAAGTTGAGGTACTGGCATGAATTACCGAGAGCAATGTAAAGTCCTTTTGAAAGTCCATCATTTGTCGCTTCGGATTATCCAACACCATCATCATTGATAATGACCAGTAGTTCGACAACAAAACCTTTAAGGAATTTTGTGCTGAGCTAAATATTCACCATCGGTTCACCTCTATTGGCCACCCAAATACCAATGGAGAAATTGAGGTAATGAACAAAACTATCCTCTAGGGCCTTCAGACCTAGTTGGATGAGTTTAAGGATAGATGGATGAGGAGCTCCCGAACGTGCTGTGGGCCTACTATACAACTCTAAGGACACCTACTGGTGAGAGTCTATTTAGTCTCGTCTTCGGATCAGAAGCAGTCATCTTGATCGAGATTGGTCTCCCAAGCTTGCGGGTGGAATCAATCATACATCAAAGAAGATATTCCCATGCAACTGAGGGCCAACCTTGACCTCATCAACAAGGCATGTGACCAA
Organism: Calamus simplicifolius; assembly: GCA_900491605.1. Classification (NCBI taxonomy): domain Eukaryota; kingdom Viridiplantae; phylum Streptophyta; class Magnoliopsida; order Arecales; family Arecaceae; genus Calamus; species Calamus simplicifolius. Next base: position 597,155 of record UESW01004513.1, read on the forward strand.
GCGCGGCTTAGAATGGTGGCATTTCACCAACGAGCTGTGAGGTACCATAACGCCCATGTACGTCCGAAGACCTTTCATCCCGAAGATCTCGTCTTAAGGCGTGCTGAGGTTTCTAAAGCAATAGAGAAAGGCAAGCTATCCCCAAATCGGAAAGGACCTTATCGAATTACCGAAATACTTCATAGAAGAGCATATCGGATCGAAGGACTTGATGAAAAGCCAATCCCTTGCACATCGAATGCGAAAAACCTCCGCATGTACTACCAATGATGTGAAAGGATCCATTTGATAAGAATAAAAAGAGATCCAAGTATGCCACTTCATCATCCAACCTTCTCGCAGAATGAAGATCAACTTCTTGGTTCCACGTCGGATGACTCTAGTGGACTCATAGTTAGGAGACATCAACCTTCCAGCTCATAGTCGCTGGACGACAATGACTTCCTGACTTCATGTTGGATGACTCCAATGGACTCACATTTAGGAGACATCGACCTCTTGGCTTACAATCACTAGACGACGATGACTTCCTGACTTCACATTGGACGACTCCAGTGGAGTCATAGTTTGGATACATCGACCTTCTGGCTCATAGTCGCTGGACGATGACAACTTTCTAACTTCACGTCGGACGACTCCAATGGACTCAAAGTTGAGAGATGTTGACCTTCCAGCTCACAGTTGTTAAACAATGATGACTTTCTGACTTCACGTCAGACGACTCCAGTGGACTCACAGTTAGGAGACGTTGACCTTCTGGCTCATAGTCATTGGACGATGACAACTTCCTGACTTCATGTCGGATGACTCCAGTGGACTCACAGTTAGGAGATGCCGACCTTCTGGCTCACAGTCGCTGGATGATGACAACCTTTTGACTCCGCATCGGATGAGTTGATCGGCTCACAGTTGGAAGATGTCAACCTTCTAGCTCACAATTGTTGGACAATCATTTTTTGACTCCGCATCGGATGCCCCCCGAGTAGGACTCCAGCAGCCCTCGGGTCGGACTCCAATAGTCCCTAGGTAGGACTCCAGCAACCCCTAGTTCAGACTCTAGCAGCCCCCGGGTAGGACTCCAACAACCCCTGGGTAGGTCTTCGGTGGCCACCTAGGTAGGTCTCCAGTAGCCATTCGGGTAGGTCTCCAGCAACCCCTGGGGTAAACTCCATTAGCCCTTAGGTAAGATCACAACTCAGTTCGTATGTGATGGGCTACTGCCCATCAACTCTAAGTTGGGAGGAAACAGCAAGCCATCCTCAATAGGCCAAGGGAACCCAGTCGTCCTCGCCGACTAAAGGCTATCCCTTGACTTTAAATTGGAAGATGGTAGCCAAGTCATGGCCAGACAACCAAATTACATCCACCCTGCCTTCAACCTTACCTGAAGCCCTTCAAGCAAGCAAGTGCACAGTCTCAAGGACGTGTTGCTACAATCATGAACTTGTGCAAGGCAAGTGAAAGCTACCGGAAGCAACGCACAAGGGAAGAGGAGCGCCTCCATGGGAAAGAGTTGGGGGCTAAAGCCAACGTGCAAATACAAACATTAAGTGTTTAAAAGACCAAAGGATCAAGACTTCAAAGGAACAGGTACAGAGTACTTAGAAATTTTTTTTCTTTATTGAAGTGTAAGTGTGAGTTACATAAGAAGAAGCCGACTAAAGTCGGATTACAAAGAAAGTTCAAAATGAAAAATACAAAGGAAAGTGCAAGGGGAATGGTCTTCAATCCTCGGCGGGCTTCGTCGGTGTGGCCGCTTATGTCATCGCCTCTACAGATGAATCACCACCGCTCCCCCCGGCTTCAGCCACATCATCGCAGTTTTTATCCTCTTGACTATGGCATCTGCCGGCTCCTTCGCCAACTCCTCTGGGTCTTCGGCGATGATATTGTCCAAGTTGGTGATGTGGAAGACCTGGGAGACTTTATTCTTGCATTCCTTAAACCCTTTGAGGAATGCATCATAGGGTGCCTCTGCGACCTCATCATTGAAGTCAGTGGAGTCCTTAAAGGCTTTCATGCCCTGGCAACCTCAGCCTTAGCTTGGGAGGACTCCTCCCTAGCCTCGGCGGCCTCCTTAGTTGTCGCTTGTGCCTTGGCCTCGGCGACCCTCAATCTGGCATTGGCATCCATGGCTCATGTCTCCTCCACATCTTTGCTTTGCTTAGCGCCTTCTAGTTGGGCTTCACCCTAGCCGAGGCCTCGGCCTACTTTGCCTCGGCGGCCACCAAATGTCCTGCCTTAGCTCAAGTTCTCCCCTTCACCTCGTGAGTCGGGCCTTCAGTCCCTGGCTCACTTCCATTGCAATTCGTAGCTCATCTCCCAGTGCCGCCTCATGGGCCCGGACAGAGGCCAACTTCGAGGCCATGGTGTCAGCTTGGGCATGGGTAGCAGCGGCCTTCCTTCAGGCGATGCCGCAGGAGTCGAATGTTCGGAAGCATGTGTCCTGCATTGTAAAGATGTTGCGCATCACCTGTGCAATAAAGAAGTGTGTCAGCACAGCAATTATGGAAAAACAACTCAGAGATATGAACCGAAAGATACTTACCCGGAGCATTGAAGTGTAGAGGTCGCCCAGGACCTCCCCCATTACTTGCCGATGGATCTCCTCCCAGTCCTATGGGAGGAGGGCACGCTCCAATAGGCGCTTCGACAATCGGCTGTCGCAGAGCACTGAAATCATCACTGGGGGCACCACTGAGCTTGCGGAGTCGCCAGCTTGTAGAGGTGTAGCTGTCGATCCTGAGGCCCTACCACCTCGAGTGTAGGGGCGGGAATCGATGCTGCCCCATCACCTCTAGTTTGCGGAGGGATCTCCTCTGCCCTCGGCTCCGCTGTTGCTGGAGCCACTTCAGTTGGAGTCACCTCGGTTAGGGCCTCCTTGACTGAAGCCAACTCAGTCGGGGGCACCTCAATCGGGGCTAAAGTGCAGGGCCTCTTCGACTCTGGCCTCCCCGCATCTCGGGTCCCCCCTTTCTTTTTTCTACCGACCCCATTCAACTGATCAACGGAGAACCTGATTCCTGAAAAAGACACAAAAGGTCAGTAGAATGCCAAAAGAGAAAAGCAAAAGATATAGAAAAACCTCATGCTCACCTAGGGTCGACGCCGAGCTCTTATCGACATCAAACAGGTTTTCCTCTGACAGGTAAACTCGATAGGGGGGATCTGGAAGGACAATAGCTAATTGAATACCTCCCGATCATCCTACTCCACTGTCAGATTCCTGTTCGGAGAAAGGTTTGGCTCCCCCCATTGCTCTCTCACACCATCTAGGTGGGAAAAAAGGAATTGGAATTTCATCCCTTGATAGAAGAAGGAAGATCAAGTTTCAGAGCCCTACCCGACCTAGGGAAGAAAATCCACCATCCCGCCTCGAAGGGATGGTGCCGGAGGAAATACATGGCCCAGAACAAGGAGACCCGGGCCACGATACCATGATAGTAGAAAGGGATGATAAAGGTGCAGATGATCTTGAAAGAGTTTGGAGCCAACTACATCAGAACAAGACCGTACCTCCTCAAGAGACTGGCTATGATGGGGTGAAAGGGATTCAGAGCCCTACCCTAAAGAACTCCTATCGTTGGGTTTAGGGGCAGACAACCGAATCCTTTTCAGGACCCTATACCTAATCCTAAGGTTCTCTACTTCTGACTGGGACATAGTAGAAGGGATGCCCTCCGGACCGGCCGAACTTGGGATGACGGCTAGAGGAGGCATCGAACGGATTGGAACAACCAAGGGCTTGCATATCACTAGATCGTTGGCCCTGCAATGCAGCCGGAGCGAGACTTCATCCTCAAAAGAGGAAGAAGAAGAAGAAGAGACGACGAGCCTTTTACCATTCTCGTGGACAAGCCTAGGGTTCATGACTAATTCAAAGATAGGAAACCCAAGAGGAGAAGAATGACAAAGGGGCCAAAAGGGGACTGACCTGCGGAAACAAAGGACACCCAGAAGGCTTAGGCAATAGGAGGAAGAAGAAGAATGAGGGTTTCGTCTTTCTCTCTGAGCACTGGAAGTATAAAAAGCTCAGTAGAAGAGGCAAAAGGCATTTATACAAGATTTCCGAATCATCTTGCCCAATGACATAGCCACATAGACGATCGCAATTGGAAGCTGACATCTCAACTGACGACTCCTCACCACCCGAAACGCAATGTTCCAATGATATGCGGTGAGGCACGATTTGCGGCTGATGATGGCACGCTAATGATGGCACGCCACTCCTCGCCATTTGAAAGGCATCGCCTCAATTCTATAACGGCGACTCGTCATGTGCCAATAGTACCGCACCCCACTACCTTTTATTAAATGTGAAAAGACCACACCTCTCCAAAGGCACGTGCCAGACTCCGCAATAAATGACGTCCGAATCTTGATGCATTGAAACTCTACACTCCTCTCGCTTGACAAATGCAAGGTACGTGGCCGCATAAGCTTGGAAGTGGGAGGGCATTTGATGGGGCTGATAAAGCCACACCCAATCATGGTGAAAATCATTTGGTGGAGCTGATGGAGCCATACCCAATCAACGGTGGAGATCACACCTCCAGAATAACTCCAGTCGGCCATCTGGGTAGGACTTCTAGTCGACCACCTGAGCAGGACCTCAATCCGGCCACCCGAGTAGGACCTCCAGTCGGCCATCTGAGTAAGATTTTCAGGCGGCCACTCTGATAGGACCTTTAGGCAGCCACCTAGGTAGAACCTCCAGTCGGCCAGTAGGATGTCGACCCGGCTACCCGGGTAGGACCTCCAGGCGGTCACCCGTGTAGGACCTCCAGACAGCCACCCAGGTAAGAGCTCTAGGTGGCCATTCGGACAGGACCTCTAGTTGGCCATCCGGATAGGACCTTGATCTAGCCACTTAGGTAGAACCTCTAGACGACCATCCGGATAGGACCTCCGGTTAGCCACCCAAGCAGGATCCCTTGAGGGGACTACCCGTACGGCCCAACTGCTCAGATTGCTTGTACAATCTATCCACAATCCAACATCTCAGCAAATATGTGGGAGACAAATTCGACGGATTCTGGTTGCTCAGGCCCGATGAGTTTTGCCAACCTGTTGATGACCACCTGGGTCTGACAAGCCCTGCCAATCCAGCGATGGCCATCCAGGTCTGACAAATCCTGCCAATCCTGACATGCCACATGGGGAGCAGATTCTGTCGATTTGGTTGCACTGCGGGCTGCTTTCTGACAGTCCGTTACATCGTGACCCCATGAGCTTCCATTAAATGGGTAAGAGAGACTCTTGACCAGGTATGAACATATGCGCTCACACAGAGCATCCCTTCCTAAGACTCTCAAGCTTTCTTCCAAGCTTATGGTTGTTGCTTAGAGTACTAATTTGAGTATCGAAGGGTCCCCATCGGAATCTTCAGTCTTAGGGACTTTTTGTAGGCTTTCGACCGAGAGAAGCCTATCAGAGGATCCCTACTTTGCCGGAGAAGGTGACCGGGTGCTTCCTGATGATCAAGAAAGGTGACTTGGCAACAACATGTATTATGGTTTCTTCCACTCTTTTGCTAAAAAAAGAGACAACATAATTTAGAAGTTACAATGTTCTATGCAGTAATGTTTGTATTATTGTCTAACACAGCAGAGACTAATGGTAGAGACCAATCATGAGGCCAAGTAGTTGGTGCTTGCATGAAACATCTATGTCTGGCTTTAGCCAATCTGCCGTGCTGTTCTCCTCTCTAGGGACAGAAGTGACATGAGGATCCAGTGAGTTGGTAATCATGCTTCACATCATGGATAATTAAGGTGTTTGCTATGATATGAACTGTTTCTCATACCTGATCATGCGAGCCAAGTCTGGTAAGTCTATTCAAATCCTTATGGATCAGGAGTGACAATGAAGTAATGAGGTGGTTCCATGCAAGACTTTGGACTCCAGTAGAAGCACTCAATTGCATTGAAGTGGGAAAGACATACCACAAATTGACTGCTTTGCAGCATTAAGAAGAATTCAATTGAGGCAGCCACAAAAACCCAAGTTTTCAGAAATAATCCATTAAAATCTGAAAGTAGCACAGTGTCTTGGAATAACCATTCTATCCATAACTAATGGTGAAATATTCAATCACAACATCGACAAAGCAAGACTCAATTTTACACCACAGTGGGCTGTCAACCAAGAGAATGACAAATATAATTGTCTTAAATTTGTTTAACTTTGCTTTTTTTAAAAAAAAATTTTGAAATATTCTTTTTAGTTGGCTTTTTACATGAACTTGAAAGACAATGTCTGTTTTGCTTCTACCTTTTCTCCTCTGGTGGATGCTGTTAGTACCATTGTTATCATCCAAGTGGCTCCCATGATATGAATGTAATCAATCAGGAGACTGCTGATCATTCATATGATGTTTTTGGTACTTGGATGCATTGAATTGCATGCCATATCGTTCAAAAGCTGGAGAGAGCATCCCACATGCCTGACTTCTAAAACTCCTGCACTGGGCGAGATAAAGATTCAGAACATCAATGCTCCCTCTCCATGTGATTCTCTGATGAAGACTTTGTTCATGTTTCATCATGACCCATTGAAAAGTCAGCCACAAAGGCCAAAAAGAGGGAAGACAGCCCACATGCCAATAGGTCAGAGTTTCTTGCACGAGTTCAACATTTCTTGGCAATCGTACCACTTTAATCTACATATGAGGCAGACCCTAATCCAAATGCTTATATTTTGTCACCCTGTAAACCTATATGTAAGCTAACCAACATGAAGTACTAATTGCAAGATATAGACAAAGTGAATTAATGCAGAACACCATAAGTGAAAGACGATGGTGGATGATATTTGAAAGGCCTCATATCTTCTTCTTTAAATTTAAGGCAAGCTTTCTTTTGTTTTTATGTATGCCATTAAGCTCCATTAAGCTAATAAAAGAAGACCACAAGAAGAAAGAAGCCCATATTTTGTGGAACACCAAAGCATTTGACGATTCTGAAAAAAATTCTGTGCATTTCTCTCGAGCCATACATTCTACACAGTTTATTCAAAGGCATCTACTAAATCTTGATCGACTCCAACCAATGGCTTGGAGCATATGATCATGAAAGGACAATCATGCACAGATACAGAGCAGAATACTCAACCACATGCTCTAGATTCTACAAATCTTGCATGAGATCTTCTTAGATAGCCTCCTCATGTACAGTATATCCAGCATCCAAGGGAGCTATCACCATCTTTTTAGCTGATCGAAGTATCTCGTGAGTGGTAATTCGAGGAGGACAAAGTGGGCCTCAAAACACGAAAGCAAAGAGACAGCATCATCTTGTTGCCCCACACAAGATGCCACGCCAAGCAAGGTGAGAAATGACCTCTTTTTTTTTTTTTTTTAATGATGGCTTCCATATTACAACTGGCTTAAATTGGAGGATTGTAAAGCATTGCACCTATGAGGCAAGGAAACTTTGTCATTGATCCTTTTATGATGCATGCATGATGCTTGAGCGCATGTGAGAAGATCCGCCAATTAGTTCAAGAGGATAAACAACTAGCATGAAGAACTTCTAGGGAGCCAGAATTTTCTAATCACATTGGTAATATGCCTGCCATTCTTTTTTATGAGACAAAAATAAAATTTAAGTACGTATTTGGTGACGATTTTGAGATCATCCTAGTGTGACTTGGATTACTGTGTTTGGTATACCATAAAAATTTAAGATTATAAATTACAAATTATCAAAATAACCTTTATTATATCGATATTATATTACTTAGCATATATAAATATAACATATTAAATTATATTATATATTATACTATACAAACTAATATCATATTATATTATATATATACATAACATAATATAATATAATAATATAGTAATTTTATATATTATGTTATATAAATTATTGTTATTATAATATATTATTATAAATAAAGGGGTATTTTGATCTATAAATCATCACAAGAGGATGGCCTTAGATCACTATATTTGATGATGGTGATAATGTTACCCCTAAGGGGATGATGATACACTAGGTGATTAGAATTATCTCAATGTAATCAAACGGATTAATCTTACTATTATTTCATGAATCATTGGTAATCTTAGATTGATCACCTAATGTGAAATATCTTATATAGATGTTTCTTATTTTTATGAATAATTTACATTTCCATTCACACCATACATATTATAATATTCAAATTAGTAAAACAACTTTTACTTGAAACCAAATTAGCGCTCAAGTAATAATAACAAGGGCTAGAGGATAAGTTGTAAGGTTGAAAGATTTTTTTTTTCTTTTTTTGTCCTGTGATATAATTCAGTTGAACTTGACAAGCGGCCTTGTCAGACTATAAGTCCTAGTCTCTGTCTGTTAATTAAATTCCAACTAATTAAAGCATGATTTTTGTTGTGATCTTCTATTATATTTCTATCTCTGGTGACAAACTCATAATATAAAAATATAAACCAGTCTTTCATTGCGCTGTGTGACGGGTTTCACTCAATTTGGTTTCATCTTTTTACCCGTAATCAAACATTTCTGGAAAATATTAGCATTTGCATCATAAAAATTTATTATTTTGATTCAAAAAAGGGTTCTTTCGTAGTCTCACTTTTACTCTCAAAAAAGATTTTATGAAAAATTGCTAAGATTTACTTTCTCATGGAAGCAAAATGGAAGTATTATCAATTTTGTATGGGCATAAATTATTCTTTATTTGTCAACAGTCATCACTATAAGTCTGTGGCCATCTGTCACTTGCCTGTTCAAACCTGAATGGTAACAAGTAACCATAATGTTCTCTTTAAATAAAAAGAAAAGAAATATATTTTTTATTTAAAAAAATTGAGAATCAATTGAATTTTCTTTGACTCATTGGACTCAAGGGAGTTCATTTCTTGTAAATTATAAAACCATAAAATCTCTCTCTCTCTCTCTCTCTCTCTATCTCTCTCCTTTGAATTATTTGATGAATTTTGTGGATGTTTGTGATTGCACGAATATTTGTGCTACATTTGCTTCTTGAATTTTTTAAGAAAAAAAGGTTGTTTTTAAATTTGTTAGTTTAGTATATCTTACTTGACACATTATAAATATTGTAATATCCTTCATAGATTGAATAGTTTCTGATGAAAAAAAAGAGTTTGAAGAGTTATTTATAATTCAAGTTCGCTTGTTATCAATTAATTTACACTCAAATTTTTAACACCACGTAAATTTGATCTAATAGTAAGTTAACTAAGGCATTACAAATGGTATATATCAAATTGATTCGTATATGCTAAAGTTAGTGGGTAGAAGAAAAGAACTAGCACGGTTAAAAAAAAAAAGGAATGCACGCTTCACATATGAATAGTCCTCTACATCGGATGAAAAAAAAATGGTTTAAAGGGTTATAACTCAAGTTCACCTATTACCAAGGTAGATTAATTGAATTAATAGGTGGACTTGAAATGTTATTCGAGCTGCTAGCAAATTAATTGATCAGCAGATAAACTTGAAGCATTACAAATATATTTTTAAAAAATTATTTTTAAAAATTAATATTAAATGATAAAGAGAGCAAAACTTACTTTTATCATTCTTGTGTATATTTAATCCATCGCTAAGTTTTTTTTAATATTTTATAATTTCTCATTGCAGATGCTTTGCTCTCACAGCTTGCAACATCATATATTAAAATATTATTTTTTAAAAAAATATGCTGCCATGTAACATGCTTGTTGGACCCACTATGTTGATATGTCTTCCAAAAGAAACTTTATTTTTCTTCCAATATATTCATACCATAACTATGAACATATTTAAGTTATGACTTAAAAGGAACCACGAATTCATTTGGCCCCTTCTTTATATTTTGTAAATTATTGAACAGGCCTAATAATAAAGAAAACCTCATCATCTTTTTCTTTGTTTATACTTTCTTCCGGTTAGGAACCCTTGATATCTGCAAATGATTGCATTTAGTGCAGAGGAGGAGTTCAGAAGATCATGCATGCAACATTAGATTTTTAGGAGACAAAACATTATCATCCTTATTTTTGTATGCTACATATAAACTAATATTTGCCTGCCATCCTTCTTTGCCTGGTAAACTAGAGCCTTTGACAAAGATAAGGTATCCACCTAGGGCTATGTATACTTTTTGATACCATAAGTTACTCAATAGTCTCATTTTTTTTGCTGCACTTGGCTTGTGAAAGGGACATGTCTGCTGTGATATATTCTTTTGAAATAGAATAACACTTTTTCTTTTTTCTCTCAAAATTAAATAAAGGATAGACTATCATATTTTGTAAATGCACTGATCTCTTTTTTAAAAAAAAAGAAAATTCTCTTAAAGTATTAACATGGAAATAAATATAATTAAGAAGTGCCAAAAATATATATGAAAAATGTGCAGGCTTTGTGCTGAGATGTAGCTTCATGGATTTCATGTTATATATAACATAAATGATATTTTCTGTCACTACTCTATTGATTGGAAGTCACTTTATATTTATTCTGTAATTAGTGCTGGTTTGATTCAGTTGGCATTGAAGGTCTGTGCACTGTTTCAAGTCAATATCATCAGATGTTGATTATTATGCAAGTATTAGAACAGTTTTTATTAGATAAAACAAGAGTGCAGGTTTGGAAACTCTATGCACATGCCTATCACTTTCAAAACTATTGTTTTTTTTTTACCCTCTTTCTATAAGACTTACCAAGAAGTCATAGCTAGCATTGGCTAACCAGCTCTTAGAATAAAATTTTCCCTCTATATATTTCTATATTATGTTTATAATAAGATGCATTTCCTGGTTTGAATTTGCTGAACCTAAACTCTTTTGCATGGGCATCACTTATTACTTGTGTTTTTCTCCTGCAAAATCTTTGTGACATGCAATGTAATTTGAAAGGAGACAGTAGTACAGCATTGCACATACAATACATGTAGTCATGGTTTTGATTTGAAGGGAGTTCTGAATATTTAAACTGCTATTTATTCCACCATCAAAAGCCATGTGATAAATGAGTGCAATATCTGGGATACCTTGAGAGATAATTGCCATTCATGTAGCTAGGACTGGCTTATCTTATCTTATTTCAATGCAATTAATGAAACATGTGGTACTCTGCATGCTAAAATCTAGATTAAAAAAAGAATAAGAAAATGAGGAGCTTCCAATGCAGCCATCAAAATCTCTTCTATTGTGACCATGGTGGAAAATTTCTTGGATGCTCATGATCATTACAACTGATGAAATATCTCATTTTCTTGAAATAATAGTTTGAACAAAGCAATTATAATGATAGCAATTGCTAACTTTTTTGATTATTGAAGAAAATGACATTTGTACATGTAAATATATAAAAGTTAAAAAAAAAATTGAGCTCAAGAAAAATACACATGCTAAAATTCAAATTGAGCTTTGAATAATTAAATTTCTATTTATTTCACTATAGAAAGCCATATGATAAATGAGTGCAATATCTAGGATACCTTAAGATATTATTTTATACATGTTGTTGGAATGGACTTTGCTTGTATCAATGCAACTAATAAACCATGCCATTCTCCACATGCTAAAATCTGTATTAATAAAAAAAGGGAAAATGAGGAGCCACCTATACAGCCATCAAAATCTCCTCTACCATGATCATGGTGGGTTTTTTTTTTTTTTTTTTGGATGTTCACGTTTGCCACAACTGATGAAATATCTCATGTTTTTTTTTATTATTATTGAAGAAAACGACATCTATGGACATATAAATAACATTGAAAATAAAAAGGAAAAAAAAATACTTTGAGCTCCAAAAAAAATGCACAAGCTAAAATTCCAATTGAGTTTTGAATATTTAAATTACTATTTATTTCACTATCAAAAACTATCCGATAAATAAGTGTAACATATTTAGGATGCCTTAAGGTATTATAAACATCTATATAGTTGGAACTTGTTCACCTTATCTTGTATCAATGCAATTAATTAATCATACCTTTTTTTGCAAAGTAAAAGAAAAAAAAATCAAGCTCGAGAAAAATGCACATATATATGAGACATATAATATAGTTAGATATTGTAAAACATGAATTATTTTTGTTTTATCATGAGCTTACTTTAGCTAATTAGAAAGCAAATTTTATAAAAGAAAGGGTGGAAGACATGGAACAATGGTCCAACTATTTTTTTTTTTTTTTTTAGAAACAAAGCTTCAATTCAAGTCATACAAATCTTTTATGCTGTTAGAGTAGTTGTTATTTATAATATATACTACCTCACAAATGGACAGAAACATCATAAAATTCACCATGATGAAAGTGTAAATTTATACATGTAATTATAAGTAATCTTTCATGATCAATCAATAATTTGTTTTGGGGGAAAAAAATCATCCAAATGATGCTGCCTCTCTGGTGTGACACTTGTCATGCAACAATTCATGGTGGCCCAAAATAAACCCCAAGGTCTCATTATCCTCAGTTGGGTGGGTCCCACTTTACTCACCCCAACGGGTGGCTCCACCACCACCACCGCCACCACCAACACCGTTCCAACGGCCAACGGGCCGAGCCTTCTCTTATTTATATTCAAGTCTCCAGCCTCCCCCCATCGCCATCCCTCCCTCGGTCTCGCTCCGGCTCCGGGCTTTCTCCTCCCTTTCCCAGATCCCGTTACCGCGGCCGAGAACAGCAGCCCAAATGGCCAAGAGCGGCCGGCTCGGCAAGTTCAAGTGCATGCTGAAGCGGTGGCACTCCCTCGGCCGCCTCGCCCCCGCCGCCAGCGACAGCGGCGCCGCCCCCCGCATCCGCGGAGGGCGGCGGCTCGTGGCTGCAGCCGTCCTCCCTCCACGACGGCCACACTACTCCTCCGCTCGGCTTTCACCCGGTGTACGTCGGCAAGTCTCGGCGGCGGTACCTCATCAGCTCCAACGTGGCCAGCCACCCTCTCTTCCAGGTTCTCGTGCAGCGCTCCGGCGGCTCTGACGATGGCGGCGCCTCCACCTTCGTCGGCTGCGAGGTGGTGCTCTTTGAGCACCTTCTCTGGATGATCGAGAACGCGGACCCCCAGCCAGAGTCTCTCGACGAGCTCGTCGAGTTCTACGCTTGCTAAATGCCACGCATCGCTCACCGGCGGAGCAGCGGACCTCTTCATGGAGATATATTTATAAAATAATATATGTTTTTTTTTTCGTGCATTTACGTAGAGGCAGTGCTGTATGTTATCTGTTGGGGTGCCAGGAAATGAGAAGGTGCGGATTAACCGACTGATGATATAAATATAATTATTGGGTTTTTTTTCTTTCTTTTTTTCTTTTTTTGTGGAGTTACTGTATAAATTATTGAGGTTGATGAATGTTTTTTTTTTTTTAATGCTACATTAATTACTGGAATGTGATGTAAATTCATATTTTGAAAAAGATGTTTGTTTTTGAGTTTCTACTGGGATTAGAGTCATGTTATGGAGGGATAATTTATATATATATATATGTTTAATTTAGTAGCTAGCTAGCATTGCTGCTTGTAGCTGATCAATGCTTTATTTGTCATGCATGATTTAGAGAGGAGGTTATGACAACCATGGCTGCAGTCTGGACTGGAGGCCCCTAAAGAATCTAAGGTTTATTTAGTAAAATAATTTATCTATGATTAATCCTTGTATTATTTAAAAATTAATGGTATACATCGATCACCAAAAAGTTACACAGTTAGATAACACAATCTTGCTTTTCAGTTAAGGCACCTTTTAATGATTGAAATATATCAGAGAGAATTAGGGGTTTTGAAAAAAGTGATCGATCTCAACTTTTGCTGTGGATCCCAACCTATGTTATATATTTATGGTGGAACCATTCCAATATCAACCAACTGCACACGTACCGTAATTGGTTGATGCATTTCTTGTGTACGTAGCTGGCTTTGGAGCCAATACATTAATGGTCAAGTAGCCTTACAGTGCCATATAATTAATCTCCAACATGAAATTGGAGTTCTCTTGGTGGTAATCCCTGCATGCTTCTCATACATCATGGGATCCATGAATGAGTGGCTGAAATTCTTTTTGCCGTACGTAAGTCGGCTGCAAACTAAGTTATTCTTTTTTTTAAACTATCAGAAGCTGTTATGTTTCTCTTTTGTGGTACGTACTGATCGATCGATCTCAGTACCTCTTACTCTCTTCAGGTGAAAAATAGTTGGATGAAGGGTTGGTTAATATATTACACTACAGTACTAGAGTACTTGTGCTTTTGTTTATGGTCATTAATGGGCAATGAACGTACGCCACCTAGCTAGGATTATACTTATACATTATTTAGTTGACTAAAACGAATTTTAAGGCTACAAGAACACCTCAAAATAATCACTATATATTATGGTCTTTTCTAGTTTAATTTATTGCACTCATGCTCATGGGGAGAGATTACTGAAGAAGGACATATAGTTTATTAGATAATGGGATAAAGGGCTGTTAATTAATCATCTATATATATATATGCAACTAATCAACATCTTCTATTTTTTATCAAGGAGATTATTTAACCATCCATTTGGTAAGGAACTTGGTGTCCCCTACTACTTTTCAACTATATTTGATGAGGGATAAAATTATTATATTGATGCTCGCACACGTTATAAAAAGGGTCGAGAGTACTCTCGATTTTGATCAGTCAGCTATCATATCCAGAGAATAACGGAGCCGAACCATTCTCAGACTGAATTATTCTAAACCATTCCCAGCAACAGTATTAATTGCTGTTTATAAACCAGTTATCATAATGACTATGAAGTAAGTGTGGGTCATGACCAAAGTCCACTGCTTTTGTAAGTACCATTAGATGCAGCAAAAAAAAAAAAAAAGGATTTTGAATTAAGGGAGGAGTCATTTACCATCACCTCTATGTTTGTGTGTGTGGTCGAGGAAAAGGTGGGAGAACCCAGCTTGCTTCATTCCAAAGAGGCAATGAGGTGGAGGAGGACAAGAGAGCTGCATGTCATGTTGGCTTTCTGTTCAGACTTGGTGGTTCTTTACTTCTTTTATCATGGATAAAGTTGCATGCAGATCAAAGCTTCCACCAAACGGAGAGACACAACTATTACACCAATCTAAACCTGTGGAGCCTTTTGGCATGCAGTATTTTGCCACCTTCTTGTGTCCTGCAAACAGGCATGGACCTTGGAATGTTGTGCTGCTTAATTGCTTAATTAGCCCGGATAAGGTATTCCGGCTCCATTCATATGTTGGATTGTAGCTATTTATTAAGGCTTAAAATTTATAAACTTTATCTTCTTATCAATTAGCCATGCCACCACCAGTCAAGTCCCCATCTAATGAGCAATATTAAAACATGAATGGAGCCATAGCTAATTCTCATATTGCACAAGCTATATAAGGATCATGCTTCTAAAGGCCTAACAAAAGAAAATGTGATGTGATGATGATAGGAGAGAGACATAGCTCTTGATGCCACTTAAGAATTACTTATTTGAATGCAATCCTTAAATATCTCATGCATTGGACTTGAAACAGATATACATGCATCCATCTCTCAGTGCATGCAATTGGGACTGGTCATATCTTTGTATAAGATAATTCAGGATTCTTAATCCATCAAGAAATCCTTTGTAATTTCTTTAATTGGTAGATTCAATTTGTTTAAAGAGAATTCCATCCTTTTGGACTAGGGTTTTATATTAACAAAATATTTATCATCATCCTATCTTGTAAAATTGATAATTGTTATTAAATTAAATATCGGTACGTGATAGGACATATCGAAAACCTACTTGTAAAAATATAATTACTTTGTAGCCTCTGGATAAAACTTTTGTTTGCTGAATTTCATTCGATTTTCATGAATCTTTTTATGTTTTTTTTATATTTACATTACAAAATGGGCTAGATATAGCAGAGCATTGATTTCTTTTTTAAAATTTTTGATCAAATGGTAGTCAATTCCAATTAAATTTCTTGCAACTCCATGCATGACTTTTAATTAAATTGTCAAAAAAAAAAATTTGATTCAAGAAATTAATATCATCTCTGACACGGAGGACATGAGAAAGGGTGGCACATGCAAAAAAAAAAAAAAAACTTGATCATTAATCTGGCTAGCAGTTGGTAACACTTTTATTAATTAATATTTGTATTAGAAGAGATCTGAATTTGAATTAAATACCAATATTCTCAATTCCAAGAGATGCTTTTCCAAATATTTATCATGTTTATTTTTTTTATATAAAAATACACTAAAAAGGCCAAATCCAAGCGACAATAATAATAACAACAAGAGGAGGAGGGCATCTCAAGGAGTCAGTCCCTTGCTGTTAATAAAATGACTCAATTACCCTTCTGGCGGAAGGGAAGACCTGAAAGAATTGAGGGCAGAATCCGTCCTTTGATCATCCCGGAGGGTGACGTGCGGTGCAAGGTCGGTGGGTCCACCATCCGGTGCGTGGACCACCCATGTGCCAACGGTCGCTTTTTCCTGCGACGATGACCCACAAAAGAGCCCCAAATTTGACCCAGAGGCATCTTCTTCGCCGGAAAACTTTGTGGAACTTTGGGGTCCACAGCCAGAGAGGGCCTAAAGAAATCATTAATTATTATGTCTTTCGATTTGGTAAAGGGTGGGTGTGGTCTCTCCTTCCACCAAAAGGAAAGGGATCGATGGGGGCCTGATCTTTTTTTGCAGCAAAAGAGCACACAAGAAGATTGCATTTGATTTTTTTTTGGCACCAGTTTTATTTATTTCATTGGAGAAGTTAGAAGAAAAATACTTGCTTGAAAGAGACATCAGCCAAGCTTACTCGTGGGCAAAAGGGAGGGAGAGGTCCATAGATCGTTAGATACCGACAGCAAGAGATCCATAAGTTGATGCCATGCATCCCCTCTTGGTGAAGAAGTCCTTCGTATTAGAAGATGGATAGGCAAAGCCTAGCTAGAAAGCACTCATTTTAATAGGATGGCAATTTTTTTTTTTTTTTTTTTCGTTTGATCATTTATCCGATTGGTACCATTTTTAATCTACTTAATGGATAACGAAAATTTTTCGTTAACGGGTAAACGGATAAATGACCAAGGAATGGTATTCTCTACTCCATCTCCGTTTACTCATTTTCGTACCGTTAACTTTAATATAATATATTTAAATTTTAAATATATATATTAATATATTAAAAATTAAAATAAATAAAATATATAAATACTCTTACTCTTTCTTATCTCTTGCTTTTCCTTCTTTCACGCAAAGTTCTGAAGCAAGACGAGAACCTAGCTTCATTAGTCCATCATCTATCTTCTCTTATCTTTTGTTTTTCCTTCCCTATCTTCGCCAATCGCTGCCCCATCGATGCCCTCCAATATCTTTTTTTTTTTTTTTGGTATACTTATCTCTTTAAAAAGATATCTCTTTATTTATTTATTTAAAATTTTGTATATTTTTTTGTACGATTATTAGTTGTTTTCTTTCTTACTTTTCGTTCTCTTTTTCCTATCCCAAAATCAAAGAATCTCTTATATATATCAATATCATCGTCTCATTAGTCTCCATCTTATCTAAACAATCGTTGTTAATTATAACGGCTTAATGGGGCGGGGAACGAAAACATTTTTAACGGAAACGGTTGCTCGAAAACATTTTTCTAACGGAGATGGGATCAGCATTCCTGGATCATCCATGGCTGTTGTCATTCCTAATTTTTAATTAAATGTTTGGCATCAATGGAGCATAGCCATGTCTTGACCATTTGGATTGAGTGTATAAATAAAGGTTATATTCTTTGATAATTCTGTATTTCTGTAAATCAAATATTGATATTTTTCCTCTATCAATCTTATATTTTTAAAATCAAATGGAAGGTACCAATCATTTAAAAATTATATAAAAATGTTCACTCTAAATGGCCTCTCATTTCTCAAGCACAAGCAAAAATTTTTAGATGAAATTAGATAATCATAATATATTGAAGAGTTAAAAAGTAGTGCTCCTAAACTTATGACTTTCTTAAAACTTACTTGGAAAATGAAAAAGAAATTTTTTGATTGATGGATAAAAGTTGAGAGGTGAATTGCTATGTCAAATAGTAAATTATGCGCTTTATGATTGCACTGTAGGTCTAGAATTGAATCTTCCTAGTTACTCGTTAGATGAAGAGTGAAGTGTTTAATCCATTAGCTTTATTAGAGGGCTACAATGACTATAGGTCGTGATAAATGCATCTTTCTCTTTGAAAATTAAAGGCCTTTTAATCATTTGGCATCTTCTTTATTGATTATAAAGGTAGATATATATATGTGTGTGTGTGTGAAACTTTTATCTGATAAAAAAGAACACATAATCCTAAACATTTTGACTTTTAACTTGCTGATGGCAATGAATGAATTTAGTGTTTTTACTCATCAATTGATCCTAAACAATACCATTCGAACCAAAATCCGACATATTGGTTATATTCGATTTACAATCGAGGCAACTCCCATCGAACATCCTTCAAACAAAGTTGAAGGTTAAGGATACAATCAAACACTCTGGATATAAAAAGGCAATTCTCCTTTTCTTTCCGCACTCAAGATCAAATTAAGCATGGAAGAGAATATAATGCATTTGAAGTTTAATTTAAGACTCAAGAAAGATCTCATCTGTTTTGAAGGAATACAATCAAATTCATAACTACTCTACCGGCATCAATTTGCTCTTCTTTATTGAGTTATTTTCTTAAACAAATCCAAATGGCAAGAATCATTCTAATTGAATAAGAACTCTAATGCAGTACTTTAAAGATTTAAAAACAAGGGCTTCTTAAGGTAGGCCACCTGTGGAACGCCATAAAGTTTATTTGAGTTGTGACACATGGTGTGCTAGTGGCCATGGGGCTTCTTCACACAATCACATGCCATGTCTACTGGTGGATGGGGCCAAGGGGAATTTTGAGATAAAGGAACCCCTCGTGGGATGCATCAAATCAGACGATCTGGTCATTGTTCTTTTTGAGAGAGAGAGAGAGAGAGAGAGAGAATAATTAAATATTGCATGCATGCATTGAACCTCAAAGAAGATACGAGAAAGGAATGAATGATGAGGGGGAGGGATTGATTATATTTTCGGATGCATGGCTGCAGCAAGATTGGTGGGAGGGAGGCGACGGTGGGTGTGGCCGGGGACCGAGAGAGATGTGGGGATCGATACTTCGTTCATGTGGGCATCGCTCACTATTTGTGTCCCATTCAGCACGTAGGGCTTAATTTCAGCTCGATCGATGATAGATTCTTGTTGCTCCAGTGGTCATCGCTTAGCATACGTTTGGATTCTAGCTAGATGCTCCTATGATATATTAATATTTTAAAAAATAGATATTCGAAATTAGGATGCTTATTATGAGGTGAGAAAAAATTCATTTGGCTTGCATCCAATATGGTTGCTTTTTTTTTTTACAAACGGATGATTACATTAGTCTAGCATGAGTCATGCCCGATATATCTGAGTATAAAATCTGAAGTAAACACATAGGACATAAATCACTCAATTTTCAGTATCAAGGACCAGAATGATGAGCCATCCGGGCAGCTATCCAATCAGCCGCTGAGTTAGCTTTCTGATAGATATGTCGAACCTGGACACCAAAAGCCTGATGAAGCATAAAGCTGATGTCACATAACAAAGGGTTAGGAGGCATAGGATTATCCATTTCCTGCCGGAGCTAGCGCACCACTGTAGTAGAATCCCCTTCGATAATAAACGGCGAATACCTAGACTGCGGATAGCATAAGATATACCAGCCCATGCCACATATAACTCAGCAAGTGGATCCAATATGGTTGCTTAGTAATGTATTAATCTTGTATTTGATTATAATAAAGTTAACTCTTTATATATCTAGTTAATAAGAACAAAATTGATCAAAATTTTTAGATAAGAAAACCTTTCATCGTCAAAAAAAAAAAAAAAAAAAAAAATAGAAATGCTCAGAAAAATGTGAAATTACTTAAAGAGAATGTGAGGTTATTTAAGAAGAAGATAAAATTTAAATTCCTACAATCTATGAGAAAAACAAAAAAGAAATATCTAGAGCATACTAAATACCGATATTTAGGTCATGCATTCTTAGATATTCGAAAATATTTCACCAATCAAACAAATTGCTTAGAGGTTTAAGATTTGAGCTTCGGTAATGAAAGGCTTCGCACTGTGTTGATGCAAGTAATGAACTGATATAATAATCAATAAACACTAACCCATCGGGGACGTAGCTCATATGGTAGAGCGCTCGCTTCGCATGCGAGAGGCACGGGGTTCGATTCCCCGCGTCTCCACCAATTATTTTATTTATTTATTTTCGTCACTGCTGCAGAGAAATGATCTGAGAGCCACCTTATAGGCCCAACCCAAGCCAAACATCTTAATGGGCTATTATTTCATAACTCTGTTTGGTGTTTTTGACGACGAGGCTTGCGCTTCTTCGAAGCCAATTAACATTCAAGCTTGGGAAAATTGGTTATAATAAATATAATAATAATTTATGATAATTATAAAATATATTCAGAATAGCTTTGATATTATGCCGTTAATAAATTTAAATTATTAGAATTAAATCATTTTAGATATAAATTATTAGTAATCTAACCAATTAACAATGAAGCTTGGGAAATATGGTTATAATAAATAATAATAATAATTTATGATAATTATAAAATCTATTCAGAATAGCTTTGATATTATGTAGTTAATAAATTTAAATTATTAGAATTATATCATTTTAGATATAAATTATTAGTAATCTAACTAATATAGTTGGCGAAGCAAAATTGATGCTAGAATTATATTGAAATATTGCTCAAATACCCTATTCCCTGCTTGTAACCTTATTTATATCTTTGATAAACTCTCATCTCTTGTTATATTCCTGTTATGTTCCTATTCTCAGCATGTAGAGCATGTAGCCTTATCTTCGGCAAACTTCTCATCTATCATTAAACTCTTATGTTAATTATGTTACCCTAGACTTTATCTTTAATAAAAAGTATATTGGTTTACGAAAAGGTCTTTCTTTGTATATCGTTTCGATGCAGCATGGTATGTATTAGACATGATGATTCATTCATTCATAATCGATGTAGACCACAAACGAGCTTTTCAGTATGAGTGGATGAATCATCGTATCTGCATGCAATGGAGATGATGTACAAAGACTTTTCTATTGGTTTACTAGATTCCAATGCAAGACTGAAGATGCAAGTGAACGTTAAGCATGAAGAAAACCATCATAATGGACAATATCGATATTGGAATATATATATATATATATATATATATATATATATATGTGTGTGTGTGTGTGTGTGTGTGTGAGAGAGAGAGAGAGAGAGAGATAGAGATTAGATATATTAGATGTGATTGAGTAGTTATTCAAAAAGTTTTAAAAATAATTATTTTATAAAATTATTATAATTATTTTAAAAGAAACTTGTGTTAGAAAATATGTTCTATAGCTAATTGTCTAGCTTATGGATGGTTGTGATTCATTATAATTGTATATGATTTATTTGATTGATAAAAGTTTTTCTAGCAGTACAACATATTTTTCATTTTTCAATATAACTTTTATGTTGTATCCTTAGAATTATATTTATTCAAGAAAAAGGAATTATCGAGTAATTTTTAAATAGGTTCACGTCAAATGATACGTTATTATTTAGACAATAATGTAGTCAAGTATAGGTCATTGTGTGCCATATAGGTTGGTTTCTCTTCTTAAACCAAGGAGTATATGACACTAGTATGGCATGCATGTGAGTGTAAGAGTACATTCATTGAATAGTGACTCACCTTTGATGAGTACTCTGTTATCAAGGGTATCTCACATAAGAGCAATAGGTATAAGTGTACCTTTATCAGAGACTATCACGGTGACTTAGTAAGCAACTCACTCTACTTAGGCACTGGCTACTTGGATTTTAATCCAGTGACGGAAGGTTGCTGGGTACAATCAAGTACTTGTTAAATTAGTGATGAGTCAAGATGGAATTGTCCACTCTAAGTATTAGAGTTAACGCTCGATTTGTGTTTCAATTTTGTAAAACCTTGGCCAGGGTAATCCATGTGAGGAGTCACAGGATTGAGCACATTAAAATACACTTAATGTTTTTCGAGTTGATAGTAAACTCTGAATTCATTTTGAGTATTTGAACAAGGGGATGAATTATACGGTAACCATAGCTTAGGTTTCTGAATATTGTTTGTATATATTCGGTCTATTTGAACGTCAGGTACTATTGCTAGATGGTCACATTGATTGGTATAGGAAGTATTCCTATGCTACCAGCTTAAATTCGAACCTATAGAGTCACGTACATAGTCAAATGACCTGAAGATAGGCTTTACTCATGATCTAAGTGGGACTTGGTCATATGAGTAATACTGAGTTTGTACTAGCGTTGTCTAGCTAGCATTGAGCATTAGCAGTAGTACTTATTCCGGGGATGAACTTGAGTTAGTTTGTAACTCAAGTAGATTTTTGAGATTTATTCAGACCCATTGTGGGTAGGACTTGAACCGTAGACTAATGGTTGGTCTGATGATAGAGTGGTTTAGATCCTGTTTCAAAGTGGTTTGAATCGGACATCCAATATAACCTCTGATTGTTTATTTATAAATTTTAAAATAAAAATTACTTTAAATTGAAAATTAGATAAGTCCAATGCGAAGTATGGTTCGAGATCTTCGCATGGGTTCTTTCGGATTTCAATTTGGACTTTAAACATATTTAATCTAATTATTTTCGTATTTATAAATATTTTAAATATTTTTAAATTACTGTTGTGCCCTTCGAATGCTTGAGCAGGGGTTTAAAATTTTATTTAAATTATATTGTTATTTCATATAAATTACAATTGTGCCATTTTTGTGTAAATAAGATTTTGTCATGTGAATTTAAAATTTCGTATAAATGAATCCGTAATTTTGGATAAACTTTATTTTACGTGTTGACAATGCATTAATGCACGTGGTTCATCTGTATGGTAATAAAATTTTATTCTGTTTAAACTATTGGATTGCTCTTGGAGTGCTGATATTATCCCATCCATAAAACAAGTTAAAAATTTATTTTTGGATTAGTTTTTTCGTTGGTTTATATCATATTCCATCATATATTTAACAAATCCTTTTTCAACCCTTTTCTTTCACGGTAGCATAAAAAAGTCCTAAATAGAGAAGTCCTAAACGAGAAAGAGGGTTTTTTCTTGGAGAAGAGTTCTTCATTTTATTATCCCTTCGGTTTTCAACATCTTCTGTTTCAAGGTATTAAGAGGAGTGGCACGTGCCCCTCTCACAAGGGATCAAGAGGGACTGTTCACAGAGATCAGATTTACATCCAGTTTTTCAACATGTTTGCAAACTGAAAGGTACAAAGTTTTAATTTTAATTTGCATGCTTTCAATTACAGATATACATGATATTTTATAAATTTAATTAAATTAAATTTAAATAAAATACATGCATACTTCATTTAGGATCCTAGGACTCCCCAGGAATAATTTTTCCTACAATTTGCACGAATAATTTTTACCAAAATTTTTTTGAGACGATCATGATTTTCATAAGCCTAAACTACATGGCCAAGGTACAATAGCACCCTACTCAATGGTCATATGATAATAAGAGATTGAATTGTAAACCTAACTTATGCATAAATAGAAAGACTAATTAGTTTCATTTTACTCATCAAGAGGTTCAACGATGCATTATGGACTTCATATCTTTATACTGGACCATGTATTTGAAGTGTGACTAAACAAACATAAAGGATCAAGTATTTGATGGGTCAGAATATGAGTTGAGCTATTCTCGTAACACATCTAGCATATGTCATTTATCTCTAGGTCAAGTAAAATAAGACTCTAGAAGATTCAAATTAGTTCGACAAAAATCTAAATTTAATTGAAAAAAAGGTCAAACTAGAGAATATTGGTGGCCGACTAAGACATATGGCTAATTAAGATTGATACTTAAGTGGGTGCATCTAAAGTAAAGGGATGCACTTAGGTCTAGCACCCTCTTTTTAAAGGATCCTAATGGGGTGGCCAATAATGTTGTTGTAATGGGAGGGGTAATTTTAGCATTATCCTTCTATTTTCTTCTCTTAAACATGAAGTCTAACCAAGACTATAAACAAGGGGTGTCTCGATTGGGATGTTACCTCTGATGGTTGGGTTCTATTGAGATTCTAAGAAGGAAGGTAACACATCAGGAATATATTCTAATTTAAGGCTTGCATAAACTTTATCTCATAAAAACAAAGAAGATGAGCCGCTCTATGTTAGGATTTTTTTTCCCCCTAAAATTTTTGTTTAAGATAAAAGAAAGAGCTTGCGGTGTATTCCCTTGCCTTGAGATACTGAATGAATAAAAGCACTAGATAGACACATGAATTAAAGTAGTTAGAATGCTACTTCGTAAAGGATCATGTGCTTTTATTGCTTTAGTATCTTCTAACAAATATTTTTCTTATATTATCTTTGCATTCCGGATACTCAACTCAACTCATCTAAGCCTTTTCTCAACTACATGGGATCGGCTACATGAATCTACTTTTTTCACTCTGCTCTATTCAAGACTAAGTCAACATTCAAATTATAAATAGCTATATCTTTTTAATTATTTTTGTTCATATTAATTTAGGTTTACCTCTATATCTATCATTACCATGGATTGTTAAATATCACTTTTTCTAACTAGAGCATGTAAAGGTGTTTGTTGTATATATTCAAACCACCGTAATCAATTTTCTCTTATTTTATCTTCAATTGGAGCTAGTCCTGTCATTTATCTTATATGTTTATTTTAAGACTATCTTTATCTATGCATTTTGTATCATCATGATAATTTATTCTATAATTTGTATTTTATGTTGCTGCAATATATGATATTGTAAGGGCCCATAAGCATTGTTTATTGGACAACATCAACTTTACTATAACAATAGATTGATTATATCTCAATAGAAGATTAATTTACTATATTTAGCCAGAAATAAATAGCCTTAATAGAAGGGTGAAAATTTTCTCTCAGGCCTATTCTATTAACCCAATTACTCTTAATTTTTATTCCCCTCCAAATGTAATTTAAAAATCTTTCTTACCACTACCAAGCTTTGGATAGGAAATAAGCCAAAAATAATTTATCTTAATAAAAGAATGAAATAGCTTAAACTCCATTTTCCCTTTAACTTCATTTAGTAAGCCAACTATTTTTAGATTATTTATTTTGCTTCCAAATGCAATTTAAAACTCTTCTTATCAATACTTTTGATCATAAACTTTAGATAGTAACATAATTTATTTAAAAAATAATATCATTGAAGTTACCACAAAAATCGATTGATTATATACTTCATATCAGACAAATCTAATTGAAAAAAAAAAAGCAAACAGTTCATCAAAAGATAAAAAAAATAAAATAATTTCAGAATATATAAATTTAAAAATAAAAAAATGACCAAATTTTGAATTTGTTATGAAATTTTAATTAATACGACGTTGACATAATATAAAATATAATAAATCATAAAGAGTAATAAAAAGATGGTTATTTTATGTAATTTTTAAATAGCATGATAAATGAGCTCAAAAAATATTTTAAATATTCAATGAATCTAACATATTGAATATAAAAATATATGTTGAACTACAAAATCTTCTATAGGACTAAAGATTAAAGACGCTATTTACTAGCAAAGCCCCATCATGCCTTATTTATCATAAAAAATATCGCATATATTTAATAATTGAAATATTTGTAAGAAAAGTCTTGTATGTTATCGGTAACCAAAAATATTATTATCCTATAAAAAAGTATGCTAAAATAAATATGGTAAAAGTTATAAATTTTATTTGGTAACTAATAAGTTTCAACTTTTGAAAAATTGTAGCAATCCAATTACACCCTTAAAAAGTCCTGCTTGAGTTATAACCGTTATTTATTATTTTCAGTTAATTTATTTTCTTAGAATAAAAGATATTTATGACCGTCATTACTACTTGCCATTTCTCATGGGACATAAAAACAGCCAACGTCAAAAGAAAAATAAAAAAAAATCATCCATCACAAATTATAATATTATTTCATTTATCTTTTTGATAAAAATTATTTCAAAGACAATGTAGCCCAAAAAAATCTTAAGAAAAGAAAAATCAAAACTCAAATCGCCCTTTGTTTGTGTTTTTTTTTATAAATAATGCTCACATAAAAGCTATTTCTTAAAATAATATTCATAATATATATATATATCCAAAAATAACATAGAACAGGATATGCGCGAGATGTCACAGAGGTTATTTCAGATTTTTTTTTAAAAAAATTATCATTATATTATATAATATAATTTGAAAATTTGAAAATTATTTAGTGCATGAATTCTTATAACACAAGATTTGGAAAGGTAACGAACGTTTAGAAAAATACATGTTTTAAAATTATCTGTTCAATAAATTGTTTTCTGTATTTTAAAATAATTTAAAAAATCATGAAGTACTTTGTAAGTTTATTTTATATTATTTAAAAAAATAAATTTTTTACTAAAATTTTTGGGGACATTATTTGAAAAATGACCCATTATTTATATATAGGGTGGGATACCACCGATCTCCAATGCTTTCGACGCAGCTGGCGTAGAAACACTCGCCCTCAACAAGCGTGCGGCCCCGGAACAAACAGAGGCAGCGAGAACCGGAGAAAACCCTCTCGCCGTGACGAGGTTTTCGTTCTTGGCGGCGGAGGAGAAGAAGGAGAAAATAAGAAGACGACGTTGTGGATTTTCTTTCTGCGATGACTGGAGCTTGCCGGTTTTAGGGCTCCTCTAGGGTTCTTGACCGCCGCTTTCCCATCTGGATTCCGCTCCGGAGAGCCGTTGATCGGTGGAGGAGGTCGAGGGAAGGGAGGGGGATGGGGGTCTCCTTCAACGTCTCGAAGATTGGGACCAGGTTCCGGCCCAAGCCAAGTGCCATGCCAGAAGAGCCAGGCCTCTCCAGCGAGAACTCCCGCGTTCTCGTTGGAGCTGGATCAAAGGGGGAGGTTGCTTCACTTTCTTTTTCTCTCTTGTTTGTTGATTTGTCTGTTTTGAGTACTGCAAATGATCGTATTTGGGTTCAGGTGGTGAATGGAGAAAGAAGACGATCTTTTACAATTTTCTGGTTTTTTTTTTAATTTTTTAAATGCAATATCCTGGTAGTTTTTGTATAAAATTTAAGTTTTGATTTCTTCTTGTTTACCAACCTCTCTGGTTCAGGGATAATTGGGAGAATGGATCGAACTAAAATTAATGCCTTTTTTGATCCGGGATTTGCGGTGGGATTAGGGTTATAGACCCAGCCTTTGTTCTTATACTGTATTTTATCCCACCTTCTATTAGTTTACAATTTACAATAGTTTTCTTTTATTGCGCAAATCATGTCCACTTTGTGCTTGATGTTCTGAATAAAATAAAATTTCTGGTAGTTTTCTGTATTAAAAACTATATCTCGTGGGCTTCTGGGGTCTTATTGTTTTTCCTTTTGGATTCTATTAATTGTTGCTTATGCGCCTTGCCCTATCAGTTTATTCTTTTTGTGTAAGAAAAGAAAAAGATGAGCCGCAAAATAGTGCTGTGAGTTGCCACATTTGTCAGGCAAGTATCTAACTCTTGAGGAGAATGATAGGAACATAAAAGTAGGAAATGCCATTTTTTTGTATAAAAATATGGCGGGAATGCTTTCTTCAGGGCTCCAACCTGAAACCTCTCCCGAGCGTGTGCCCTTTAGTGAATGATGCCCATTAGTGAATGATGCCCATTGGCAGATTCAAGTTCCATTGGGAAAGAATTTTGTTTATCGATTATTGAATTATAAAGAGATAGGATAAACATTATAAAGTTGATGCTCTTCAAGACATATGCTCTTCAAGATAACCTTAAAGTGCTTTACTTTTCCTTTTCTATAATAAGCTAGTCTTGAGAAGGGTACAAGGCAACCATCCTGTTTTAGTGTAACCTTCTCTCATGCACTTGCAAACTGTAAAGCTGGGTTGTAAACTTCCAAGGTAGATCAATGGTCCAGGCAAAAATCATTAAACTGTACTAGAAGACGGAAATATACCCTGTATGATGCATTCATGGTTTGGAGATATGATCTTGAGCAAAGCCTCACTCACTGCTGGGGAGCTTGCTTCTAGTAGTAGAATAGATGACTTTCATTTGTGTTAAAGTTTTCCCTCACCTTTTTTTTTTTTCTTATCCATGTTCAGTTGTTCTTGGGACCACCCTTAGCCACACAAACACGTCCTCTGTGCTCCATTTATATTAGTGCTATGAAAAGTTTTTAATTTTCAACATTTTTTTACCCTTTTAGCTCAGAGTTACCATAGTTTAATTATTTAATGAGTAAATTTATTCAGTGTTACTTGGACATAGACATGAGAATTGGATCCAAACATGTGTCCACATGTCTGACATGGCAAGAGAATTTTTTTTTTTATGGATACGTAGATTAAATAATTTAATTAAAATATATTATTTAAATATTATATAGAATAGATATAAAAATTTGTTTGTTCAAATTTATTGTGAAGTTATTTTAATGTGTACATTTTTAATCAGTCTGCAAAAAAACAAAAGCTCACTTTTAATATTATTGTAATCTGTTGAACTTATTGTTAGAAGAGTCCAACTCTATCAATTTATATGACCAAAGAATTGTTACAAGTATCTAAGTGTCTGATGGATACCCAATTCGGGTTTGTACTTGACATAGATTCTAGGAATTGGGCTTGAATGCCTAGGTAGGATGGCTTTTTTTTGTACTTATTTGATTTCCACTACTATTGTCATTGCTCTTTTGGATGGTTTTTTGTCCTCTTGCCATGTTATTCCCAAGTGTCATCTATGTATGTATTGCTTTCAATTTTTTATTATTCCTTAATAATATGAGACTTCACATTTGACTGTGTGGTTTTATTCTTGCTGTGTATTATCCTGTTTGCACCTGTCACGTTTGGAGTGCATTAGATGAAGTATCATGACCTCCATTTTCATGTTTTCTTGATAATTTAGATTTGATACGTCCGAAATGATTGTCCTGTTTTGTGGGAAGATGTTGAGTTTCCATTGAGAAGTTACCGCTCGTCCTTAATATATATCTATTAATTTTTTTCCTTCAAGGGTACGTCTCATTTAAAACATCCCTAAATTTCCCATCCATTCTTAGCTTTTAGGGGTGCTACCAATTTTCCCTCAACTTGATAAATCAGTTATGGCTTTGTTAAATGAAATAATTGCTGATTTTTCCCCAGCTTACTAAATAAGTCCCTTTTTATGACTTTATGAAAGAAAGTGTTTAAGGGAGCCCATTATGGACGCATGAAAAGGTCCTTGGGCCCACAATTATTGATTTGGCAATTCCATAATCAATAGAAACTGCTTGCCTAATCCCCTCTTGCCACATGGTAAGAGAATTGTCCGAGTGACATAACAGGAGCTCTGTAGCATTTACTCCTTTATGAAAGGTCTGCACTCATGGCCCTGTTGCTTCTAAGAAGTAATGCTAATTAGATTTTAAATGATCTTTATATAGGTTGATATTGCCGAGGCAGTAAATGATGCTAATGGTGTCTCAGTCTCATCCACTTGCTCAGGGGGGCCTGTAATGCTAGGTAACTATTATAAGTACTTTTGGTCAATTTTCTTATATGCAAATCATATTACTAAGGTCTCTCTCTCTCTCTCTCTCTCTCTCTCTCTCTCTCTCTTCCCTCCCAAATTTTGGCAGAACAAGAAGTTTCTTTCACGCTGAACCTTTATCAGAAAGGATATATTATTGGGAAGCCTTCTGAGGTCTGTAAAATAAAGCATAAAATCGAAGATTCTCAAGATTTTCTAGTTTATAGTTTGTTCATTATCATTTAAAGCATGATTGACCATGATAGGCTAGGGCATTTCTTAAGATGGATGCTATTCTAATGTAGACTGAAACTTTTCAGATGGAGAATTTTCAACCTCTTCTTCAAGATGCTAAATCATTGCATCCATATGACAGGCCTTCAGAGATTCTGTTCTCTGTAAGTACCATACTTTTGCATGCATCCTCTTTATTTTAAATTGCATTTATTGCAAAGCTTTAATCAATATGGCCCAGTTTTTTTTTTTTTTTTTTTGATTCACTTGAAGACCATTGTCAAGTCATTATTTGGATGATGATGTAAATAATTGACCTAATAGTGTCTTTATTCTTCCTTTTTTTCTTGACATTGCAGCCAGCTTTAAGATATCTGTTGAACTTTGTGGTTGCTTGTATTGGTATCGATTCATTACTTATTAGTGAAATGTATGCATTAATGACACAAAAACACATGCACACTCCCTGTATCCATGCTCATATTCCAAGGCAAGAGGGAAAGAAAAAGGAGATTCATGGATACTCAGATAAAATAGTTTAGTTAAAGCGATAACATAATTAATTAAAGCACACATGTTTTAAATATTCTATAAACAAAAATTAAAAATATTATTTGTTAAGATTTTTCATTGATTTGTTTCTCATGCAAGCATCCCAATTAGATTAAGGATTTAGAAAAATGGCAATTTGCAAAATTATTTTAATACCTACCTTCATTATTAATCTCTAGAAAGAACAAATGCTCCCTTTTGACATTATTATAGTGCTGCTAAACTTATTATTAAGAGTCCCAACTCTATCAATTTCTAAAAGCTGCAACTGAAAAATTGCTATAAATATCCAAGTGTCTAATACATATCCAATTTGGATACCTAACTGACATGGATTGTAGGAGCATTGTCTAGCTAGCATGGTCCATGCCTATAAATAGGCAAACATAGTTGCTAAGAATACAAGTTTTACAAAACTACCGAATCATTAAATGTTCTGCTCTTCCTTAATATTTTTATGTCGGTTAATTCCATGCAGTCATCTATGCTTGAAGATTTGCAGGGGTTGGTAGTTTACCTAACCTTTCTAATGTCAGACTCAGAATGCAGAAACTTTTGAATGTTTAGGTGCGATGCATGATTTTGGTGAAAAAACCAAGCTTCTGCACTTCATAAAAAGAAATTAAATTTCCACATCACCTGCTTCTTTCTGTTAAGCGCTTACAAAGATTTTGCCTAATGTACCCTTTATGGCATAGACAAATAGAAAATTCTTGTATTCTCTTCCATCACACCTTAAAATTTCTGTATTTACCCTTTTTTTTTTTGTATATGCATGTATGTCCTTACAGGCAATTGAGTCAGGGTGGTTGCCAGGAGATATTCTTGATGATATACCTAGCAAATATATTGATGGGACCCTTGTCTGTGAGGTTAGCTACTCTTCTTACATTGACCTGTAGCTCCTATTTTCTCCGTAATATGCATTACATATTTTTTTGGGTTAAGAAAATTGTGATGTCCCTACAACTTGCAAGTTGAGTTCAATATGTTTTCATGGTTGTTGTTGCCTAAAAGTCAATGATGCTACAGGCCGAACCAATCAGAACCATTGATCAGCTGGTGTCCAAGTTAAGGACAGTAGAGAGGATTACTGGCCTTGATGCATATACTGTCTGACCATGCTTGCTGTTGCATATGTACGTGAAGATGTATTGGACTTATGGACCTATGCTAAAATCTTGAACAATCACTCAACTGACACTTTTATCCTGTCAAGATCCTATGACCTTTATGAGGCGACCAATCATATTTATAATCTCATATGTTCGATGCAAAGTTTATAGTTACATTATGTCTAACAAGTTTTCGGAAGCAAACCCATTTCATGTGTACTTGGCAATTACAAGTCCTCTTTGACTGTTGATGTTGGTGGTGACTTGTACTTGATCCAAAAACCAAATATTTCTCTATACCTTGGTTTTGATAGGCTGAGTTGGGTCCTTAGAGTAGGATTTTCTAATTTAGTCTGTGTTTCATAGCAA
Source organism: Calamus simplicifolius (assembly GCA_900491605.1). Classification (NCBI taxonomy): domain Eukaryota; kingdom Viridiplantae; phylum Streptophyta; class Magnoliopsida; order Arecales; family Arecaceae; genus Calamus; species Calamus simplicifolius. Next base: position 629,071 of record UESW01004513.1, read on the forward strand.
AATAAATTTTGAGAGGATAAGTAAAAGTTATCTAGGTACTTTGGAGAGAGAGGACTTCTTCCATGAGAAAGGGCATTTTTGATGTTTGGTTAGAGGAATAAATGCAAGGAATGAAGTTCAATTAATGCACATGGAATTTTATGGTAATCTCAATTTTATTATATGGATGAATTTGCCCTTCCACTTTTTTTCTCTGTTTAGAAAGTGGATATGGGTAAAAAAGTAATTGGAGATAATATTTGTTTCTTCTTTAGAATAGGCTTGTACCTTTGACCGCCCACTTATCCCATACTAATGCTCCCACAATATATGCTTATTGCCCCTCCTTTTTTTGAGTGATTGGTAGGGTATCTCACCAGATTGGAGGAGCGTCCCTCGCTTGTTCTTGATCAAAATAAGACCCTAGGTTGGTGCACTTGTCTTGGAATCTCCTGGGAAGCTTGTCCTTGCATCCACTTTTGAAGTATTTCTTTTGATTAACTTTTTAAGAGTTCGCTTCTCCATACCTATATCTGATCTACTTTGGTAACTAAGGTTAGGTCATATGTTGTTGCATCCTATCATCATCTTAGCATTCCAATTGATGCATCTTGAGACAATTTATATCCTAAGTCTTGACTTAAGGTGAGACGGAGGCGTATCCTGTTCTATGAAAAAGCTGGGATAGTCTTATCCTTTGGGATCTAAAACCTTAGTTGTATATCTATAAATGGGAGATAATATTAAGTTGTATCTTAGAGTGACCTTGGTTGATTGAAGAACATAATAAAAGAGAATTGTAGAATGAAAAGATAATCTCGAAGGAGTATTGAGCTCTTCTTTTTCCTACCCCGAAATTTTGTTTTTCCTTCCAATAAGCAGGATAAGGAACGTGGCCTTTTGGCTAGCCAAAAGTAAAAAAGAAATAGTTGGAGAGGATCGATAAGAAAGTCCGCAAAATGAGTATTGAGAACCATACTGATACATTACTGGTTTGGTATTGTACGGATTGACATGGTACGATGTGTTCTGTATCGAAACAAAGTGCCAATACTTTTCTCACTCCAAATAATATCATCTGAAATCAGACAGTATGGGTTGACATCAAGTGGTACAGGGTAGTTCTACTTGGTTCGGAATAGTTTGGTTCATATCGATCAAATTTTACTATCGTGCCAATATTGGTACGGTATGGTTGGTGTAGGTCAATCTAGCATACCTTGTTGATAAGATTTTGAAGAAACGGCAAAGGAAAATAGGTGATGAGAATTATAACAAAAGGAAAAAATCCACCAAAATAAGCTATAGCAACCAAGAAAACAATAAAAAGCCATAAAGTGGCAAAGCGATATTTTAAAGCATTGAGGGTTGGGGGGGTGGGAACTCGCTTATGCTGAGAGGGGTTGGCTTGATTTTCATAATGGAAAAAAAATTCAGATTTTGCAACTGAAAAAGTTGATGAGAAATTCAGGATTTTCAAATGAAAAAGTAAAGTTGGTGCTCCTCCAGCAGCTACCTGAGAGCTAGTGGTTGATAGAAAGTACAAAGTCCCAAACTACATATTCAGAGAGAGAGAGATTTCCGGAGGAAAGCAAGCTAAAGGAGTCACAACTTATGAATAGCATCTCTAGGTTTTATAAATTGCTCTAGGTCTGCATGCTGCTTATTTTGAAGGTGCACAAGGAAAAATTGAGTAAAATCATTCATGTACTAAAATTATGAAGAATATATTTCTTTTTCTGTTTCATTTTTTTTCTATGCTTTTGTTAAGGAAGTGATCAATAGTTGTAAAGGTGCCCAAGGTGTTTGACTAGGTAACTGGCAAAAAAAGGTGATACAAGGATATGCAAGATGAATTATGTTTCTAATTAAGCTATATATATTTATGCCTTTAAGTATCTTGTTTGTTTAAACATTAAAAGAATATATTAAGAAAATATTGTTTGTGAAGGTCTTTCAATGAACATCTTTCTCGCTTAAACTCTCCAATCAAGGATATAAGCAAAATACCTATATCCTTGGTCAATCACTAAAAAGAATAAATATTAACTCCTAACATGAAAAGGGAGGGCCAAATGAATGGGTTTAACTCTCCAATATTTAAAAGTGGAAATTAAAGAACTTCATAAGTATCCAAATGTCTAATATGTATCCGACTTACATGCATATCTGACTTGGATATGTATCCAACTTCAATGTTGGCGCTACATGTGAATGTATAGGTAGCATAGTTCTGAATTCAGGTGTGGAACATATTCGTCCAGAGATGGTACTCTGTTCACTACTTTCTGTATCGACGTCCTAGCCGACATGGCTAGAGGCAGTCAGACCATTGGTAGGACCATTTTTGGCCTCCATTTCATTTTTTTTTTGTTAATCTTGTTTTAACGCTCATATGAAAATATCTTAAGTTAGTAATTTAAATGGTTGAACAATCCTGTTTTATGCATGCTGAAAATCTTCTTTGCTATCTATTATGTATTTTATATTATGACATAAGTCATAAAAAAGTGCATCAATCAATTATATTTGTGCATTACAAACTTTTGTGCCAATCTGTGCTCCAAGTTACAAGCTCTGAAGCATGAAAGCTCCCCAGTGCCTCTCACTTCTGCTCAAACCTTGAAATGGTGCAAAAACAAAAAGGAGTCTTGAGGTGCTCAATACCCAATGGTACCAGGTGATTCATGCTTGGTTTAGACTGGATCCACCCGGATCTGGCATGATATGTGAGGTTCGGGCCTGATTCACCAAAACTGGGGGTATCGAAGCCCCCTATCTTGGTTACCCACCAGTATGAGGGCCATACACCTGGTGCCTCCATCCTTGGTTGGGAACTATAGAACTTTTCAAATAATCCTGTAAACAAATAATTTCCATAGATGAGGAATGCCCTTAATTTCTTGTCACTGTTTATTAGTTTACCTTATATGTTCCAGAATTTCAGCAGCTGGAAGTGGATTGGGGGGCTAAATTCCTTTTGAAAATAAAACCTAGGCAGTAAGTTCTGATTTGATTTGCATACCCTGTCTCTGTTATATATAGGTAATCTGGGGTAAATATTTCTCTATAATTTTTTCCTCACACCTTGAACTTGTTTCATCATATTTTCTTGTCTGCTTGTTGAACAATGTAGAATGATATGTAAAGCTTGTTGCAAGTTGATTGTGGAATATTAATTGAAAAGTCTATTTCAGAATTTTTATGCTTTTGTTGAGTGTTGATTACTCTGTGCAGGTGCGTGACTATAGAAAATGCATATCTGAACCGGGAACTTCTGTTTCTGCTGTGGATGGTGTTCCTATTGTACATAAAGTGCGGTTACGAATGTCTCTTGAAAATGTTGTTAAAGACATTCCATTAATATCTGATGATTCTTGGACGTATGGTGATCTAATGGTCAGCTTGACAATCCTCTAAATATATCCTGCAAAAGCATCTTACAAAGCATTTTTTAAACTGAGATTTGAACTGATGTATGTTACAATTTTGTGCTACAGGAAGTTGAGTCTCGTATAGTGAAAGCACTGCAACCACAACTTTGTTTGGACCCTAAGCCAATGTTAGATAGGCTTTGTAATGACCCTATTTCTAGGAAGGTATTGAATATTTGCTATTTTTATGAGCAAGGGGAAAACCACCTTTCTAATGCAATTTGTTGACTACTGATTTTCACATGTTTCTTCTGCAGCTTGATCTTGGTATTGGAAGAAGAAAGAGATTACGGCAAACTTCAGAAGTTACAGTCACATCAAATAATCAAACTCATGGAAAGAAGGTCCGCATTGATAGGTTCCCAGAGAATGCTAATTGTAGATTGGGAGAACAAGGAACTATCTTAGGCAATGCAACAATGCAGCAAGTTCATGAGAACATGGCCACACAAAATGTATCAAGCAGGGTTTCATCCTTGAGATCTAACAATTTTGCACAAGAAACTGGCAGACCAACTCTACCTCTACCCTCCCAATCTAAGCTTCAGCCAGTTGTAAACTACCCTGCTGTTGTACATGATCGTGGCTCTGGACCTCCTGTGAGTTTTTCAGGAGTAAGCAGCACCATGCCTTCATCTCAGAACTTGATGGCTTCTTATGCTGAAAATATAAACAGTAATGCACCCCTTTCCTTGAAGAGGGATAGCCAAGATGCTCAACCAACATCCTTGTCAGGCATGAAGAGACCAAAACAGACACCACCGGGACTAGATGGTATTCAGCAGCAGCAGGCAGGGTCTCAGTTAGTTGGCCTCAATGGGCCTGATATGCAGTGGAAAAACCAACTGCTACATCCTCAGTTAGATGCAGGAAAGGGAATGCAGTACTCTTCTTCTGTGAATGGGCAAAGATTTGCTTCTCCGATGATAAATAACATTCCTAATCAAGAGGCAGGGGCATCCTTTTATTTTAACCAGCAGGGTATGAGATATGGTGCTAGAGAAGAGCAGATTGATGCAGAAAAGATGAATAGACAAGAGCTAGAGAGGTCTACAGATCCTCTACATGCAGTGGTATCGGAAAACAGCACGATAGACCAGCCTCAATCACGATCTCAGCATCTATTGCAACAACAATCCATGAGAAGCCATCTTCCAGCCCCCACACAGTGGCATAATGTCCGACAATTACCTGAGAAGGATATGAGGAAGGATGACATGCCTCAGAAGAGGAAATCGGTGCCCAGTCCACGAGTCTCTTCCATACCCATGGCTCAGTCACCTGTTTCATCAAAATCTGGAGAGATTTCTAGTAGTTCAGTAGGTGGCCAGTTTAGTGCTGTTGCAACAACTTCTGCGCTGGGTTCACAAAAGGATAAAGTACTTGCTAGTTCTAATGCTGCAGTTGGGGCCCCTTCTGTGACTTCCAGTCCCAGTGATTCTGTGCATCGGCAACACCAAGCTTCAGTGAATGGGAAACGAAAAACAAATTCTGTGCCCAAAACACAAGCCATGAGTGCAGTTGGATCTCCTGCCAGTGTTGGTAATATGAATGCTCCACTGAATGCTAATAGTCCATCGATTGGGACTACATCTATGGGTGATCAAACAATCCTTGATAGATTTGCAAAGATCATAACACTAACGCAGAGGTTTGTTTATTATTCAGAAATTTTATTTAGGCTTTGTTTTTTTGGTGGAAAAATTTTATGAGAAAGTTGGTCAACTTTCTGATTGACTAATTTGCTTATATTTTTTTTACTTAGATTAGAAAAGTCAAAAAGGTTTGGATGAAATTAAACCTTTTTGTATTAGTTGTGGATAAATTAATCAAATATATTTAAAATGATATCCCATGGTTGCAGATGATATAGTGTTGATTGATGAAACTAAATCTGAAGTAAATGCGAAGCTAAAGATTTGGAGAGAGGCTTTAGAATCTAAAGGTTTTAAAATTAGTAGAACTAAAACTTAATACTTGAAATGTAATTTTAGCGGAATAGAAATACAAATGAAGAAACAATGAAGATTGCAAGGTAAGAAATATTAAGGAGTGAAAAATTTAGGTATTTGGGATCAATTATTCAGTAAGAAGGTGAAATAGGTGAAGATGTGAATCATAGAGTTAAAAGCATGATGGATTAAGTCGAGGAGTGCTTCAGGAATATTATATGATCGGCGCATTCTATTAAAATTAATTTTTTTTATAAAACTGTTATTAGGCCAATTATACTATATGGAACAAAGTGTTGGGCAATATTGAAACAACATGTGAATAAATTAAGTATAACAAAAATGCATATGTTAAGATGGATGTGCTAAAACTTTAAAAGATAGAATTAAAAATAAACATATAAGAGAAATGATAGGAGTAGCCCAATTGAAGATAAAATGAGAGAAAACCGATTACGATGGTTTGGACATATAAATGAAGACCTTTAGATGCTCCAGTTAGAAAAAGTGATTTTTTAACAATTATAAGGATAGAGGTAGAGGTAGAGGTAGACCTAAACTAAAATGGACAACAATAATTAAAAAAGATATAACTATTTATAATTTGAATGTCGACTTAGTCCTGAATAGAGCAGAGTGGAGGAAGCATATTCATGTAGTTGACCCCATGTAGCTGGAAAAATGTTTAGATGAGTTGAGTTGAGTTGAATTGTGTAGAAAAGTCAAAAAGGTAAGTTACATTCCCAAGTTATTATTTATATTTCAAATTGTGGTAACACTTAATCATCCGAGAAATATCTATATTGGTTTTTCATGATTAGGTAAAATATATATTTTTTATCTTTCTCAAATATTCTTGCATGATTATACTTCCTTCTTTCATTAATATTCCTCAATTCTTCCTTCCTTTTCCTCCTTCCATTAATATTCCTCAATTCTTTCTACATTTTACTTTCCATGCATTTCTAGAAGAAAGAGTAAGAATATAATGTTTATAAAAAAATTCAATACTTGAAATAAAAATATTTTCTTATGATATAATCTATATTTTATAAAGGGATATATACTATTATTTGATGAATAAATAGTAACTATAAAAATTTATTTTTATTTTTAAAAATAATTTTTTATGTAATTAATGTATATATCGAAAATATAACCAAAAATATAGTTTGATAAGAAAAAACGAGTTTCAATTATGGAGAGAGTATATAATTAGTATGCAAAGTATGTGGCACAATATAAAGGGTACTATAGAAAGATAAATAGATTTTAGCAACTTATCTGGAAAGTTATAATGCAGAAAAATATGGGTAACAAATACGAGAGTAATTTTTCAATGTACAAAAGAACATGGGTAAATTATATTCATATTTAAGTGTTGGTTGGGTAACATTTACTTGGAAAAATATGAATCCTCGAATAACTTTGATACCTCCAAAAGGATGAGGCTTTAAAGAAAATGATAATCATGTGATGCCTTTTCCCCCTTTTCATTTTGGTATACATGCTATTATGATTATATGTTATTTATTTATCTTTTTTAACATAGAAACTACATGGGCCATCTAATTCTTAAGTAGAAGTTTCTATGATTTCTGTATCTTGTTATTCTTTCTCGGTAGTCATAAACTAAACTACATTTTGTAGCTGATTAAGGGCAAAGGTTGATTCGGTCCGAGTTGCAGAGCTAACTGAGAAAACACTTGATGGTACTATATAATATAATACTTGAAGAAACTGTTTTGGTCCATGCAAATCAACAAGGGTCCCTATCAGTTGCCTCCAAGTGCTTTCATTTTCATGCCTAATAATCTGCACTTGTTGTATTCTTTGTATGTGCAGTTCATTCAGTTAATCATTTTGTCCATTGCATTCTTCAAAGCTGCAAGAAAATTTGAAATTTTGGAACTTCATGGGATCGCACTTGAATGAGATTGGTTGAAATATTAGTTATATGTTATAAACAACTTAATCTTTTTCTACTCATAGTTATGTATATGTTTCATTTTAAATCTCATCCTGCTGTACATTGCATTGACGCTTGACAGATACAACCTCAATCTTAAGAAGAACAAGGTTGATGATTGCCCTGCAAGGAAGGTTGCAACACATGATAAGCAACAACTTATGACCCATCTCTCCGAACAACTCAATGCACCGGATTTCACAGACTCAATAAAACCAATGTCTAGATCTGTTTTCAGTGGAACCAATAATACCTGTAAGACCAGAACAATGTGTTTAATGCGCACGGAACGCATGTATCAAGGTTTGTCATGCTTGCTGAATGCATCACATTTAAACTGAAAAATTGCTAACTTTACCCTGCTGACTTCAAATACACTTTTGCAGTTGTCCCTTCTAGAGCTCACTGCCAAATGACCTTGACTGAGAAGCCTTGTGATGGCACTGTAACAATGCACTATGGAGATATGGAAGAATCTGATTATCCTAATATTCAGGAATTTGTCACATTGCCCACAACGGTGAGTTTCTTTATGCTTAATCCATTGTCTTTTCAACGAGTTGAAGATCTTCATTAAACCCTTGGATATTTATTTGCAGTACCATGCCGATCTGCTAGCAGCTCAGTTTTGTGCACTGGTAAGTGTTCTCAGTAACAATTGAATCTCAAAAAATGCAGAATCATTTTCCGTTATCCAGATTTTGACTCTATTTGTTCTATGTTTTAAAGATGGAGCGCGATGGTTATCAGAAAACTGAAGATCGTATCCAATCTATGCCGATACGCACAGTTGCTCCATCAAGTAGCATGACCACAGCTTCAGGAATGGCATTAGATAATGCTTCAGCTGAAGTGAAACATCCAGAGGTAGTTCCTGGTCAACCATCTCATGTAGCAGCTCAAGCTAACACAAATGTTATGGGACCTCTGAACTCTGCACAGAATCATCCCAACAGTGCACGGATGCTGGCTTCTGTAAATAATAGCCAGGCATTGCAAGGTTTCTTGCCGGGGGCTGCAATGCCTACTAGGACACAGCAGCTTGATCAAACTTTGTTTCAGCAGCAGCAGCAACAACAGCTGCAGCACAATGTGCAATCACAGATGCAACAGCAGCAACAACTTCAATTGCCTCACATCCAGAGATTGTCCCCGATCCCATACAGTCATTCTCATTTAGTGGTGCAGAATTCAAACATGCAGATTGGTAATAATCCCACCGTCAACAGCAAGCCAACTGCTTTGCAGCTTCAGGTGCTGCAGCAACCAGCACAGCAGCACCAGCCACAACAATTGCAACTCCCTAGGAAGGTGATGATGGGCGTAGGACCAGCCATGAACGTGGGGAGCATGGGCAATAACGTGGGGGGCCTCGGTGGTCTGAGTAATGTCATGGGCATGGGGGAGTTCGGGGCATATCCTCTTCTATGGGGCCTGTGTCAAGAGTAGGCAACATTAGCCCAAACCAGATGAACCTGGGATCTGCATCCAATTTCGGTGCAGGACTTCGTTCGGGTCAAATGCCAACTGCACAAGCTGCTGCAATGGCAAGCCTGAGGATGGTCCAACAAAACAGGGCTGGCATGTATGGACCTCAATCTGGGATCACTGGTATGGCAGGAAATAATAATCAGATGCTTACCAGCTCGGTGGGTTTGCCTATGTTGGGGCATTCACTGAACCGCACCAACATGAGCCCTTTGCATCGGAATGCAATGTCATCCATGGGTCCACCTAAGATCCCTGCGCCAAGTTTTTACCTGAATCCTCAGCAGCTACAACAGCATCAACAGCAGTTTCAACAGCAACAAATGCAGCTGCAGCAGCACCACCACCACCTCCAACAACAGCAAATAAGCTCTCCACTGCAGCAGGCGCAGGTGGGATCCCCACCAGTGATGGGTTCACCCCCGGCAATGATAATGCAACAGCAGCAGATTAGTCCTCAGCAAATGGGCCAGCAGCCTGCAATGAGTCCTCAGCAGTTGAGCTCAGGTGCGTTGCAGCAGATCAACAATTGTAGCAATGCTGGGGCTGGCCCAGCTAGTCCTCAGTTGAGCTCACAGACACATGGTTCAGTCGGTAGCATCACAAGCTCACCCATGGAACAGCTGCAAGGTGCAAACAAGGGTGGGTCTGTCAGCAATGTTTGAGTTGGGATATTAGTAGGAACACATTTGATTGAAAGCCCCAAGCCTCTGAATTCAGCTGTGTCCTGCATCACCATCCCAAGGCAAAGATGAATTTGGCCTTCAAGGTTGGTAATTGACGTTAGCAATTGCCAAGGAGTTCCTGTGCAAGTGCCTTGATCTGTATAAATGTAAGAAATCAATTATTTAGGTTTTGCAGCCGTAACATCTAAATAGTGCTCTATGATATAGATTGTCAGATTATTCATTTATTCTGCTGAAGTTGCTATCCATTTTTGTTATGTAAATTGAATAGGTGCTTTATGCTATTAAGGATTATATTCGTGAATAAGAATCCTTTTCATCTTCATGCAGTCAATTAAATGCTATGTTCAATATACATCTCTTGTGACAGTATCTCTGGATTTGTTCATAATAACTGCCAGTCTGAAGAGTGTCTGGCTTTGGCAGCTTCTGGCTGACACTGCTAACTTCACGAAACATCCATGTGATAGGATTGCTAATGCTTACAAACTTCTAGTATTCTCAATTTTAAGTTTGTTTTGAATTGCTCTTAAATCAGCTGTGAGTGGTTGTTTTGGTTGTTAACGTGAAGCAGAGATGTTAGGTGCGCTGGAGGGGCCTTGTGTTTGATGCATCTGGTGCTACAGCGACTCGTTTAAATTTTGCATGCTTTATCTGTTATGAAAAGTGAAAATGGTAGTTCTTGATTTGCCTGTAAGTGAAATTTTTTTGGCTTTCAGGGTGCTAGAAGGCTTTACCAGCTTCTTCTCATACTTTTCACCTTGTTTCCATGTGGCATAAATATAATGCCAGAGTTGCCTTTATTATTATTATTATTATTTTTTATTTTTTTAAAGTTCACGTATCTTCTCAGGCCTCTTATTCGGAGCCCCTACCTAGGGATCCCGCCCGTCATAGAATTGCTGGGACTGTACCCCGTTACTTCGGTAAGATTTTATATGCAAACGATCTCTGTCACAAGGTGTTTGGTCTGGGCCTACCTGTGAAGTCCATGAGTTCCTAAATGAAACATCTGTCACCATACCCTGTTTTCAGAAAGTGGTCATGCAAACAACGTGGCATCTGGAAATTATTTTCATCAATTCTGTGTCATAGGCTCGTGGACTGGATTGCTAACATAACATGCTAGAAGAACGAGCGGGTACTGTTGCTTCCACTCTTATAAATCATGTCCCAATACAATTATTCAGAATAAATTTTTTGAGGGAAAAAAAATCATAAATAAAACTAAAAATGAAAAGAAATCACTACATAGGCAGGCTTCTATTATGAAGCAGCATTTTTGTCGCCCTGTGCTGAACATTATGGGGCCTGTTGAACGCAAAGATACAAATCCAAGTTCTGGTGGGAGGATGATGGAATGAATGGCCATCCAGTTTGGGTAATGCATAATTTACATGATTTATGCATCACTGCCCCCCTGCATTCAGTTTAATTTGAGGATCATACCAACAGCAAAAAGAAAACAACTGGCGTTCTTCCAGATGGATCATCTGTTGGGGAGTGCGGAATACCCCCAAGATCACGGTTATAGCGTACATGAGTAATACAAAAAAAAAAACTTTTACCATTCTAATCTATGAGTACAAGATCATACCTTCAAATTTGAACTTTGGAATACTTTGATTCGATTGCTCGACATCAACCTTTTAGCCTTTCGCCATATTCCGAAAATACCTTCTTTCTCTCAAAAGATGGTGGGATCTCTTGGCCATCCTAGGGTTTCTTGTTTTTCTTTCTCCAAAAACGTTCTTCCTAGCAACCAACTGAGAGGGTATTTATAGGGCTACAACATGGACCAATAGGCAAATATGAAAAGGACTTCCCACGTAATTAAATCTCCAATCCTACCCCGAGTTAGGATTCAATTACATAAATTACAATTCATTCCACTAAAGAACTCCTAATCATATTCGAATTTATATTTTCGAGCCTTTAATATTAAATACTTATTATCCCCCATTAAGATTACAGATATTCATCAATTAAATTTAATTACTGACAATATAATTTAATTGGCTTTTATTATCTTTGAAACTTATTCACTTAACTTATTTGATGTATCGGATTCAAAATCCACTTGCAAGATTTGATACAATCAAAACTTATAAGCTTCCTCAAAGGGATATCATCAATCCAATTTATCAGGACGTGATTTCCTTCAACTATTAATATTCACCATATATATAATGTTATTGCCCAACCCACTGAGTTTATTGACTCATATAAAATCCCACTCTATGTGTAATCAAAGCAATAATCACTACATACACGTATTTAGAAATAGAATTCAGATTAAGAGCATAAGTAATCATAATATTCATGAGTTTTAAATTATTTTATAAAGTCAGTATAAAATAATTAACTCAACTGGGTCCTGTTCAATACACACAAAGTGTACTAGCACAAATAGTTAGAATAAACCATTCCCCGTAGTCAAGACAGACCTACTAAAAATTTATTCTACAGTTCTACTGATGGTGTGTCCAATTCCATCTAAAACTGTGAACAATATACTTGTATTCCAAAAGAACCGATGATCTAGTCTTCTGTGTGTAAGCTGTACTCTACATACTGGATCAAATACTCTTTGTAAATACTAGACACATGCACATATATAGTAAATGGCATACATTGCTCAAAATGAATTCTCATTAAATTATAAAGACATAACATAAAGCATATCTTTTAGTTTATATCTCTATCATCATCAATTAGGAAATTAATTAACTTGCTGTTATATATTCCGAACACAATAATTTGACACTTTTATTGAAGAGTATATCAAAATATCGTTCGCATGAGGGATCTTTTTCTCAGCTTGTCATGCTCGGCCAACACGCGATTCCTCGTAACATCCTTGGCACTGGGTCAGCTTGCAGCGGACATTGTCTGGCTCCCCTTTCCGAAGCATTTGGATGAGACCTGTTGGGGGGGTAAAACCGTCATTGCATTAATATCCGTGCAAAGAGGCTAAGACCGACCTCCTCCCTTCGTCTCCCCCGAGCTTCCAGTAGCTCGGCTCCCCCGAGCTCCCATAGCTTGGCTCTTCCGAGCCTCCAGTAGCTCGTCTCCCCGAGCTTCCATAGCTCATCTCACCGAGCTTCCATGGCTCGGCTCTCCCGAGCTCCCATAGCTCGGCTCTCTCGAGCTTCCATGGTTCGCTCTCCCGAGCTTCCATGGCTCGGCTCTCCCGAGCATCCATAGCTCGGCTTCCTCGAGCTTCCATGGCTCGGCTCTCCCGAGTTTCCATGGCTCATCTCCCCGAGCTTCCATAGCTTGGCTCCCCCGAGCTTCCATAGCTCGGCTCTCCCGAGCTCCCATAGCTCGGCCCTCCCGAGCTTCCTGTAGCTCGTTTCCCCCGAGGCTCCATGGCCCGGCTTCACTGAGCGACCCATGATCCGATACTCACCTCCGTGGAACTTGACGCAGGAGAGCCTAGGCCTACTGTAACAACATCCTAGGCAAGGAATCATGTTGAGAAGTGGTCTAGAACATATCACGGCTACCTGAGACCTACACACCTACCAGATCTCAAGCCATCAAGGAGCTCTCCTAGCCGTCGATCCCCTAACAGACAAGATATGGATCCCAACAGCCCCACAACGGCCCGATTTGATCCATCCCCGTATCTAACAACCTCTGAACCTTCCAGAAGGCGCTCAAGATCCAGGTGACAGCCTATAAGTATGACACTCACAGATTCCCTCAGGTATGCGCGCTCACACCCTCACTCCCACTCTCCTCTCTCCGGCTGCTCGTCGGTGCTCTCACCCTCTAGAGTTTTCGATCGGCCGCCCCCAGAGAGACTCCCCGGAGAGATCCACCTCCCTATTTTCTGATTGATCGCCGATTTCCTCCCACTGACTTGAGCATCGGAGGGTCTTCCGCGGAGGGCCACCCCCAAAGCCTCTCGCGCGAGGACTTGTGTGCAGGTCCGCCCCTGGAGATCGACTGCGCCCGAGTCAGAGGACGGATCCCGGCGGCAACAGATTGGCGCTAGAGGAAGGGCCTCAAGTCCCATTAAAACTTGAAGAAAGGAGATAAGGATCTCGATATGGAGTAGAACCTCTCTAATGGCCAATCGGAGAAGAGCAACCTCTGAAGCCCAAGATCAGGCCGCTTCTTAGAGGCCTGATCCGACAGCGGTGTAGCGCCGCAACCTCCACCAATCGAAACCCCATCACCGCCTGCCATCCCGGTGACCCAGGACCAGTTCGCCTCATTGGTCTAGCAAGTCCAGGCCCTGACTCACCTGGTCCAGGAGCGCCTTACGGCTCCTCCCGCTCCGCACTTTCATAAGGAGGCCGCGATTCCTTCTTCGCCGGCAACTTCCTCCTCCAGTCCGCATAAATCCGCGGACCCCCCACGCCCCAGAGGGGACAAACTAGTCCCACGAGGTGGTTACGATAGAGATCCTCCCGGATCTCGACGAGCCCGATCCCTCTCCCCAGTGACCTCCCACCATGATTCGACGCCGTCCTGCGATCCTCTCGCCCAGCTCCTCCTATGACCGTGGAAGAGGAGATCCGTCGGCAGATCCAGGAGATGCGTCAGGAGCTGGACGCCGCCAAGCAGGCCCATCCGCCCAGCCCAAAGCGGAGCAGGGCATCCCTTTCTCCAAGGGAATTATGGAGGAAGTGATTCCCTCCCATGTCAAGCTACCAGCCGTCGAACCCTACCACGGCTCTTCTGACCGGACGACCATCTTAGCAGCTTCCGGTCAATAATGATGTTCCATGGAGCATCCGACGCGGTCCTCTGCCGCGCTTTCCCCTCCACCCTCAGAGGATCCGCCCGAACCTGGTTCAATGCCTTGAAGCCAGGTTCCATCGATTCATTTGACGAGCTGAGCCATCTTTTTATTGGCCAGTTCGTCAGCAGCCGCCGCCACCGACGAAGATCTGACTCCCTCTCCGAAGTTAAGCAGAGAGAGGGGGAGTCCTTGAGAAATTATCTTGGCCGTTTTAACAAGGCCATGTTAGAGGTGGACCACCTTAATCATGAGGTGGCTATGTCCGCCTTGACGGGGGGAGTCTCGAAGGAAAGCGACTTCTACCTGGCTATGGAAGTCAGCTACCCCCCAGCCTCTCTGATATGATGGCCCTGGCGGACAAATATGCTAGGGTCGAAGAATCGCGGAGAGTTGCCCGCCGAGCAGGCAAAGAAGGAGCCCAAAGGCCCCGACAGGCACCGTCCCGCCCGTCGGCCAAGTCCGCCTCGCCGCCAAAGAGTTCCCCCGCTGCCGCCAAGGAATCACTCCCGGAGCCCTCCCAGGCGATTCGATCATTATACTCCGCTAACCGTGCCCCGGCGCAAATCCTCATGGAAATAGAGCGCCAGCTCCCCCGCCAGTGCCTCTCCGAGGGAACCCGACCCGAAGAGATCCCACCAAGTACTGCGCTACCACAGGGAGCACGGCCATGACACTGAAGAATGCTGGCAGCTGAAAAATGAAATCGAGAGGCTGATCCAGCGGGGCGACTGAATCAGTTCAGGAGGGCGCCCGAGCACAACAAGGAGGTGACCGCCAGCCCGAACTTCAACAACCTCCTCCTCCACCGAATCCGCCCGTGATCGGCCGCATCAACATGATCGAAGAGGCCGGCGGGTCGAGCCCCAGGGGACGTGAAGGATCGGCGCCGAAGAAGGCACGGACGGGCGAGCTCTCCTTCTCCGACGATGATCTCCAAGGGATACAGTTCCCCCATGATGACGCATTAGTTGTATCCCTCAATTTAAATAACTATGATGTAAGCCGAATCCTTGTTGATAGTGGAAGTTCGGTGAATGTTTTGTACCTCGATGTGTTTGCCAGGATGAAATTACTCATGGAAAACCTTCGAGCCGTGGATTCCACCCTAATGGGATCACAGGCGACATTGTCATCCCGGAAGGGGTCGTCACCTTGACGGTCCGCAGGAACCTGGCCCCTTGTGGCCATCATCCAGACAGACTTCCTAGTAACCAACCTCAGGTCTCCATACAACGCAATATTCGGCAGACCCGGCCTGATGTCCCTCAAGGCAGTTGTCTCCATCCCGCATCTGTCCATGAAATTCCCCACCGAGCGAGGAGTTGGAGTTGTTCGGGAAGTCAAGCCATGGCTCGGCAGTGCTTCGTTACAAGCCTTCAGTCTAGAATGCCGGAAGTTGATGGGCTAGACGCTCAGGACTTCGCCGAACAGCGAGGAGAACCGGCAGAGAAATTGGAGGAGGTGCCATTGGATGAGGCTCGTCCCGACCGAACCATAAAAGTTGGGTCGCTGCTCAAAGGAGAGCCTCGGCACAGATTGATCAGGTTCCTCCGAAGCAACGCTGATATCTTTGCCTGGTCCGCCTCTGACATGCCAGGGATTAGCCCCGAGGTTCTCGTCCATCGTCTCAACGTGGACGAGATGCACAGGCCCGTCAAGCAGAAGAAGAGGAGCTTCGCCCCGGAACGACAAAAGGCCATTGAAGAAGAGGTAGACAAACTCATCAAGGCAAATTTTGTCCGGGAGGTAAATTATCCGAGCTGGCTATCAAACGTCGTCATGGTGAAGAAGTCGAACGGCAAGTGGAGGATCTGCATCGACTTCACCGACCTCAACAAAGCCTGCCCGAAGGACAGCTTCCCTCCCCCGGATCGACCAGCTCGTGGATGCCACCTCAGGTCACCAGGTGCTGTCATTCATGGATGCCTATTCAGGCTACAATCAGATCCGGATGGCCCCCAAGGATGAAGAAAAGACCGCCTTCATAACCGACCGAGGTACTTACTGTTACCGAGTCATGCCTTTTGGTCTTAAGAATGCAGGTGCAACCTACCAGAGGCTGGTCAACAAAGTATTCAAGGAGCAAATCGGCCGGAACATGGAGGTGTACGTGGACGACATGCTGGTCAAAAGCAAGGAAGCATCACGGCATGTCGAGGACCTCTCAGAGAGCTTTACAACTGCGCAAGTATGAGATGAGACTCAATCCGACCAAATGCGCCTTCGGCGTTAACTCCGGAAAGTTTCTCGGCTTCATGGTCTCCCAACGAGGCTAACCCCCAGAAGATTCAAGCTCTCCAACAAATGGTGCCCCCGGCATCTGTTAAAGAGGTCCAGCGCCTAACTGGGAGGATAGCGGCTCTTAACCGCTTTGTGGCGCGGTCGGCCGAGAGATGCCTCCCCTTCTTCAAAACCCTCCGGTCGGCTAAAAACTTCCAGTGGACTCCTGAATGTCAAAATCATTTCAAGATCTCAAGAAATACCTCGGCTCGCCCCCACTCCTTAGCAGTCCAACCCCGGGCGAGACCCTTTCTTGTACCTGGCTGTCTCAGAGGGTGCCGTCTGTTCGGTGCTGGTCGGGAAAGAAGGCAAAGTCCAGAAGCCGATCTACTATGTCAGCAGGCTACTCCGTGATGCGAAAACAAGGTACAGCAGAATTAAGAAGATGGTGTTGGCCTTAATCACCTCAGTTCGGAAGCTGCGACCGTACTTCCAAGCACATTCTGTGACGGTCCTGACCGACCAACCCATCAAGGCGGTAGTCCACCGTCCCGAGACGTCGGGAAGAATGACCAAGTGGGCCGTCGAGTTGAGCGAGCATGACATACACTTTCAGCCTCGCCCAGCCATCAAAGCTCAGGTGCTAGCCGACTTCCTCCTCGAGTGTACCATCCCGGAGGATGGTTCTACCCCAGACTCCCTCGAAGAACCAAAATCTGGAGCCCGGTGGCTCCTCCATGTCGACGGGTCATCTAATGCCCATCGCTCCAGTGCGGGCCTGGTTCTCACCAGTCCGGAGGGGTAACCTTCGAATATGGCATCCGGTTCTCTTTCCCGGCCTCCAACAATGAAGTCGAGTATGAAGCCCTGTTAGCCGGCCTCTGAATCGCCCGCAATCTGAAGGTGGAGAAGCTTAATGCCTTCACCGACTCGCAGCTGGTGGCCGGTCATGTACAAGGAGAGTTTGAAGCCCGGGAGCTGAACATGGTTCGATATCTTCAGGAGGTGCGGAGCCTGCTTCCCCATTTTGCCAAATTTGAAATCATTCAGATTCCCAGATCTGAGAATGCCCGCGCCGACCTACTCTCCCGATTGGCGACCACGGAGTCAATGGACGCCGAACAAAAGTTCCACCTGGAGACTCTGGAAAAGCCCAGCATCGCGGGAGCCGACGAATAATGCAAGTTGAAGCTGAACCATCATGGTTCGACCCTATTCTTAAATATCTCAAAGAAGGGTCGCTTCCACCCGACCGGAGAGAGGCTAGAAAGCTGAAGCTACAGGCCACCCACTACGTGCTGATCGACAACCAGCTTTACAAACGGTCCTTCTCCATGCCGCTGCTCAGATGCCTTCGCCCATCCGAAGCAGATTATGCTCTGCGCGAAGTACATGAAGGGATTTGCGGCAACCATCTGGGAAGCCGGTCCCTATGCCACAAGGTGCTGCGACAAGGCTACTACTGGCCGACTATGCAGAAGGACGCAGACGATCTAGTCCGAGCCTGCGACCCATGCCAGAGGCACTCAAGCATCCAAAGGCTCCCCTCCGCCGGCCTAGTTCCCATATCCTCCGCTTGGCCCTTCGCCAAATGGGGGATGGACATCCTCGGCCCATTCCCTCTTGCCACGGGGCAGCGGAAATTCCTATTTGTTGCCATCGACTACTTCACTAAATGGGTTGAGGCGGAAGCAGTTGCACAAATAACCGAGGCACGGGCCAGAGATTTTGTATGGAGGTCCATCATCTGCCGATTCGGCCTCCCGCATACCATAATCACCGATAACGGTAAGCAGTTTGACAACTCTAAATTCCGCCAGTTCTGTGAGGAGCATGGAATCCGTCACCACCTCACCTCGGTCGGGCATCCACAAGCCAACGGAGCGGCCGAAGTGACCAACATGACCCTCCTTCAGGGGATCAAAGCTCGCCTTTCCAGAGCCCAAGGCAGGTGGGCGGAGGAGCTGCATCATGTTCTATGGGCCTACCGCACCACCCCGAGAATCCCGACAGGTGAAACCCCATTCCGAATGGCTTTCGGCGCGGAGGCCGTTATCCCTGTGGAAATAGGCCTCCCATCGTTGCGGGTGGAGAGCTACTCAGAGGAAGCTAGCAACGAACAGCTCTGCACCAACCTCGACCTGGTGGAGGAGATCAGAGAGAAGGCCCGGATCAGAGTGGCTGCTTATCAACAAAGGGTGGCCCGTTACCACGCCTCCAGAATCAAAGGGAAAGCCTTCCTGCCTGGCGACCTTGTCCTCCGAAAGGCCTATGTTTCCAAACCGCTGGAACAAGGAAAGCTGTGCCAAACTGGGAAGGCCCATACCAAGTAGCGGAGATCATCGGGCCGGGAACCTACAAGCTGCAAGATTTAGATGAGAAATCCATCCCCCAGACGTGAAACTCGGACAATCTCCGTAAGTATTATCAATAGGGTATGTCCTCTCTAAGTTCATTTTCATATGCCTCATTATACCTTCTTGTCGACACATTTTTCGTAATTCGCAACGTAAATCATTATGCACTACATTGCCAAAGATTGCGAAAAGAAACAGATGCTGCTTACCAATCCTCGGCACGACCGAGCTACCTGTCTGAACAGGAATTCTCCGAACCTTGGCAGGGCCAAGTAAAAATTCTCCGAACCTCGGCTGGGCCGAGCAACAAATTCTCCGAACCTTGGCAGGGCCAAGTAAAAATTCTCCGAACCTCGGCTGGGCCGAGCAACAAATTCTCCGAACCTTGGCAGGGCCAAGTAAAAATTCTCCGAACCTCGGCTGGGCCGAGCAACAAATTCTCCGAACCTTGGCAGGGCCAAGTAAAAATTCTTCGAACCTCGGCTGGGCCGAGCAACAAATTCTCCGAACCTCGGCTGGCCGAGCGACAAATTCTCCGAACCTTGGCAGGGCCAAGTAAAAATTCTCCGAACCTCGGCTGAGCCGAGCGACAAATTCTCCGAACCTTGGCAGGGCCAAGTAAAAATTCTCCGAACCTCGGCTGGGCCGAGCAACAAATTCTCCGAACCTTGGCAGGGCCAAGTAAAAATTCTCCGAATCTCGGCTGGGCCGAGCAACAAATTCTCCGAACCTTGGCAGGGCCAAGTAAAAATTCTCAAACCTAGGCTGGGCCGAGCGACAAATTCTCGAACCTTGGCAGGGCCAAGTAAAAATTCTCCGAACCTCGGCTGGGCCGAGCGACAAATTCTCCGAACCTTGGCAGGGCCAAGTAAAAATTCTTCGAGCTAAAATCCCGGCGGAAAACCGAAGTACGCGGGCCCGATTAAAGCCGAAGGACTTCCAAATAGTCCCCAGAACTTCGGCCAATTAGAAAAAAGGCACACTGAGCGAAAACCGTCAACACGCACAAAGAATGTGCCTCCGGCAAACCCCTAAAGGGTTCAATAAGCCCTACGTGACCGGCCACGAACCCTAGGCAAAGCCGGGAATTCCCCCTTTGCTGCTAAAATCTTTGGGCAATGCCCCTATAACCTGCCGAACAAAGCGCCCGTCTCAAACAAAGCCATGACTCAGCGCGTGAACCAGTGGAGCCACCCAGGCTCCCCAACCATTCAATCATATACGAGTGACATTTCTTAGAGCTAAAATCTCATAAAATGAGAGGTTATCAAAAAAGGCCTTTTTCATTGATTAAAAAAGGAAAGTACAAAAAGAAGCAGAAGAAACAAAAACAAAAAGAAAAAAGCAAAAGAAGCCCTAGCTAGGGCTCAGTGTCACTCCCGGACGCCAGCAGGTCCTCCAGGCGCTCAGTAAGATCAGCGACCTGCTGGCGGAGTGACACGATCTCTTCCCTCTGCCGGTCCGCCACCCGGCGCAGGGCCTCCGCCTCCCTCGTAGAGACGTCCACATACTCCTCAACGACCCTCACGAGCCGCTGTTGACTCGCAAGGGACGACGCTAGGCCCAGCCCATCGACGGTGATAGTGGGATGGCCCCTCGCCGGGTGTAGCAGGCCATTGATTGACGAACGCAGTTCCTCAGACGATCGCCCTCCTTGAGAGGCCATGGCAAAAAACTGTTTCGAGACTTAAACCAAGGGGTGGCTAAGACCCATACCCCCCGGTCATATTTATACTTGTCAGGCGAGTATATCGATCAGTCGGGCCGTAACCACCGACCTATGAGAACTCACCACGTGTTACCGCTTTAACTAGCGCCTGTAGAATCCGAAGGGCCGTGCCCCATCCCGAGTGAGATCGGTAAACACGGACGGACTGTTCGGGAACCCCCCTGAACAGAGTATCTTCCGATCTGCCGGCCCCCCGTAATGAATGCTCTCGACGCTTCCCCAAGCTCTTTTAAATCTGGCCCCCTTTCGGGAAACGCAAAAAGGGAAGAATTCCAGCGCCTGGCAGTGACTCATCCCCTCGGGAGGGGTAACGTCATAAATAAAGAGCGTGACCATGTACCGCCCATTCCGCCTTGACGCCCCTCACCAAGCGCCGCAGGGACCTAACACTACGGCTCATAGTGGCAACTAAGTCACTTCTCCAAGCCCCGAATCTCCAAACCTCGGCTAGGCCGAGCAACAAATTCTCCGAACCTTGGCAGGGCCAAGTAAAAATTCTCCGAACCTCGGCTGGGCCGAGCAACAAGTTCTCGAACCTTGGCAGGGCCAAGTAAAAATTCTCCGAACCTCGGCAGGGCCGAACAACAAGTTCTCCGAGCCTTGGCAGGGCCAAGTAAAAATTCTCCGAACCTCGGCTGGGCCGAACAACAAGTTCTCCGAACCTTGGCAGGGCCAAGTAAAAATTCTCCGAACCTCGGCAGGGCCGAACAACAAGTTCTCCGAACCTTGGCAGGGCCAAGTAAAATTCACCGAACCTCCGAGCAACAAATCCTCCGAACCTGGCTAAGCCAGCAATGAAATCTCCGAACCTCGGCAGGGCCGAGCCACAAACTCTCCGAACCTTGGCGGGGCCAAGTAAAACGTCTCCGAACCTCGGCAGGGCCGAGCAACAAATTCTCCGAACCTTGGCTGGGCCAAGTACAAATTCCCCGAACCTCGGCAAGGCCGAGCCGTGAACATTCGAGCTCCAATAAGGACGAGACAAAATCACCGAGCTTCGGACCAAGATAAGGAGCGTGTTCCTCGAACAATCTCCAAACCACCGCTTGCAAACCACGACTAGTTCAGATAGCGCGGGATCCTCGCCTAAGAACGACCGGACGCCTTTGTACCCCCCGACCAAACAACAACAAACTCGGAACGAAAGAAATGGAGATTGAGAAACAGAGCGAAACTCTCTTTATTTCATTGCCATCAGAATCAATTACAAATGCCTTAGAGGCGTTACAAGAGCATTGAAATGCATAAAATAGAGACAAGTACAAAACTCGGGCAACTGCTCCAAAGCAGACCTGGGACCGTGATGCTCCGACGTCCGACCGCCGAACCAGATAAGCCGCATCCAGTCAGCTCGAGCCGATAATGGCCGGGCGACATGGACCAATAGTTGCGGCCAGCTTCGGTAAATAATGATATCTCGGTGATCCAACCGAGATATCAGGGTGATTGGAAAGGGTGGACGGAAGGTCACCCCTAACCACCCAACCGAGAGGCCCCCCGGCGAGTAGGAAGGAAGCCCGCGGACCCTGGCATCGGAATGCTCTCCCAAACCGAGTGTGCACCGCCCTACCTTGCCAAGGCTCAAGGGCAAGGTGTCGGCGGGTGGCACGCTTTCACCCCCTCCCCATGTGGTAAAAGATTCCCCAGGCGGGCAAGCCCTGGAATCCAAACCAGGGGAGGAGGCAAAATTCACTCAAACCATGGGGAGCCCGCGTGCACCTCCTACCATACGTCCCCGAAGGGGAACCACAAAGGTCACACTGGAAGCGCATATGTGCGCTCTCCGTGTGATCTCTGCGCCCTCCCTGTGCGCTCTCCATATGATCTCCGGGACTCATCCCCTAAGGGCGAGCCATTCTTCGGCGGCTCCTTCATCGCCCCAACTATCCGGTGGCGAAGGGCTTATGAGAGGAAAGCTCGGTCCTCCCACTCGCAACAGCAGAGAACGAGCATAGTGGAAACTCTAATGGGAAAGAAACTTTGGGATGACTTAACACAACCCCTCTTCCGCTTTTTATAGGTCAAAAATGGACCGGGAACAATTACCAAGGCTATAAGCCCCGAGATTCAAACACCTGGCCATACCTCCACGTGGCCTCCCAGGATGAAAGCGGCGCCCTATTGCGCGCCGAGCCCATCGCCTGAACTATGACGCATGCGAAGATTTCCTCTTGATCCCGAATCGCGATCATTAAACGCAGAGAATCGTCCACTGACATTACGAAAACTGGCAGGTTCAGGAGATCGTCCTACGAAAGTAATGTCCTCCAATGGTAAACGGCTGCGTGCGCGTACGTCAAAACGACCCACATGAGAAAAGAACACCTCCCGGAAAACACCAGAATGGCTTTGCGTTCCCACAGTGCCGTATCATCAATTTCGGTGAAATAAAAACCGGTTTGCCTGCAGAACGACAGGGCGCTGGCAGGATAGCAAAAAGCACGAAAACCGACTGTTCGTCGACTGCTTCCCAATGAAGTTAATCGCTCGAAGAACTCGTGCGACAAAGTTGAGCGTCTCAAAACAAAATGAACGCGATGGCTACGCAAACCATTCTTTTATTGACCGAAAAAAAAGAAAGAAGAAGTGGCGAAAGGAAACGAAAAAACTTCGGTAACCACCCTCATATGTCGGCCCTAGCCGACCTGCTTTATTGTCGGCCCTAGCCGACCTACTTCGTCGTCGGCCCTAGCCGACCTACTTCGTCGTCGGCCCTAGCCGACCTATTTCGTCTATCGGCCCTAGCCGACTTATTTTGTCTATCGGTCCTAGCCGACCTACCCTACCAGTCGGCCTCAACCGACCAACTTCGTTCCTAAAATTTTATTAATTTATTGCATCGAACAAACGTGAACCGGGTCAGACCGACTTTCGGTTCACCAGTCAGGGCTATCGCCCCGCCTTGGGCCAATGCGTTCCTTCGATCCCGGAATAAAGATGACCAAAGAGCGTCAACAAGCCATAAGTCGCTCGCGATTGAGGCAAGATTTGGAGCAAAGGGCCGTCCAAGGAAAAACTCTCAAATAGAAATAGAGAGTTCATTCATTGAAAGACATCAAGCAGATTTTCAGAAAGCGAAACACAGGGGTGGCTCTTAAAGGCCGGGAACCACATCAGTTCTGGAAGAACCCTCAGTTACGTCCGCAGAGGTGTGACTAGATTCGCCTTTCTCTGATACCTTCGCCCCCTCAGCGGCAGTCTGCGATCGTCCTTCAGAAGCTGCGGCCTCGCTGGGACCCGGGGCGGCACCAGGATCGGTATCGGAGGCGTCGACGTACTCATCCTCCTCTTCTCCTTCGGACTCACCGGCATCAGGAGCTTCAGTATCTAGAAAAGAGAGATCCCATTCCGGGTGCTCGCTGGATATCTTGTCTTTGCACTCTTCCACTCCAAGTTGGAAGGCGTCAGCGCCGATCGCATCCTGTTCCCCCTTGAGTATGGCTTGCACCTTAGCCTCGGCAACTTGTCTCTCAGCCTCCGCGGCTTGAGCCCGCAGAATAATAGTTTGCTCCTCGAACTCGCCGGCCCGCCTCGAGCTCTGAGCTCCTACTGCGGCTAGACACGAGCTCACCTTGGAAAGCCCGATTCTCCAACCTTAATTTTACCATCTGAAACCGAAATCAGTCGGCATCACAAGAGACCAACAAAAGAAGCTAAAAAGGGGGATGAGATCGTACCTCCTCCTCTTGTCTGACCAACCTTTTGGTCAGCTCCTCGGCCTCACCCCTGGCCCTTGTTCTATCAGCTCCGACCAACTCGACCCTCTCCTGGAGAGCATTAATCCTCGACTGCTTGGCTTCGACCTCTCCCCGGGCTTGAGATAGCTCGTTGCTCAGACGAGCTATCATCCCTTCGTGCCATTTAGCGCCGGCCCTCAAGTCGGCGATTTCGCCATCGCGTCGCCACAGTTTCTCCTCTATTTCGTTGAGCATTCCGGTCAGGCGTTTTCTCTCGTTGGCAGCCTCCTTTCCCAGCCGACCCAAGCTCTCATTACGTTCCCGCCGCATCGCCGCCACCTCCTCAGAATGTTTTGACTTAACCCTAGCCAGCTCCAAGCACGCGTCGTCATTCTTCGCCAGGAGTCCCTGCAACTCCTCCACTTTACATTTTTGCTTAGACGCTTCGGCTAGAGCGGCCTGATATGACGCCTTCATCCCCTCCAAACTTCTGCTAATGGCCAGGAGCTCCTCGAACTTCTCGGACACCTTTACTCGCGATTGAAGTTCGGCGCTGGCTCTCCTGGCCTGAATGCTGGCCCCCGTCGCCAAACTCAGACGCCAGCACATCGCCCGAGAAAGAAGGACACTCTGCGGGACAAAGGATGAGTAAAAATTTACGATTAGGTCAATCAGAAAGCATCCGCCGCCCAAGAGTGGTAACTCACCCGAGAGGCATAGGCCCGCAACATCTTCATGAGGGTCGGATTGTCAATATCGGGGAGAAGGTGGATACTTTCGGCCACTCCCTGTTGCCCAAATGCGGCATCGACCAACTCCAGATCCGCAAACCTGTCCGCCGAAGGACCCGCACCCGGGTACAAGGCCGACCTCATCAAGGCAGAAAATGCCTCCTCAACACCAGCGTTTGAGCTACTGGGCTGGCCATCTCCGCCCGAGGAACCAACCCGGGCGACCTCCGTTTGAAAGGCCTTCAACCTCCCAGCCTCTTCTATCAGAGCCCTAGCTTAGGCTTCTTCGGACAATTCGGCCAGCCCAAGCGCCAGCCTCCCCAAAATCCTTTTGAAGGGTCCCCATTGCTGGACTCTCACCTTGCTGTGCTTCTTCTTCCGACCCATCTTTTCCGGTCACAATCACCTGCGTCTCCTCCGCAGGCTCTCCCGAGGCCTCTCTGACCTGTTTCTTGACCCGCTACGGGCGGTCCAGCATCGCTACCTCGGACTCCTCCCGAACCTCTCCACCAGCGGCCTCTCTCCCTTGCTCCCCCACTGGAGTCGGTAGTAACCCCGCGGAGGCGGAAGGCCCCCCAGAAACGACCGCTTCCGCCGGATCCGTCGCTGGCTCCTCTTTCACAGGGGACGCGGCCAAACGAGCCAACGGAGCCTCATCTGAACTATCCGATATTTCCACTACGGGAGGACAAGGGATCACAGCTGTCCTCCCTGGATCCTCCTTCGCCCCGGCGCTCCTATCGTGGCCGCTCCGTGTCCGGCGAGCTCCTTACGGAGGTGTGAGCCCTTTTCTCGGGCCTACCACTATCCACGCCGCTGCTCTCCCCTGGGCGCTTGCCTCTCTTCCTCTTGGCGAGGCTCGACAATGCTGACCTCTTGGCTGTAAGAACGGAACATATGCGATTAAATCCAAACACGTTCGTCGGGGCAACACGCAGCGGAGAAAGTAAAAGGGAGGACTCACCTTGCGGGTCCAGGGGGCTAAGCCCGGCGGCGAAGAGGGCCCCCTCCGATAACAGATCGTTGGCCGAGAACACTTGGCCATTGCGAAGGACATCCAAATCTCTCTCCTCCTGCTCTGACAAAACTGGATGCGTTTCCGCATCCCTAACAAAATTTCCCCATTTCCGAGGGAAGTCGGAACCAATGTTCCCCTCGGCGATGACGAACCGACTCTTCCATCCCTTTATAGAGGACAGCTTATCCACAATCACGTTAAAGGACCTCCGAGGACCGATGTAGGGCCACTCTGATTTCCTTCCGGGTATCAGATGATAACATGCACGGAAAAGAGGGAGAGTGGCGGCAATCCGAATTTGGTGGCACATTGAGATAAATCCGATGATGCTCCGCCAGCTGTTTGGGGCCACCATCGCCGAACAGATGTTATAGTGAGTCATGATTTCCTTCACCAAGGGGTGGAGAGGAAAACGAAGCCTGCTTTCAAGCTGTCTTCCTAAACGAAGACCCCGCTCTCCAGATCTCGTGAGACCCTATGTCCAGGCTCCGGCACTCGTAGAACGACATCTGGGGGTATGCCATACCTCTGACGAATCCTTCCCACATCCTCGGCAACGATCTCCGTAGCTACGTCGTCGGGGCTCATCGTCATCTTAGCGGAAAAAGCACCAGGCGAAACGGCAAGCGTTGCAGAAGATGGAACTCTTCAGGAAACAGAAAGAGAGGATATGCAAATATATATAGTGCTGCTATCGCTTTGCTTCCCCCTAAGGAGGCCATCTTGAGAAAATGGGGCGCCTCGCCCGAGGCGTCCGGAACCGCCTCGATAAAGGCCGCATTAATCGGGATTTCCTACGTGGAGTTTCCCCAACCGTCGCTCCTGAGGAGCCTTACCCGCGAAGGCATGATGACCTGCCGCATTAATTAGGGCATCATTGCACGGGCTGTCTAAACCAAATCGCCCCATCCAAAGCGTGCCACCTGGACTTGTACTCCTTATGCCCAAACCTACGCTTCGAACTAGGGAGTGGAGGGCATGTGTTGGGGGGTAAAACCGTCATTGCATTAATATCCGTGCAAAGAGGCTAAGACCGACCTCCTCCCTTCGTCTCCCTCGAGCTTCCAGTAGCTCGGCTCCCCCGAGCTCCCATAGCTCGGCTCTTCCGAGCCTCCAGTAGCTCGTCTCCCCCGAGCTTCCATAGCTCATCTCACCGAGCTTCCATGGCTCGGCTCTCCCGAGCTTCCATGGTTTGGCTCTCCCGAGCTTCCATGGTTCGGCTCTCCCGAGCTTCCATGGCTCGTCTTCCCCAGCATCCATGGCTCGGCTCTCCCGAGTTTCCATGGCTCATCTCCCCGAGCTTCCATAGCTCGGCTCCCCCGAGCTCCCATAGCTCGGCCCTCCCGAGCTTCCTGTAGCTCGTTTCCCCCGAGCCTCCATGGCTCGGCTTCACTGAGTGACCCACGATCCGATATCACCTCCGTGGAACCTGACGCGGGAGAGCCTAGGCCTACTGTAACAACATCCTAGGCAAGGAATCATGTTGAGAAGTGGTCTAGAACATATCACGGCTACCCGAGACCTACACACCTACCAGATCTCAAGCCATCAAGGAGCTCTCCTAGCCGTCGATCCCCTAACAGACAAGAGATGGATCCCAACAGCCCCACAATGGCCCGATTTGATCCATCCCCGTATCCTACAACCTCTGAACCTTCCAGAAGGCGCTCAAGATCCAGGTGACAACCTATAAGTATGACACTCACAGATTCCCTCAGGTATGCGCTCACACCCTCACTCCCACTCTTCCGCTCTCCCCGGCTGCTCGTCGGTGCTCTCACCCTCTAGAGTTTCCGATCGGCCGCCCCCAGAGAGACTCCCGGAGAGATCCACCTCCCATTTTCTGATTGATCGTCGATTTTCTCCCACTGACTTGAGCGTCGGAGGGTCTTCCGTGGAGGGCCACCCCCAACGCCTCTCGCGCGAGGACTTATGTGCAGGTCTGCCCCTGGAGATCGACTGCGCCCGAGTCGAGGACGGATCCCGGCGGCAACAAGACCCTTGTTGGCTGGCTCCCCTTTTGCTGCCAGGCCATACATAGACCACACAGCCTGTCCCATCTGTGGTAACCCAATGAGAACAAAGTTGAATGATGAACCAAAGGTTTCTCAGAAAATTTTCAGTAAAATGTACCTGAAAAATTATGAAACCAAGATCGTCAATATGATTTCGAATAGCAGAAAAGAATGGATAGCATAAGGTTTGCAGCTACTGAGTTTCACCAGTATAAAGACGACAGACTTCTTATGTTTAAATCCAGCAAGAACTTGAGAATCTAAAAGATATTTCTGTAGTTGTGAAATCAGGAACCGAAGTTTAAAGCTAATTTATGTTCCTTTGCTGTATAAGATTCATTAGCGAACTTGGATAAATAGCAGTATTGTTATTCCCATGATTTAAAGCATACCAACACGTCTTCGGAACTCAAGAGCCAAGGCCTTCAACACATCATCTGTTCTACATGGCGCACCTCCAAGTAGAACAGGAATTGCTCCTGGAACAGCTTTAGCCACTTGTAGCCATAACATATGTAACCAAATAATAAAATCTGAACTAACTCAAAGAAAGAAGATCAAAATATAAGTTTTTGCCTTCAACACCTCTCTCTCTCTCTCTCTCTCTCTCTCATCCACACCCCAACTTCCTTGGTTATACTTGCAAAAAGTCTCCATGCAGAACTGATCAGATCTAAATTTGGGTGATGAAAATCATCAATGATTAAGCTTTGGTTGTAATTTACTAATTTTAAAATATTTGCACATTAAAAATCATATAATTTATGGTTCTACTTCATATATCACATGATCAAAAAATTAAACAATTTAAATAATATAAAATAATATATATTTTTAATACTTTAATGCAAATACTAAGAATTTTTAAGTCATATGATTTTTTAATGTATTATGTATTTTGAAGATAATAGACCACATCTAAGTATTTGAATCATCAATATAAAACTCATATTTGAACGAAAATCTTCTTAAATGTAGCCAATTCTGGTAATTAAAGGAAACTTGACAGGCCAATAAAAAAAAAAAAAACAAAACTCGTGCGATGAGACTGGACTTGATTTCCTTTTTCACATTTTCATGATATGACTTTTCTTCATGTGTGGTTAACCAAACTCAGGTGGAGAGTAAACAAGAGAAAAAGACTGAAGTGTAGCTAATTGAGAGAGGGAAAAGAAGAAGAAGAAGAAGAAGAAGAAGAAGAAGATAGAGTGTTTATTTCTACACCACATAATACCAGCCCTTTGTTATTTATTATTACAACATCACTGTTTGTCCTTTTAGACTAAGCATTTATCGCATTAAGATTTCTATTTATCTTGGCTCCAGTTGTATTTACTATCACTGGGTTAAGAGTTTATTGTTTAAAGTTTTCTATTTATTTAGTACATGAAAGGTCACGAAGGCAGAAAACTCTCGTAGCACATTCTTTTTCTTTGTTTTTTCCCCCTCTCCATCCGGTTAGCGATATGCAAGGCGAAGTCGAATTAGTATTTTAAATTCAAACAAATTATAGGCTGAAAGCTCACCCAATGATTTTCTTCTTTGAATCGCCCCTGGATTTCGCCGGTTGAGGCTCACCCCAACAACAGCATGACCATTGGATCCGTCTTGGACCTCACTTCTTCTCCGGGCCGGGCTAGCTTGGGCCTGAACACTTTGTCCATATACCATTAGATGATCCTTATTTTAGCATAGGAAAAGTCTTTGTATACCGCCCCGGTACAGCATGGCCTACATCAAGCATGGTGATTTGCCTGCGTACGGACCTATGTCAGAGGACTCACTCAAGTGTCCCGCATCGCTGATGCAAGGGTTTGCGGGCGGACGAATCACCGCACCTAGTGCAGGTTATGCTACCCTGGGACGGTGTACTAAGACTTTTCCTTTTAGCATAAGAGATAAACATATTTATCCAAAGATATGCATTATACATTCAAAATTGATGTTGAATTTTTTTTTTTTTTTTCTTTCTGATGTATATATTTGATTTTACACTCGCTGGTACTTGGGTAACTTTCATTAAGAGAGAGAGAGAGAGAGAGAGAGAGATGGGCAGTCCAAATAAGAGAAGAAAAGGCCAGTTTGCTTACAAAAGGAGTAAGGCAGTGGATTTCGCTCCTGTTCTCAAACTTTACAGAGTAAGCCTTATCACTGAATAAGTATAGTTCATGAGAACGAATTTTGATGCAAACCAGCCAGCAGTCATAAAGCTGCTGAGTTTACTGCCAAAGAAAATTTTAATTTTCCAAATAGAAGAATGCCAATCCAAAGCTCGATCCAAGGGGTTCCCCTTTATAATTTGACCCCACTTGAAAAAGAAAATAAAAGGAAAAAGAAAAGAGAGGCCAGCTTTAGTCTTACTCAAGATGTGTAGGCCAACTATTATTTGAGTCTACTGAAGCCAAGCAAATGGATTGGATGTTGGATTGGGTGTCGGAATATATTTAGGTCCAACACCATGACATCAGGATGCCACGAAATCTTTGGCTTCAGCAGTGCGCAAGGTCAGCGGATCAACCATATCATCCATTTTCTTGTGGTTGTTATGGAGCACATGGAAGCCCTGAGCTAAATTTCGCATCTAATCAACCACCCTCTTGCGTCGTCTTCTTTCATGCACCTTCGTTAGCGTCGTACCATTTTGTTTCCTATCGCAACACTTTTGTTCGAGCTCGGTCATCCAAATTGGCCCCCAAAACTTGGTTAACGTGCAGTTTAATCTACACGTTTTAAGTTTTAAAGAGAATAAGTTTTCTTGGCGTTTTCTACGTTACTAGGATTCTTCATGCTCCTAGTCTCTTCATTAAAAGGGACTCACTTACCATTAGATGGCTATGGAAGGACTTCTGTAACCAAGTCCCTACCAACCCACTTCTTTATAACATCTGAACTACCCTTCGAGACGTCTATATAGTATAGATTCATCATATTTACTGGAAAGCCAATTCTGCTGCGGATTGGATGACAGCTTCAGTAGCTCATCATTTGGATTTTTGGATCTGAAATTTGTATGACCCCGTCTTTTTATTTTTAAATAAATTTTGCACTCTAATATATCTGAATTGACTCGCACTAGACTAGTGTGATCACTCGCTTGTATAAAAAAAAAGTTTTCTATTGTTTTACAATGAACGATGCATTTAATTATTGAACACACACGCTAGGGTTCTCTTTCTTCATCATTTCCTTACCATTTTTGTCATGGTCATTAAGGTTTGTTAGAAGATATAACTTGGGAGTTTTTTTTAAGGAGAAATGAAGGCCTTGAGCTCCCTCAATATCCAATATAATGGTCTTCATGAAATGAATCAAATCAAATTAAGTATATTTGTTTTAATAGGCTTTCTACAAGAGAAAGAACTTTGCCACTACAACAATTTTTTAATTAGACCACGTCTAAAAATGTAGTCTTTTATATATAGACTATGTTTTCTAAACCGTAGTCTGGTGAGTGTAGTTAAAAGTGTGACTGTAGTTAAAAGTCCCTCTTTTAGACTACGTTTTTAGACGTAGTTAAAAGTCAAAAAAACATTAGCCTATATTTTTATTTGTAGTCTATAACTGTACAAAAGACTACGTTTTTATCAGAAATTATAATTAAAATAAAAAAAATAGTCTTTAAATACATTTAGACTATGTTTTTATTAGAAAATATAGTTAGAAGTCAATAAAAATCTTTAAAACTACGTTTTTATCTAGTCTAAAGTCAATAAAACATAGTCTTTAAATATATTTAGACTACGTTTTTATCAGTCTAAAGTCAATAAAACGTAGTCTTTAAATACATTTACTACGTTTTTATCAAAAAATGTAGTTAAAAGTAAATAAAATGTAGTCTTTAAATACATTTAGATTATTTTTATCAGAAAATATAGTTAAAAGTCAATAAAACGTAGTCTTTAAATACATTTAGACTACGTTTTTATCAGAAAACGTAGTCTAAAGTCAATAAAAAGTAGTGTTTAAATACATTTAGACCACGTTTTTATCAGAAAACGTAGTCTAAAGTCAATAAAACATAGTCTTTAAATACATTTAGACTACGTTTTTATCAAAAAATGTAGTCAAAAGTCAATAAAATGTATTCTTTAAATACAATTAGACACGTTTTATAAAAAAAATGTAGTCTATTATGTACATTTAGACTACGTTTTTATATTAAAAACGTAGTATAATATCAAATCTTGTCATACAAATATATACTTTCAATTCCAAAAAAATTCTAAAAATATTGAATTCTCCGCTGTCATACAAACATTTACTGTCATACAGACATATAGTTTCAATTCCAAAAAACCTCAAATACATTGAATTAAAATGTCCAATACTATCATACAACATCCATAATATTTTCAGATAATCGAAACTTTAATAAATGTTTCCACATAACATTTCTTCAAATAAAACCTTGTAAGTACTCAACCCATTCTCCGTGCATAATGTCGATCTAAATGAAACCTTGTAAGTACTCGACCCATTCTCCGCGCATAATATCGATCTCTTCTTGTTTATAAGTTTTATTCTTGCCAAACTGCATATATACATAAGTTAATCAGAAAAGAGTACTAAATAACACATGATACAAAATCTAAAATCATAAAAAGTACTACTTATATGAATTATGTACGCAATAATAACAACCTTTTCACATAAGTTACTCATAAAAAGAGCACTAAATAATACATGACATAAAAATTTAAAACCATAAAAAGTAGAACTTATGTGAATCATCTACGCAATAATAACCTACCTTTTTATCAATTGAAATGATATAATTCTTAATGATCTCCTTCGTATACATAATGACATAATATCCATATTCAACACCTAATGGTTGCTTTGAATACTTGAAAAATGAATTTAAAAGTTTTTATAAGATTCAAACAAATAAGATCTAATTTTATGAATTATTAAAAAGAATATGCAACTCAATATACCTTAATTGACTCCTAAGTAAGTATTTTTCTTGCAACTCAGTCAACTTTAGCATTGTATATTTTGAATGCACTAATTTAACAAAGTATAATAATAGTGTGAGACTCAAATGATATAATCCAGATAAATTACTATAAATTAAAAAGAAATAAATACTTACGTATTAATAACACGTTTCAATTCTTTTCCCATAAACGTCCAATAAAATCACAAAAATACACTTTGTCCCCATGAGGGTCAATAACCACCAAGGACCAGTGATTCCTTCATAAACATAATAACAATAATCAACAATTTAATATCAAAAGTATCAATTTTTATTAAAAAACCACTTATCCAGAGTTATAAGGAGTTAGAAATAATTGATCCATATAACAACGCTCTAATCTTTTAGCAATCAAATCTGATTGTGCTCCAGCCGATCCAGAGTGTACAGAGATCTGTCCAAGGTCTATGAAGCCATACATGTTGAGCAGTTTTGATTTCTTGATTTGGTTGTATAGATAGCTACACAAATCAAATTATGTTATTGTCATGTCCTTAGAACATAATATGAATAAGGTGTGGTTATGATTTAGGAAACAAGTATTCCCACATCCTAAACAAAAATGCATGAATCAAGTTATTAGATTATTTTTTTATTTTTTTAATACTTAATTTAAATGGTAAGGATTAATTGCATCTTAATTCAGTCTTTTTTAATTTTAAAAAATCAACAATCACCTTATATAAAAAAAAACGGCATGAATGGGCCGGACCGAGCCTAGGCCCAGCCCACCCAGGCCATCCCCTGTTTAGATTGCAGCCCCTGGTTCACCCAAACTAGGGGAAGGTGCCGGCGGCCAAGGGCCGCCGCCACCTCTCCCGGGGGTGCTTGGCTGGCCATCGACGACCGGCCTAGTGTCGGTCGGTGGCGGCACCCCTTCCAATTTTTTTTTCCTTTCTTTCCCTCTCTTCTTCTTCTTCCGCTCCTCTTCCCTGAGTGGCGGCATGGCCAGCTGAACCCCATTGGATGCCGCAAGGACGCCGGTGGGGGCTATCGCCCTTGGCCCGAGCCCAGCGAGCCAGCGGGCAAGCCGCCAGGCCCGAGCTAAACATGGGAGCTGGTTTGGCTCCCATAATCGATCTCCTCGTGGTAGCATGGCCGGCCTCCTCTGGCCGGCCGAACCCTATCGGATGCCGCACAGACGTCGGTGGGAGCTGCCGCCCATGGCCCAGGGCCGGTGAGCCGACGGGCACGCCGCGGGCCCAAGCCAAAGATCCGGCCGGAATACAATCTGGCGCCCCCTTTCACAGCCTCTCTCTGTTGGCCTAGATGACAACCCAAGAGGGAGGGGGGGGGGTGAATTGGGTTCTTTAAAAATTAGCCTTTTAAATTATTTAGCTTGAGATGAATGAAGGCAAATGCAAAGTAAATATAAATTGCAGTGAATAAAACAGAGATAGAGATAGAGACAATAGATCACGGCAAACACAAAAGATTTTATAGTGGTTCGGTGTATCCAACACCTACGTCCACTCCCAAGATTCACTTGGGTCCACACTATAATCACCCTAGATTACAGCAGAGTTGTTTTACAAGCTCACAACTCGAACTTGTTGTTTTCCCGGGCGCACAACGAACCCAGCTGGTTTTCAAGGGCTCACCAGCACAAAAACCCTAAACCCAAGCTTAACCAAGCTTGAACTGAGGTAAGACTACCTCCTCTAGTTCAATCCCCCAGATTGAGCTAGTCACAAAGAATAGAAATATGTTTGTTTAGTTACAATGGCTCCTTAATGAGCAGATAAACAAATGTAAGAATAGAGTTTAGATAAGCCTGATTTGCAGTTGGTTGGCTTTGAGCTTTTCTTCTTTTCTTCAACTCCTTTGGTGTAGAACCAGGCCTCAGCTTGGATTCTTCACGGAAGATGTGTTGGAGTTGATTTGGGCTTTCCCTCTTTTCTTTGAGTGTTGAAAATCTCTTGAGATACTCTTGAATAGCACTTGGATTTTCTTCAGAAGCTTCCTTGGATTTGAGCTTGAACACAGAAGGAACTTCCTTTGATTTCACACTCTTTCTTTCACTCTATTTTGAATCTCGGATTTTTTCAACTGAAGCTCTGTTTTTCCGATTTTTCTCTTCTTTTTCTTTGAAATAAATTTCTCTCTATTCGTCTCTCTTTGATTTGAAAACAGCTTCTCTATTTATAGATTCTGCAAGAATATAGCCGTTAGAGACAAAGAAAAATAGCCGTTAATCAAAAAACTTACCGTTGGAGCTGAGTTGGCATCCGTAAAAATTTCGCCCAGATTTGCTGGAGTCGACTCATGCTTTTCCCGAGTCGGCTCGAGCTCGTGATACTAAAATAGAAATGTCATAAAGTCAGGGGTCGACTCACCAAAAGTAAAGTGTCGACTCCTGAAAGTCGGGGGTCGACTCATGAAAAGTTGGGGTCGACTCGCGAAGTGCTCAGAAAAACACACCTCTGGTGTCTGAGCGGAGTCGACTCGCACAGTCATGGAGTCGGCTCGACAAATCGGGGGTCGACTCGTGAAATTACGTGGGTCGACTCGAGACAGATACACATTTCTGTACTCTGAGTGGAGTCGACTCTGAAACTCAAGAGTCGGCTCCGGAACGTATCAAAAATCAGAAACTTTTCTGATTGACTTTAAAATCGTTCCAGATTCATTTTAATTCATTTTTTGACTTGAATTCAATAAAATTGACATTAAGAATTAATTCAAGAAGTATTCCAAAAACTCATTGATTAATATGAATTATAAAATTTCTTTTTGAAAGCTTAAACATTGAGCTTAAAGTTACTTTCAAAATGATTAATGTCAAACTTTAACATTCTCATTGATTGTTCAAAATAAATTCATTGCACATGTAAATAAACTCATTACATCTTTTAATGAACTCATGGCTTTTAGTAATCATCAAAATCAAAAGGATTGGGGCATATAATTTTTCAATAATCTTCCAACAATCTCCCCTTTTTGATGATGACAAAAACATTGAGTTTATGCATGATTGATTTGTGAATTTATTTTGATTTCATAAATAGGCTTAGGCTCCCCCTGAATGAGGTAGCTCCCCCTATGAAACTTAATAAATATCCCATTGTTTATCTCATTGATTAATTTGATTTTCTCATATGCATTTACAATCATAAAACTATAAAACTCTCCCCCTTTTTTGTTATCAACAAAAAGGTAGAGAAGCAAAAATTCAATCAAGATAAGATTTAACAAATCATTCATTCATTGAAAGAAGGAAATACATTGAGTAATCAAAATAGACAATTCATTCATCAAAATGTCTAATACATCAAATGTTTAATACATTGATACCAAAATGTAAAACATAACAATAATTCAATACATAGCAAGGATTGAAAATCTAATACATTAGAAATGAGTTCTAACAATCCTAGTCAAATGATCAACTATGTTCTTCATTCCATCTGATTGGATTTTTACATAGTCTTTTAGCCTTTCATCTACAAAGGTGCAAGCAGTCAAAATTTTGTCTTGAAGCTCCGCATTGCACTTAGAGTAGGTTTCGCCATCTCCGCAAATATCTTTAAGTTCTTCAAAAATATTCTTGAGATCTCCACTTAAAGATTTGAAGAGAGCTGAGAGTAGACTCATTTTAGTGATCCGATCATCCAATGAATATAGAGTCTCCTTTAGATTCATGAACTTATTCTCAAACTCTGATTTAAGTTTTTCTGATTGATCATCAAAATCCTTTGAGTTGCTTTAATTGTAGATCTGAGAAGCCAGCAGAAGAGGATGAAGCTTGATCAAATGATGGAGCGGGGGCAGGAGCAGGGGCAGAAGTAGAAGGGCTCGGAGGTGCAGGTGAAGAGTGTCTAACTGAAGGTCCTGGTGCCTCAACATCCGTAGCTCTCTCTTCTATCAATCCTTTCCTCTCCCATTTTCCATTTTTCTTAATAAAACCCATCCGATGAATGGTGGCCAAGCTATAAAAGTCTGTATGTCTCAGATTCCTCATTGGCTCATTGTCAGAAATAACAACTCCTTGACTCTGAAAGATCTTGGTGAGAATCATACCATAGGGCAAGCTAGACTTTCCTTTTTCCTCCACAGTCAGCAATGTACCAAAGAATCATACTGGGAAGGTTTATAGGTTTGCCCGTAACAATAGCATCCATCACAAAGATGTCCCTTTCAGATACATAATCAAATCTTCCTATCTTTGGGAAAGTATCCTACTGCAAATGTTATGAAGTAATCTCAGTTCTAATGAAAGTTGGTTGGCAAACCTCTTCAAATCCGACAACATCCCGGTTTAATAATCTAGCAAGAGCGGGACTTCGGTCTTCAGAAGAAAAGTGGCAGTACCAGATAAGGGTAGATCCAATAGTCTAGACAGAAGCTCTACAGTCACAGAGATCCTATTTCCTCTTGCTTATGAGACCATGATCTCCTCTAGACAAGTTCTTATAAAACTCCTTTACAAGAGAGGGATAAGTGGGCAATCCAGTGAACATATCTTCTCCCATCCCATCTCTATCAATTGTCTCCCTAATAAAAATCCCTCTGCCTCAAAAAGTTCAAAATCCACTTTCCTACCCGTGGTATGATTCTATCTGCTAATCTATCTACCTGGGAAGTAGTAGTGGCTGGAGAAGCATTGGGGTTGAAGATGATGAAGTGGAATCCGTGCTTGGAGAAGGCTCACGCACCGGACGCCTCACCGTCTTCCTCACGGCTCGCTTCCTCTTCACACCGGCCGCAGCAAGATTGGAACCTCGAGTTTTGGGTGCCATTGGTCGATTGGAAGTATAATCAGTGATTTTGGGAGTTTGGAAGGTCTGGAGATATTTGGAGAGAGTATTTTGAGAGATTGGAAAGTTTGAAATGAACGGCGAGTCGACTCTGCCCTAGATAAATCAACCTGGGACCACTTCGAGTCGGCTCGCGCAAAGCAAGGGGTCGACTCCGGACAGTCACAGAAAACCATCCCGACTTGGAGTCGACTCGCGCCGAGAAGGGGTCGACCCGAGAGTTTCAGTCGAAACCAGGAGTCGACTCCGATACTCACCGAGTCGGCTCCGAGACCATTTCAGAGCAAAAACATGAAATTTCTGAAATGTGTCCGGAATTGATCATAAAATTGATAAAATAATCATTGAATATGAATGGATCAATTAGATATGAATTCTAGATAAGATTTCCTTAAAGATCAAGGATTTGAAAGAATCTTAGATAAAATTTCCTTAGGGGTTTCAAATTCATTCTAATGGATCACAAATCCCTAACTCTCCTCTAAGATAACAGAATCTTTCTTCACTTAAAGGTTTTGTAAATATGTCTGCTAATTGTTCTTCAGTGTTAACATAATCAAGACATATTTCATTATTTGCTACATGTTCTCTTATAAAATGATATCTAATTTCTATGTGTTTGGTTCTTGAATGTTGAATTGGATTCTTTGTTAGATTAATTGCACTTGTGTTATCACATCTTATAGGTGTTTATCAAGTGTGATACCATAGTCTTCAAGTTGTCGCTTAATCCATAGGATTTGAGCACAGCAACTTCCAGCTGCTACATATTCAGCTTCAGTAGTTGATAATGCAACTGAATTTTGCTTTTTGCTAAACCATGAGATTAAGTTACTTCCTAAGAATTGGCATGCACCACTTGTGCTTTTTCTATCTAACTTACATCCAGCATAATCAGAATCAGTGTATGCAATCAGATTTAATGTGGAGTCTCTAGAATACCATAAACCTACATTTTTTGTTCCACTTACATATCTTAGTATTCTTTTAACAGCAATTAAATGTGATTCTTTAGGTTCTGACTGAAATCTAGCACATAAGCAAACAGCAAACATTATGTCTGGTCTACTTGCAGTTAAGTAAAGTAGGGATCCGATTATACCTCGATAATATTTTGATCAACCTTCTTACCTTCTTCATCTTTGTCCAGCTTGCATGAAGGACTCATTGGTGTTCCGAGGGGTTTAATTGATTCCATACCAAACTTCTTTAGGATTTCTCTTGTGTATTTTGTTTGGTTGATAAAGATTCCCTCTTTGCTTTGTTTGATTTGGAGTCCAAGGAAGAAGTTGAGTTCTCCCATCATGCTCATTTCAAATTCTCCCTGCATCAACTTAGCAAACTCTTGACATAGAGATTGTTAGTAGCACCAAAATGATATCATCAACATATATTTGAACTACTAATAAATCTTTACCTTTTCTTTTCAAAAACAAGGTTTTATC
>UESW01004513.1:674887-707859 GCA_900491605.1 Calamus simplicifolius
GGATCAGGAGGTTGCTGACATGCGAGATGAGATGCATTATTTGCGGGATATGGTTAGCCGCTTGTCGCAGAGTCTTCAGCTCCACAGCCTCCACGTGATCGTTCAGATTCTTGATGTATTTTTTTTTCTTTTTTTATGTTGTAAAAACTTCAAAATTTTAATATAAATTATTTTTTAAATATATTATTGTTTGTATTGAGTGAAAAATGTTTGTATCAATATTTAGATTTAGCGAAATTGAATTACCGTTTTAATTTTTAATCATTTAAATATTTTAAAAATAAAATTGCGACGTATTAGCGACTGATATTGGATCGCTATATTTTTAAATTATATATTAAATATTACGACGCAATTGACCTGGCATCGCAATAATTTAAAAATAAATTTAATAGCGACGCATTAGCGACTAAAATTGAGTCGCTATTTTATCTTAAAAATTTTTAATAAATATTGCGCGCAATTACCTTGTGTCGCAATATTTTAAAAATTTTTATTTGCGATGCATTAGCGACTCAAATGCGTCGCTATTATATCAAAATTATTATTATTAAATATTGCGACGCCGCTGGATGAGTCGCATATTGCGACCCAATTTAGTGCATCGTAATATTTAATAATAATTTTTTTTATTTTAAAAATTAATTTTAATATTGCGACGCAATTTAGTGCGTCGCAATATTTAAAAATAATTTTTTTAAAAAATTTATTTTTAAATTTAGCGAGATTTGCATGCGTCGCAATATTGTGACGCAATGTGGCGTCGCAAGAGCGTCGCAGAGAGTCGCAATATTGCGACGCATTGCGAAAAAGGGTATTACGATGGACAGTTGAGCGACGCCCTCGTTGCGTCGCTATTGCGTCGCAATAGCATGTTTAGCGACGCAATTGCGACGCATTTGGGCATCGCAACATTTTAATTCTCTTGTAGTGGCCAATTGATAGCTATTGACCTTCGGCAGCTAATTTAAAGATATTAAAAGCTAACTAATGACTCTAATTGGTAGCTATTGGCCTTTCAAAAAGCTTCCTAATGGAATCAACTAGTTTTAATAATCATTAGACTCAACAACTTCTTTAAAGGTTACAATAAAATTTATAAAGATATGAATATGTAAATCAAACCAAATTATGTCTTTTTTTTTTTTTTTCAAACTTTCTGCCTTCCATTATCTCATTTGTTCCTGCAACAGATTTTTTCAATTAATTCTATTGAGCTCCCCTTGATTATGAAATATTTGCACATCCTTTCTTAAACTAAAAAAAAACTGTAATCAACCCCTCAATTTTGATTCAAGTTGCAATTGGCACCTTCCATTTAAATTGAACGTCAAAGAAACAAAAAAAATGGATACATGACTATCACATAACCAGTAAAAATATCAAATTTTTATAATAAATACTATGATTAAAAGCACCAATATTCGTTCTTTAAAGAAATAGTTTTGATCAAGGGTATAATAGTTCTTTCTTTTCTGAGCATATCAAATGGTGTTTTGTAGTAGTCATATGATAGTCGTTGTCCATTTATTTGTTACTTTTAACCCTATATTTAAACAAAAAAATTGTAATTGATATCGAATTTAAGGGGTTGATTATAAACTTTTTTAATTTAGGAAGGAATGTGCAAATATCCCATTGTTAAAGGAAGTTTAGTAGAATTAACCTTAAATTTCTTTTCCAACCCTTTACTTTACATAATAAAATTGCTTTTAGTTTAATGAAAGTAAGAGTTCAATATTAGGATGTTTTACATTTACATAAATTAACTATATCATTTATATTTATGAATATGTGATCACTTTCTTTAAAAAGTAGTGTTTTAAGCTTATATATCTTTATTTATATAACTCATTGAGATAAAAAAATAATATATTATATTTTTAAAAAACATATTTTATTGATTATTTAATACTTTAACAGCAATAGTCATAGAAATTTAAACAAATATTTTATTAAAACATAGCTAACAACCATTAGCTAATAACAAACAGGTATCAATTTCCAACAGTTAACCGAAACAGGCCAGACTGTTGAATGGCATCCTTGCTTCTGAGATTAATGATACCACCCTTTAGATGGACCCACTAGCAATTAATTGTATATAACTTGGAGTTTCCCTGTTGATCACTAACTTCGGTGCATAAATGTTATGCATAAAATCTAAACTACAATTGGATGAGTGATGTATAAAATGAGTCTGGTAACTTATTACGGAAGAGAAATGATTCTGTTCTAAGCTTGCATGGCTGCTCCAAAGATCATCAGCAACACACAATATCAGTAGCCTTACGTTCAACAAATACTAATATACTCGACTAGAAAATAATTTACTCTTTTGACTACGATGGTTCATATCCCTAATCTGATCATGGAACTAAGAACATATCCATCACTGAGGATGAGGCCATTCATGGAGGGTTGAACTTTGGGCGAGTTCCATGTCCCTTCTTTCTTCTTGGTATGGCTTTAGTCTGACCATTGGTGTGAGGAGGCTGGAAGTAGGGGTGTAACTTGGGCCGGATTCAACAGAATCTGGTCCGTCGAACCTGATTTACAGCGGTGTTTAAACTCATTTTGCCAACCCGAACCCGAAAGACCCGGATTTAATTCGGTCCCGATTTGCAATTGATTCGGGTTCGGATTGCGGTACCCGAAGATTATCCGAACGAAGGTAGCTTATCGGCACCATATTTTTGAGGGCTTTAAGGATGCCATCGGATCGGATAAGATGTCCAACTTGAGGGCAAGGAGGGCAAAGCCGTCGATCGCAGACAAGGAAAGAAGTACAAACATAAAGGCGAATCATCCACATATTTCGTTTCACTTTTAGCCTCCTCTTCTTTGTTTATGATACATCTTTCTCTTCTTTGTTTCAGGTAAGACTTTTTTTTTTTAATACAATGTTAAAGCCTCGAATTCAGCTTATGTGTTAGGAAGGGATTTTGTTTTCTAACTCTGGATGGATTCATAATTCAGTATTTATTTACTTTAAAAAAAATTTTTTTTTTTTCATCAACCGAACCCGATTTTTAAAAATAAGATTAGGATTGAATTTTACAAATAGGATTAGGATTAGGATTAGAATTGATATTTTATAAATAAAATTAAAATTAAAATTAAAAAAATTTAAATTTCATAACCTCGAGTTACATCCCTGGAGAGCAATGTACGTACTGGCCCCTGGGAAAAAACTTGGGCAAATGCAAGCAAAGGATGAATTCTGACCAGAGAAGTCTACGTTGGTCCACCTGCATCCCATGCTTTCTTCTCACCCTCACCCTCACCCTCACCCTCGATTGGAT
Source organism: Calamus simplicifolius (assembly GCA_900491605.1). NCBI lineage: Eukaryota > Viridiplantae > Streptophyta > Magnoliopsida > Arecales > Arecaceae > Calamus > Calamus simplicifolius. Next base: position 678,193 of record UESW01004513.1, read on the forward strand.
GACTTCACGCTTCAAGAAACCGGACGGACAAAAATGATCATGTTGGGCAATGGGACCACTTTACTCCATTCACGTAATAAATGTGACACACATTCACAACAATTTTTTAGGTGCCATCTCTCTCTCTCTCTCTCTCTCTCTCTCTCTCTCTCTCTCCTCTCGCATTGAAGGAACATGATCCAAGCCTATTTAGATTGATCATTGACTCAGCGATTGATTAATAGCTATCTGCGATAGCTATTGACCAGTAATCACTCTCAGACTAGCTATTGGCCTCAAGCTGTTAACCAACAACAACTATCTCATATCGATGTCGGCCAATAGTACAAATAGATCCTTGAACTGATTTACATGTAGTATATATTTTCTTTTTTTCTTTTATTTTAAAAATTTGAATGTTGAGAGATAAAATTATCATTACGTGCAAGGGGTTTGGATCAGCCTGACTCCCACTCGCTGCACGGTACCCGCAAGAAATAAACCAACCCTTATACCTCGGTAGACCGAGGTATCTTAGCCCCTCGGCAAGACAAGGATTTCCCGGGTACGAGTCACATTTTCAAGCCTTGCCAGCCGAGCTATCCACTATGCCTCGGTCCTAGTCCGAGCTACCCCTATGCCTCGGTTCTAGTCCGAGCTACCCTTATATCTCGGTCCTAGTCCGAGCTATCCCTATACCTCGGTCCTAGTCCGAGCTATCCTTATACCTCGGTCCCAGTCCGAGCTATCCTTGTGCCCCGGCCAGACCCGGGCACTCGAGCATCTCTGCGGAATCCAGTGCGGGAGAGTTTAAATTGTAAGATTCCAAACAAAATCACACCCGAGAGTGGCCTAGGACCCACGGGAGTGGCCTAGAGCCCTGGAGCCTATACAGTCGCCGAATCTCAGGACATCAACCAACTCTCCCAGCCGTCGATCCTCTAACTGACAAGATGAGAATCTTACTGACCTCATAACAAACTTGATTCGAATCCTAACAGCTTTCGGACCCACGACGCCTCCAAGGAATCAGGTGATTCTTTATAAATACGATCGTCTTCCGACTTCTGAGGTACGCGCGCTTGCATATTCGCCCACTCTCCATCTACCTTTGCTCACCCCTTTCCACCATTAACACTCTGCTCAGAGCTCTCGAAAGGCCACCCTGGAGAGACTCTTCAGCGGAAGCCTTCTCCCATATTTGTTTGTTGTTGATTTCCACTGACTTGAGCGTCGGAGGGTCTTCCGCAGAGGGCCACCCTCAACGCCTCTCGCGTAAGGACTATTTTGCAGGTCCACTCAGGAGGGAGCCCACGCTGAAGCTTGATCGCGTCCGAGTCGGAGGACGGATTTCAGCAGCAACAAATTGGTGCTAGAGGAAGGGCCTCAAGTCCCATAAATTTGTGATCCAAGAGATAAGGGTCCCGATCTTGAAGAGAACCCCTCCCATAGCCAATCGAAGAAAAGGCTACTTCTGAAGCCCGGGACCAGGTCACCTCCCAAAGACCTGATCCGGTGAGCAGTGTAGCACCACCGCCACCACCAGTTGAGACTCCATCGTCACCGGCGGTCCCAGTGACCCAGGACCAGTTTGCCTCACTGGTCTAGCAGGTCCAAGCTCTGACCCATATGATTCAGAGGCGCTTTGAAGCTCCCCATCTAGCTGCTCCTATTCCGTACCTTCCTGAGGAGAACGCGGCCCCTGTTCACCAAGTAATCTCTTCTTCCAATTCGCATGGGGTTGCGGACCCCCCTCGTCGCCCTAAGGGAGCTAAGCTAGTCCCGCAAGGGATCTGCGGCAAGGATATTCCTAAATCTCAGCGGGCCCGATCTCTCTCCCCGGTGTTCTCTCGTCACGACTCGACACTGTCTTAGTATTCTCCTCGCCCAGCCCCTCCTGCTATGCCTGAGAAGGAGATCCGCCAACAACTTCGGAAGATGCGTCGGGAGTTGGATGCCGCCAAGTAGGCCCATCCGCTTCAGCATAAAGTAGAGCAGGGCATCCTCTTTTCCAAGGAGATCATGGAGGAAGTGATTCCCTCCCATGTCAAGCTGCCCGCCATTGAGTCTTATCATGGATCCTCAGATCCCAACGACCACCTCAGTAGCTTCCGATCGATCATGATGTTCCATGGGGCATCAGATGCGATCCTCTGCCGCGCCTTCCCTTCCACCCTTAGGGGTTCCGCTCGAACCTAGTTTAATGCCTTAAAACCAGGTTCCGTTGGTTCATTTGACGAGCTGAGCCGCCTCTTCATCAGCTAGTTCATCAGCAGCCATTGTTACCGGCGGAGATCTGACTCCCTCTCTGAGGTTAAGCAGAGAGAGGGGGAGTCCTTGAAGAACTATCTCGGCCGTTTCAATATGGCCATGTTGGAAGTGGATCACCTTAACCATGAGTGGCCATGTTTGTCCTAGCGGGCGGAGTGTTAAAGGAGAGTGACTTTTACCTAGCGTTGAAGGTCAGCTACCCTCCGAACCTCTTCGATATGATAGCCCTGGCGGACAAGTATACCAGAGTCGAGGAATCACGGAGGGTTGCCCGTGCCGAACTGGCAAGGAAGAAGGAGTCCAAGTGCTCGAACAAGCACCGATCTGCCCGCCAGTCGAGCCCACCTCGCCGCCAAAGGGTTCCTCCGCCGTCGCCGAGGAACCGCACCCAGAGCCCGCCTAGGAGGTTCAACCGGTTCACCCCGCTCACTGCCTTGAGGGCGGAGATCCTCATGGAGATAGAGCGTCAACTCCCTCGACTGCCTCCTCTCCGAGGGAATGCGGCCCGGAGAGACCCCACCAAATACTGCTGCTACCATCGGGACCATGTCCACGACACCGAGGAGCGCTGGCAGCTGAAGAATGAAATCAAGAGGCTCATCCAGCACGGTAGACTGGACCAATTTAGGAGAGCGCCCGAGCCAAGAAATGGGGGTGACCGCCAGCCCGAGCCCCAGCAGCCTCCTCCTCTGAATCCTCCGGTCGCTGGCCACATCAATGTGATCGAGGCAGTCGATAGTTCGTCGAGCGGGTGGGACGATGAAAAGGTTCAACGCCAAAGAGAGCACGAACTAATGAGCTCTCCTTCTCCAACAATGACTTCCAGAAGATACAGTTCCCGCATGACGATGCGTTAGTTGTATCGCTCAATCTAAACAATTACGATGTAAACTGGATCCTTATTGACAGTGGGAGCTCTGTCAATGTTTTGTATCTCGATGTGTTTGCAAAGATAAAACTGCTCATGGAAAATCTTCGAGCCATGGACTCCACCCTAATGGGGTTTATCGGCGATGTTATTACCCTAGAAGGGGTCATGACCTTAACGGTTCGCGCGGAACTTGGCCTCGCGTTGCCACTGTTCACAAAGATTTTCTGGTGACCAAACTTTGGTCACCCTACAATGCAATCTTTGGGAGACCTGGCCTGATGTCCCTTGGAGCTGCTGTCTCCATCCCGCATCTAGCTATGAAGTTCCCTATCGGATGGGGAGTGGGAGTAGTTCAAGGAAGCCAAGCTATAGCTCGGTAGTGCTTTGTCATCAGCCTTCAGTCCAAACTGCCCGAGGTTGATGGGCTGGACGCTCGGGAGGATTTTGCCGAGCAACAGGGAGAACCAGCCGAAGAACTGGAGGAGGTACCACTGAATGAAGCTCAGCCCGACCAAACCATAAAGATCGGGTCACAACTGAAAGGGAAACCTCGGCTGGAGCTGATCGACTTTCTTCGAAGGAATGCCGATGTCTTTGCCTAATCCGCTTCTGATATGCCGGGAATCAGCCCAGACGTTCTCGTCTACCGTCTTAATGTGGACGAGATGTTCTGGCCCGTAAAGCAGAAGAAAAGGAGCTTTGCCCCTGAGCGATAGAAGACAATTGAAGAAGAAGTCGACAAACTTATCAAGGCGAACTTCATTCGGGAGGTAAACTATCCTAACTAGCTGTCAAATGTTGTCATGGTGAAGAAGTCGAACGGTAAGTGACGGATCTGCATCGACTTCACCGACCTCAACAAAGCATGCCCAAAGGACAGCTTCCCTCCCCTCGGATCGATCAGCTTGTAGATGCTACTTCAGGTCATCAGATGCTGACCTTCATGGATGCCTATTCGGGCTACAACCAAATCCGAATGGCGCCCGAGGATGAAGAGAAGATCGCCTTCATAACCGACTGAGGTACTTATTGTTACCATGTCATGCCTTTTGGTCTGAAAAATGCACGTGTTACTTACCAAAGGCTAGTTAACAAGGTCTTCAAGGAGCAGATCGGCCGAAACATGGAGGTATATATTGATGACATGCTGGTCAAAAGCAAGGAAGCATCCCAGCACATTGAGGATCTCTCTGAGAGCTTCGCGATGCTCCAAAAATATCAAATGAAGCTCAACCCAACTAAGTGCGCCTTCGGCGTTAATTTTGGGAAGTTTATGGGCTTCATGGTTTCTCAGCGGGGCATTGAGGCCAATCCGTAGAAGATTCAGTCCTTCGGCAAATGGCACCCCCAGCATCCATCAAAGAGGTCCAGCATAACTGGTAGGATCGTGGCCCTCAACTGCTTCGTGGCTCGGTCGGCCGAAAGATGCCTTCCTTTCTTTAAAACTCTCCGATCAGCCAAGAATTTCCAATGGTCTCCCGAGTGTCAGAAATCTTTCGAGGACCTCAAGAGGTATCTCGGCTCTCCACCCCACCTCAGCAGTCCGAATCCGAGGGATATGTTGTTTTTGTACTTAGCAGTTTCAGAAGGCGCAGTTGACTCAGTGTTGGTCAGAGAATAGAACAAGACCCAAAAGCCGATCTATTATGTCAGCAAACTGCTCCGAGATGCCGAGACAAGGTACACCCGGATTGAGAAGTTGGTTTTGGCCCTGGTAACATCGGTTCAGAGGCTGCGACCGTATTTCCAGGCACACTCTGTGAAGGTCCTTACCGACCAACCCATCAAAGCAGTGGTCCATCATTCGGAGACGTTAGGGAGAATGGCTAAATGGGCCGTCGAGCGAAGCAAACATGATATCCGATACCAACCTCGCCCGTCCATCAAAGCCCATGTTCTAGCTGATTTCCTCCTCGAATGTACTATCCCGGAGGATGGCTCCACTTCAGACTCCTCTGAGCACCTGAGATCTGATGCCCTGTGGCTGCTCCACATTGACGAATCATCTAATGCCAATGGCTCCGGCGCTGGCTTAATCCTCACCAGCCCAGAGGGGGTGACCTTCAAGTACGACATTTGCTTCTCCTTCCCAGCCTCCAATAATGAAGCCGAGTATGAAGCTCTGCTCGCTGGACTCCGAATTGCCCGTGACCTTAAAGTGAAGAAGTTGAATGCCTTTACCGACTCTCAATTGGTAGCCGGTCACGTGCGGGGCGAGTTTGAGGCCCGAGAGCCGAACATGATTCGGTATCTTCAAGAGGTACGAAATTTATTTTCCCACTTCTCTGAATTTGAAGTCATTCAGATCTCAAGATCCAAGAATGCACGCGCCGATCTATTGTCTCGGCTGGCAACTATGGAATCGATGGATTCCGAGCGAAAGTTTCCCTGGAGATTCTCAAAAGCCTAGCATCGCGGAGGCTGACCGAGTGATGTAGGTCGAGGCCGAACCATCCTGGTTCGATCCCATATTAAAGTATCTTAAAGAAGGGTCGCTCCCAGCCGACCGAAAGGAAGCAAGAAAGCTGAAATTGCAAGCCACCCACTATATGCTGATCGACGACCAGCTGTATAACCGATCCTTTTCCATGCTGCTACTCAAGTGCTTTCGCCCATCTGAGGCTAATTATGCTCTTCGGAAGGTACACGAGGGAATTTGCGGCAACCATCTGGGGAGCCGATCCTTATGCCACAAGGTGATGCGCGAGGGGTATTATTGGCCCACCATGCAAAAGGATGCTGACGATCTCGTCCGAGCTTGCGACCCCTGTCAGAGACATTCTAATATCCAGAGGCTCCCCTCCGCCAGTTTGGTCCCTATTTCCTCCGCTTGGCCCTTTGCTAAGTGGGGCATGAACATCCTTACCCCTTTTCCCCTCGCCACTAGACAGAGAAAGTTCTTGTTTGTCGCCATTGACTACTTCACCAAGTGGGTCGAGGCGAGGCAGTTGCCCAGATAACCGAAGCTCGGGCCAGGGACTTTATGGAGATCCATTATTTATCGCTTTGGCCTCCCGCATACCATCATCACCAATAATGGCAAGCAATTTGATAACCCAAAGTTCCGAGGTTTTTGCGAGGAGCATGGGATCTGTCACCGCCTCACATTGATAGGCATCCGCAAGCCAACGGAGAAGTCAAAATAACTAACCAGACCCTACTTCAAGGAATCAAGGCTCGGCTTGCCAGAGCCCGAGGCAGATGGGCGGATGAACTTCACCATGTCCTATGGGCCTACTGCACCACCCAGAGAATCCCCACTGGCGAGACCCCATTCCGGATGGCCTTCGGCATGGAGGCCATCATCCCCATGGAGATATGACTCCCTTCCCCGGGGTGGAGAGTTACTCGGAAGAGACTAACGACGAGCAACGTCGCACCAATCTCGACCTGGTGGAAGAGATCAGAGAGAAAGCTCGAATCAGAGTAGCTGCATATCAGCAAAGAGTGGCTCGCTATCATGCCTCCAGAGTGAAAGGGAAATCCTTCTCACCCAGCGATCTTGTCCTCCGGAAAGCATCCGTCTCCAAACCACTAGAACAAGGAAAACTGTCTCCGAAATGGGAAGGCCCCTATCAAGTGGCGAAAGTCATCGGGCCCGGCACCTACAAGCTCCAGGATCTGGACGGGAAATCTATTCCCCGGACATGGAGTTCGGACAATCTCCGCATATACCATCAGTAGAGAAATCTCTGTACCTTGGCAGGGCCGAGTCCTATTCAACAAAGACTCGGTATGGCTGAGCACCCCCAGTACAGCTGGGGGCCAAGTGATCTCCAAGCCTTCAGCCGGATTCGGGCAGCTTACAAGCCCCGGCCGGACCAAGGGAAAAGAAACTTTGGCCGGATTTGGGCAGCTTAAAAGCCCCAGCCGAATCAAAGGGCAAAGAAACTTTGACCGAATTCGGGCAGCTTACAAGCCCCGGTCGAACCAAAGGACGAAGAAACTTTGGCCGGATTCGGGCAGCTTACAAGCCTCGGCCAGAGCCGAAGTGCGTCTCTTACCAAAAGCCTCAGCCAGAGCCAAAGTGTGTCTCTTATCAAAAGCCTCGGCCAGAGCCGAAGTGCGTCTCTTATCAGAAGCCTTGGCCAGAGCCGAAGTGCGTCTCTTATCAAAAGCCTCAGCCAGAGCCGAAGTGCATCTTTGTTATTAAAAGCCTTGGCTAGAGCCGAAGTACGTTTCTTACCAAAAGCCTCGGCCAGAGCCGAAGTGCATCTCTTATCAGAAGCCTTGGCCAGAGCCGAAGTGCGTCTGTTGTTATTAAAAGTCTCGGCCAAAGCCGAAGTGCGTCTCTAACCAAAAGCCTCGGCCAGAGCCGAAGTGCGTCTATTATCAAAAGCCTCGGCCAGAGCCGAAGTGCATCTCTTATTATTAAAAGCTTCGGCCAGAGCCGAAGTGCGTCTCTTATCAAAAGCCTCAGCCAGAGCCGAAGTGCATCTCTTTTATTAAAAGCCTCGGTCAGAGCCGAAGTGCTTCTCTTGATATTGGAAGCCTCGGCCAAGACCGAGTGATGAGGATAAACATTTTGAAGATAGTTGCGGACACAAAAGTTGTGAAAATTCCTCTTTTCATTCACCATTAAAAAAGGACAACAAAAAGGAAAGAAAAAGATACATGAGCCCTCACTAGGGCTTGTCATCTTGTCCGGGCGCTGCTGAGCTCTCCCCACGCTACAACTCGACAATCTGTCGTTGGAGGGATGCTACTTGCCCCTCCAGCCGACTGTTGGCCCGATAAAGGAGCTTGATCTCTCTGATAGAAACAGACAGATATTCCTCGACCGTCCTCTGGAGTCGCTCGCGGTCTACGAACAGTGACGCCAAGACCTCCCCATCGAAGGTTACCGTAGTGCGGCTCCTATGGGGCCCCCCGTGGCCACTACCACCGTTACCTGGCGCTCCAGTAGACCTCTTTTCATCCTCAGAAGCCATCCTGCTATCTCAAACTTAGGGAGGCCAACAGGAGATGTGATTAACGATGACATCCCCCATCCATATTTAAACTACTTTTGGCGAGTATTTTGATTGCCCGGGCCATTTATTTCTACTCGCGGAAACTCGCCACGCGTCACCACCTCAGGAGGTGCTCGCGGGAAGCGAAGAGTTCTGCCCCTTGTCAAAGAGGATCATTAATAACGTTGAGGCGCTCAAGAGGCTCCCCTTTTTTGGGACTAGACTCCCTTCGATCTGCTGGACCCCTTCGAATTAAATATCCTTGAAAAAATGCGAAAAAGAGGAAAAAGGTGCATTAGCGATTGGCACTGGAGAAACATGGCTTGCCCACTTCGAAGATGGCCGATTTACAGGCCTCGGGCGCCCCCTACATCGCTCGGATAGCTCTCCACCCTTTTCGGCGTCCATGCCCGAATTTACAGTTACAATAAGAGGCGGGTTCGAAAATCCTCGGCAACGCCGAGCAATCTCCGTACCTTGGCAGGGCCAAGTAAAATATGTTCCTTATGAAGCCTCGGCCAAACCGAGCGATATATTATCTGATGCCTCGGCCAAACCGAGCGATATATTCCCTAATGCCTCGTCTATACCGAGTAGCATATTATGTGAAGCCTCAGTCGAGCCGAGTGATATGTTCCTGAATAAATCCTGAGGTCTAGCCGAACCAATGGACACAACCCTGAAACTTCGACCTGATTGGGCAATCTCTCAAATACCTTGACGTCACTCGGGCGCCCTATGATACTTTGGCAGAGGTAAGCAACCTCCTTCTACTCAACAGTAAAGACATACGAGCTGTCTCTTTTCGAAGAAATACCTGCTTCGTTCTGCAAATGAGATCATGCTTACCACATGAGTCCACAGGACCGCCCATGTCTACCTCTGACCCAAACAGGGATAAACGTTTCCTCCACTAAGGACCGAACATTGGTCTTAGCAAAAACAAAGTAGCAAAACCGCTGCCGAAATATGCTATGACACAAAAAGCATGATATGAGAGTAGCAACTCTCAACACAATCACATCGAAAAAGAAGCAGGTGCTAAAAAAAGAAAGAATAAAACTTTCTTTATTTCTTCATCAATGAAAAGAGTTACAACCTCCTAAGAGGCGTTACAAGGGCATCATTATGCAGGCTATCAAATCTAGACCCTCCATTCAGATCGTGCCACCTGGAGCTATACTCCCTATGGCCAAACCTACGCTTCGAACTAGGGAGTGGGGGGCATGTGTTGAGGGGTAAAATCACCATTACGTTAATAATCGTGCAAGGGGTTTGGATCAGCCCTGACTCCCACTCGCTGCGCGGTGCCCGCAAGGAATGAACCAACCCTTATACCTTGGTAGACCAGGTATCTTAGCCCCTCGGCAAGCCAAGGATTCCCCGGGTATGAGTCACATTTCCAAGCCTCGCCAGCCGAGCTATCCACTATGCCTCGGTCCTAGTCCGAGCTACCCCTATGCCTCGTCCTAGTCTGAGCTACCCTTATGCCTCGGTCCCAGTCCGAGCTATCCCTATGCCTCGGTCCTAGTCCGAGCTATCCTCATACCTCGGTCCTAGTCCGAGCTATCCTCAAACCTCGGTCCCAGTCCGAGCTATCCTTGTGCCCCGGCCAGACCCGGGCACTCGAGCACCTCTATGGAATCCAGTATGTGAGAGTTTAAATTCGTAAGATTCCAAATAGAAATCACACCCGAGAGTAGCCTAGGACCCACGGGAGTGGCCTAGAGCCCTGGAGCTTTACAGTCGCCAAATCTCAGGACATCAACCAGCTCTCCCAACAGTCGATCCTCTAACCGACAAGATGCGAATCTTACTGACCCATAACAAACTTGATTCGAATCTTAACAGCTTTCGGACCCACGACGCCTCCAAGGAATCAGGTGATCCTCTATAAATACGACAGTCTTTCGACTTCTGAGGTACGTGCGTTTACATATTCGTTCACTCTCCATCTACCTTTGCTCACCCCTTTCCACCATTAACGCTTTGCTCAGAGCTCTCGAAAGGCCACCCTGGAGAGACTCTTCAGCGGGAGCCTTCTTCCCATATTTGTTTGTTGTTGATCTCCGTTGACTTGAGCGTCGGAGGGTCTTCCGTAGAGGGCCACCCCCAACGCCTCTCGCGTGAGGACTGCTTTGCAGGTCCACCCAGAAAGGAGCCCACGCTGAAGCTCAATCGTGCCCGAGTCAAAGGATAGATTTCAGCAGCAACACTGAAGTTATTGTTCATAAATACAAAATAGAATCATGAGTTATAATAATAACAATAATAATAATAAAACCCTAATTTTAAATTTGAAATCCCATTTACATGCGGTATCTTTTTTTTTTTTTCCGCGGCATCCCTCAAGCCATTGTTCGTAAGCATAGAAAAAACAATAGCAACAGTGATAATAGCAATAATACAATTTTAATTTTAAATTTAAAATTTTATTTACATGCGGTATTTTTTTTTTCTTCCTCACAATTAAGGCATCCCTCGAGCCATTGTTCATAAACAAAGCAGAAACAATAGTAATAGTAATAATAGCAATAATAAAATTTTAACATCAAATTTGTTAGGATCAACTCCATTCTACTCAATTTTAAGTTATATTTTAAAATTATTTTTATATAAATTTAATTTATTATTATTTTTATATATAATAAATTATTTTTATATTGCATTCATCCATTGGCGGATACCATAAATACCTAAACCAACTAAATCATTCTATCTGAAAGCTTCTGATCACTACGATTTCAACGCAGGACACAATTACTAATTTCTAATGCACAGCTGACTATGATGGTAAACACAACTCCCGAAGCTTGCCATGTATTAAAAGTCACACGGAGTGGTGCCCCCCCCTTCGCTGGACAAATGACTCTGAGCCCATGAACAAGAGCATCCAATCCATTGAATGGTTTGCTGATCAATAAATGATTCATAAAATTGACTCTTCTTCGCAGCATAAGTTAATGCTGGTTGATGATGGCTCTTTGAATGCATTCCTGCCATTGAACTGACTCAGAACCTCTCGTCTGCTCAATTTATTAACCCACGTCTGCTCTGTGGCTCCATTGGCAAATTTTAACCATCACTACCCAAGTTGTTTGAACTGCCATGGTAAATGCCTATAACTATATTAGATTCATGATTGATAAAAAAAAAAAAAGAAGAAAAAGCTGTAATATGAGAACAGTCATTCCTATGTTTTTCTCTGCTAAAATTTTTTCAGACTAATTCGAGGTTAAGGTTGCTGATGTCTTCCATTAGGAGGAATCAGGATCAAAGAAAAAAAAAAAAGAATGATCAACTATGACTTGTTTCAACTACCGTTAGGTTGCGTTTGGTGCATCGCCAATAATCCTAAATGGTAATTTGGATTACTTACAACATAGATTACCACTTGATACAGTAACGTTGATTACTGTGTTTGATATACACTGTAATGCAATAGTAGTTTTGATTACTGTGTTTGGTATCAGAAATAGATTACCAGTCATATAAATCAAATTTCTAAAATACTCCTAAATTAAATTTATTAAAAATTTATATATTATTATATATTTAATTTTTAAAAAAATATTTATAAATGATAATGGTTAAAAAATTTTATATTTATAAATGGTAATCGAAGGATCAGTAAGGATGTTAAAGGCTACCGATCGAAAAAAAATTCGTGATGTGCCGTAGGACTGCCGGGCGTCAGAGATCCATTGCTAGACTCCGTGGAAAAGGATGTGGCTCCGGACCTTAAACATGAAGGTTCCAGTGACATAAGTAGAGGAGCGAGATCGGTAGAGAGCTATCAAAATAAAAAAGGATAATTTTGTTAAGAAGTAATTTATCAGATTACATATCTTTAGTAATATAAATAATCATTCCTTTATGACATAATCTGAATTATTTTTACTATAAAATAGATTATTATTTAAAATACATGTCAAATATAGTTATCTAATAATTTTTTTTAAATTATCTATAATCTGAATAGATTATATCTTACCAAAGGCCTTGGAGTTTCCTTTTAAAAGGATGCAGCGTTTTTAGATGTTCAGAGGAGCTATGACAACCGGTGCACTGCACGCCCACAGCCAATTAAGGCCACCCATTCAACTGGTGCACTGCACGCCCATAGCCAATTAAGGCCACCCATTGAACATTGTACGGGCAAGGGCCCTACAGCGTTAATGGCCTTCCATCCTTACAGAGCCATCATAATGAAGCTTGCTTCAAATGATAAGTACCAGGCCCCCTAAGACTTTCAGATCAAACGCTCAGCACTTGATGGTCCCAGCAGCATTAAAACAGAAGCAACCTGCAAGCTCTTAGTTTCTTTGCCTACAGTTTGTAGCAACCCAGAGAGATGGCAATTTTATCCCGATTTTGTGAAGACCCATCATGACAATTTTTAGATGTTTCATAAAAATAAAAATACTAATAAAAACATATTTGATGAATGAAAATAAATTTTTTTATAGAACATGAGACTTTTTAAAATTATAAAAAATTAAAAATAATACAAAGATCTTTTTACAAATTTTTCATTAAAAAAAAGAACGTAGAAAAATAAAAGCTAAATTACTTCAAAATATAGGAGTTTCTTTTTTTTTTTGTCTATCTTTTGACCAAATATAATTTTAAAGATAAAAAATAAAAATAAAAATAATAAATGTTTTCAAAAACCAAGCTGAAGTCTTATTATATCCCTCCGATATGGCAAACCGTTATTGGTGCTTACGTTTCTGATTCCTAGGCTCCTCCATCTTTCGTAGGACCACAGCAAATTTACGTTCCTTTATTTCTTCAACACCATAAGAAAGTAATGGTAGGAAGACTTCCTTTGATCAAATATAGTCAGCAGGACGGTAGCAGAAACCCTTCAACGATGCACGTTTCCGGCCAGTTTTCGTTGCCCCTCCACCAACTCACTTGCAATCAATTTTGGAGTTAATAACATTCGTGCCGTTTCAGAAGAAGACTGGCTTTCAGGGAAGTGAAAACGATCATTCCAATGCTATGCCTGTCGCCAGCTCTCAGACGGAAGTATCGTCTCAGCCTCACTAAAATCATTACGTGCCGTTGGTTAGGAGGTAGCTTATTATGTGAGCATGCATGCCTTCCAAAAATTTTGAAGCACCAAGTTCAACCAAAAAGCTGGTGCCTTGCATGAATGGTTAAGCAAGTGAGTACAAGAGAGTGCACTCCAAAAGCACTTTTATTAATCAAAATAGTGGGTAATAGAAATTCCAAAGACACGGCCCATCCTTCTAAATGAGTGTTTTATTTTAGATTAGATCCATATATATATATATAGATTGTGGATGAGGAATAATCGATCCGTGTTTAAGATATAACGCAGGAGAAAATTTACAATGAAGGGAAGAAGCAGAAGGTGAAGTACTCTTGAAAATTAGCACCAGAAGAAGTGATGAGGATTTCTCAGAGAGATAAGACCCCATCATCTCTCTTTCCACAGCTGCCAGCAAACAGTACTTAATGCCAGCAGATGCCATGCATGATGCCCTCCTGTACTTGCCATTAATTGTTTATTGTCCACCACTCGGTCCACACGGAGACTGATATAGTCCCAGGCTTCATTTGGTATCCAGTTAATTTATCCTTGTCTCCCTCCAAATAACTTGGGCAAAAGCCATTGGGGAAAAGGGTGATCAATCTCCTCCATTTTAAAGCAGGCAACCAACGTTAATTACCTGCCAGCCTTTCTTAGAGACAATTTCTTCAGCGTAGAACCAACTTCATAAGGCCGGCTACGTACATAAAAATTCTGATCTCCTATGGGGCAATAGATTTCCATAGAGCCTCAAAAATGGACAAATCGGGCATCCACCATGAATGAATCTATAAGAAGAATTCACAGAGCAGGATTTGTTTGAAGTTTATCTCCGGCTTTAGAAAGTCTCCAATTAATTAATCTTTTACGTTTTGATTTTTCTCAAACTGGCTATATATATTATCTCAAAATAAAAAGTCAAAAATCAAAGATGAAATTTTAATTAGATTCTTATCATGGATCTTTGTGAGCCTCTTTCTCAATTAAGAGATTCAACAAAAGTTAGTCCTCTTAGATGAATGCATAGGTGTGCCACTAGTTTTTCATCAAAAAAATGATAGATTAATTAAATGTTAGTTCTGATAGTTTGAAATATGAAGGACTCTATGTCCAGTACTTGGCCTACACTCTCTTTGGTTTTGACTTGCATCCTAGTGCTTGACTTGCACCCTAGTACTCAGTCCATAGATCGAGTTTTTTACTTCAGCTTGTAAGTCAAGAGTAGCTCAACTTATCAATTTTAGTCTCGCTGGGGTCAACCAGCATCCCATTTCTTGGTCTATTTTTCCTCTACTAAAGACAGTCTCTTACTCCTAGGCTGTTCTTTTAGCCTCTCTCTTTCTAATCTGCTATTGCTCGGCTTATATTGGGAAACCTTCTGAGGCCTAGTCTTGATCAGTCTGTGGATCATGGTCATTAATCTAGATGTGGTGTAAACCGTCTTTCTCCTTTCAGGTAAGTGAGATAACAACAAATTATTTGGCTAAATGAATGAGTGGGTGCACTATTGATTTCTCACAGAAGATAAATTAGAGATATAATGCAGGTGTTGCTACTTGAATTTATAATGATTTTAGCTACCAAGATGTTGCCAACTCAAAGAAGGCAACGAAGTAAAACCATGCTACCAAGAAACTATGGTAAACAAAAAGATAATAACAATTGGATAAAAATAAAACGACAAGATTACAATGCCGCAAAATTCCATAATTGTTATAATTTTATATTTATATATCATTAACCCTTAAGTACTGGGTAACATTCTTAAATTTTATCTTGACATTTGCTCTTGTTGATTCATGTCATGCAATGCACTACCATCCGCTAAGATGGCCGCTTTCCATCTCTTATGGTTCAAGCACTCTTTCTATTCGTATTTAGTTTCTTGGTAACGATTTGCCAATCAGATTCGGTTATAGTTTAATTTCTATAGGTTGATGACTCTTATCGTAAGTTTATAACTTGATTAAAGATTGCCTTGCATTTTGATGCTTAGTTTACACTCGGTCTATACTGATTTTTAGTTTACACTTGGCCTGAACTACTAGTATCAACTTGTATTTGATGTACCATTTGATATCTTTTTCATGCTTGGCCCACTCCTTATGCTCGAGCTAAGCTCGATCTATTATTTGATACTTTGTCTACACTTAGGGTCATGCCAATGAACTCAAAAGATCCTTTCATTTTTCACTTGGTTTTAGAGCATCATACTGTTACCATTCCCATCACCTTTAGTCCTTGCCAATGCAAAGTATGACACCGTTGCTTAATTTGGCAGGCGTTTGTAGCCAAACTCTTTCACGTGATTCCTGATCTTTAAATAGTATGAACAGCATGCCAATTAATTAGCAAATATGGACAGGATAATTCATTGTAGTTGATAAGAATGTCACCTGACCTCTTTTGTCCAATTCCATAACGGGATGAAGCAACGCTCCAATTTTTTTTTTTTTTTTTTGTTCTCTTCTTTTTGTTTAACTCTTTATTAAATAATATAACAAATAAACTATTAAAATAAAATAAAAATATTTTTTTTTATGATTGATAAGAGACCTTTTACTTTTCGATCATAATCTATAAATATTCATTAGATTTAACCATGAAAATCATGTTTGTACATTCAATCTAGGCTCCAAATAAGTCAAACGGACCCACGGTCCAACCTAGTCTCAACTCAATCTATATTTAAAAGATCATAGGTTGTTCTGAGTTTGTAAATTAGACCTAATCTTAATTTTATATTAGATTAGAATCTTATATTTTTTAATCCAACTTAATCTGAATTGGATTTGATTCGATTCATAAATCATAATTTTATAAATCTTATTTTTATTCGTTTGAATTATTTTTATTAATTTATTAAATGATCACTAATTTAAACCAATCTTTCTTGTGAGTTTTAACAACTAGATTTTTTTCGCTTAATTATATCTAAATATTTATATTTATTATTTTTAATAAATTCTTATTTATAATATTTTTTTAAGTATTATCATAATTTATTTAAATATTAAGTGTAAATTGAATTTTTTAATCTCAATTAAATTAGTTGCTAAATTTATATTTTAAGTAGATCCGAATAATTTATTAGATTTAAACATTTTTTATAAATTTAATTTTATGAAAAATGAATTGAGTTTGGATTTAAAATCATAATTTAAATATACTATCAGATTGCACCGAAATGAAGTAATATCCCGAATATTTGATCATTACAGCCTCATCCTTAAATCCCAGTCACTTTCCCCTTTTTTTTTGTGTTAAATTTTGATTTTTAAAAATTCATTTAATATTTTTTATTTACGGCCATCTGGGGCCTCTCTTTCTTTCGTTTCCACTTTCTATTATCGCCTCTCCCTCTGTCTTTCTCTCTCTCTCTCTCTCTCTCTCACCTGGCCGTTGGCAATGGCTCTCGCTACCTCCCCTTGGATTCGCGAAAGCTCGGGCCTTTTCCCCTGAGATCGATGCCACCTCTCATTCCCTTTCTCCCCTCATCTTCCCTCCCATAAACCTTCAACTCCCTCCCCTTCCCCTCCTCTCCCCCTCCCAAAATCGCATCCTTTCTCGTTGAAATCGCTCCTTTCTCGCTCCCCTGTTTCTTGCTCCTCTTCCCTCCTCTCTCCGAGGCCTAGGAATTCCTACTTGACCTCTTTCCTCTCTCGAATTTGATCGAAACCTTCTCTACTTCTAGCTTCTTGACGCTCGTCTTTTGGCTTCCTCTGGATCTCTTCTCACCTCCCCTGTTCCGGCCCTGCTCTCTTCTCCTCCAATGGTGGGCGCCGCCGTGGCCTCTCCGCTGTGCACGTGGATGGTGGCGGCGTGCATGTCTGTGGCATGCGACGAGGAGCGGCCGCTGGGGCGGCGTAGCACGTTCCCCGGACGGCGGCAACGGGGGACGGCGCTGTCTAGCGGCGAGGGCCGGGGCTCGCCCAGACGGCTGATCTCGACCTTCCGTGCATCGGGAATCCAGGGGCTGATGAGCTCGTGCTTGGCCTTCGAGCCCTGCGCCGAGTTCTACAATTCGAGAAATGGGTCGGCGTTCTTTGGGAAGAATGGCCTCTCTCTGTTCGGGCCGTGGAAGACCGAGAGTACTCGAAGGCAGCAAAGGGCTTCCCGTTCTTCTCCCTCCTCTGGTAATGAATCAAATGAAAAAGTTCCCTATTTCTTGACATGTATCTGAGAAGAAAAAAAAAAAATGCTCTTGATAGTTACTTTCGTGTTGTTGTTGTTTAATGCCGCGAGGTATGGTTTGATACATTGATTAAAATTGGACTTTCTTCTTAAAATATTTAAATCTTTATCAAGAGTCCTCTGGTTGGGTCAACAGACTTTGTTTCTTAGTTCTTCGATCATGATAAACCAAAAACTAGTATATCTGGACTCCATCCAGTTGGAATCCAATTGACCGCTAAATTGACATAAAGTCCCCTTCAATGGATGCCAAGAAAGGAGAAAGATCTTTCGCCTTTGTGCTTTCTAGATTAGGCTTCTTATTTTTGTTAGTGACAGCAGAATTTACAATGGAAAATCCAGTCTTTAAGATGATGAATTTCCCATTGGTTGGCTACTTGACATTCTTAGTTTGTACCTTGATCTTAATAGATCAAACATCAGAGTAGAGGTGGTTCTCTTCATGTTAAGCGTCCTCTGCTTTTGATGGAATCTAATTTCTACTCAATTCTAAGTTGACATGTAAATCCCTCAAGTGGGTTCCAAGAAGTCATGGTCATCACATGAGTTGTCAATTCCATGATTCCAGTAAATTGTAACCCACCAACAGTAACCAGGAACAGGAAGGTTGGCAAACTCATAAATTCAGTGGCATAGTTTCCACTGCTAAAGCTCAATGAAACTTGTGAGTGTTGGTCTAATGTGGCTTATGGTTGCAGGCAAAGTCATGTCCGTTGCCGTGCATCCTGAAAAGGAAGTTGAAGAGAAGAAGAGAATGCAAACTAAACAGCGGCGGGTTGTTGTGACAGGGATGGGTGTGGTGACTCCACTAGGTCATGATCCTGATATTTTCTATGAAAAACTCCTTGAGGGTGTCAGCGGCATAAGCGAAATAGAAACATTTGACTGTTCAAGTTATCCAACAGTAGGCTTTCTTTGCTGCATCTTGCTTTCTTTCATGTTTTGACCTAATTTTGAGTAGATTAAACTTAATTTAATCATTCATTGGACCACTGCCTAGCAGGATCAGTTGGAATAATTGTGCATGCAAATCTTTTCACCAGAGCTGATATCAGACTCTTTTGTAGAGGATTGCAGGGGAAATTAAATCTTTCTCCACAGATGGATGGGTGGCACCAAAACTATCAAAAAGAATGGACAAGTTTATGCTCTACTTACTGACCGCTGGCAAGAAAGCACTTGAAAATGGTGGATTTACAGAAGATGTTATGAGTCAGTTGGACAAGACAAGATGTGGAGTTCTCATTGGGTCTGCAATGGGTGGAATGAAGGTAGGTGCTATGTGCTTGATCATATATTTGAAGGAGGAAATCAATGCCTGAAGAAGTAGTTTCTGGAAATCTTTAATTAAGTTTCATGGTGATGGTGGTGCTATGTCAAGCAGGTTTTTAATGATGCAATTGAGGCTCTAAGAGTCTCATACAAGAAGATGAACCCCTTTTGTGTACCCTTTGCAACAACAAATATGGGTTCTGCAATTCTTGCAATGGATCTGGTGGGCCAAAACAAAGCATAATATTACTTTTTGCAATGCTTGCTGCTTAAATTATTTTGGGGTTACCTTCATAAAGCCCTTAACAATGTATAAATCTTTTCTGTGGACTGTAGGGTTGGATGGGTCCAAACTATTCAATTTCTACTGCATGTGCAACTAGCAACTTCTGTATTTTGAATGCTGCAAACCATATTATAAGAGGTGAAACTGTAAGTCATGTTAATGCCTTTTTGAATTGCTTGTAATGAATTAGAACAGTTATATATTTTTCTTATTCCTTTGATCTTGTAGGATGTGATGCTCTGTGGTGGCTCTGATGCAGCAATTATACCAATTGGTAGTTCTTTTTTTCTTGATTATCTAAAAAAATCAATCTTTCATTATCACAATCTGTTTTAATTTTTAATCAGAGCTCTGAAGTATGCATTTTCTGAATATTGGACGTGCACTTGCAGGATTGGGAGGTTTTGTGGCATGCAGAGCGCTTTCACAATGGAACGGTGATCCAACTAAAGCTTCTCGCCCCTGGGATGTTGTATGTACCAGTCACTTTCCCCCTTTATTCTATCTTTAAATTCTTCTTGAGGGATTTGGTACCTTAGGTTCTGGATAGCAGGGCTGTGCTTGGCACCTGTACTTATTGCTGACCAGGGTTAATATATTAACATGAAACCTTTCGGCATGAAATCAAGTGATAATGACCAAGTTGGATTTTTCCACTAATATTTGTTGATAAAAATGAAATATAAGATTTGTAAGATAAAAATCAAGTGTTGACAATGCACAAGTGGGAAAAGGTAGAGTAGATGTGCCTTGAGGCATGTTGGCATTTTTTTTAGAAGTTGAATTTTCTTGTAGTAGATTCTGCAGATATTACACTGCTACAGTTTCAAATGGATACATCTAAGCTTATTGTTCACAATCATATGCCAGGATCGTGATGGATTTGTTATGGGGGAGGGGGCTGGCGTGCTTCTGTTGGAAGAACTGGAGCATGCTAAGGTTTAGACACATGATGGAATTGGTTGATTGGTTCTTTTCTTTGTTAGTTCATGATTTATCTTGTCTGATTTTTCCCCCATTTTGCAGCAAAGGGGAGCAGAGATCTATGCTGAGTTTCTAGGAGGAAGCTTTACCTGTGATGCTTACCACATGACAGAACCACATCCTGAAGGCAAGGCATTATAGCAGCAAT
Organism: Calamus simplicifolius; assembly: GCA_900491605.1. NCBI lineage: Eukaryota > Viridiplantae > Streptophyta > Magnoliopsida > Arecales > Arecaceae > Calamus > Calamus simplicifolius. The sequence continues at coordinate 698,212 of UESW01004513.1, forward strand.
TAATGACATTCAAAATTTGTGCTTCTGTTTTTCAAAATATTTTGTTGATGATTTCAGTCATGCTGGTATTGTCATTTTGATGATAATGGGATTCAGGAACGGGCATCATTCTTTGCATTGATAAGGCGCTAGCAGAATCAGGAATAGTGAGAGAGGAAGTCAATTATGTAAATGCTCATGCAACTTCAACACCCTCTGGTGATTTAAAAGAATATCAAGCTCTAATTCATTGTTTTGGCCAGAATCCAGAGGTATGTGAGGAACTGTAAGAATGTCATATTTCTTTCATCTATCTGGCTAATAAATAAAGTTCTGCAGCTGAGAGTGAACTCGACAAAATCTATGATTGGTCACCTACTAGGAGCTGCTGGTGCCGTGGAAGCCATTGCTGCAGTGCAGGTTTGCTCTTGAAGTCCAAGCCATGAATTCTTTTAATTGCTTTAATACCAATGGACTTCTCATCATGCCTCCTCTCTATCAAGGTTCTGTTGTTATGGTTCCCCTATTTGGGGAGGGGGTGTTCTAAATTTAAGAGCCAAATTTCTGATCATACCTTTTTTGTCTGCCTTTTCAGCGATCAATATATGTTATTGTTCAAAAAGTGTTAAGTTTTTCTTGTATATTTGCAGTCGAATTTGTGATTCCTTGTTTCTTGTTACTTTCGAGGGTGTACATTCTCCTCTTTAGTTTCTTTTAATAACATACTGTAAAGATTTCTTGTGCCCAAAAAACGAGATGAACACTTGCTAAACATAATTGAAAAGAAAACATTTGGAGAATCTGTTTCCAGCCAAGTGAGAACAAGTTGATTAATCATATATATGGAAGTGTATCCAAAATAATGACCAAATTCGAGGTTTTCTTACTATGTCAAGGGAATCAATCTTGACTTTTTTGAGTCATCAATGCTGTACAGACAACATGATTTTTTTTTTTTTTGGTTCTGATGTAGTGATTTTCTTGAGATAGCTTATTGGAGATAGGGGAAAAACGTTGGAGCAAGAAGATTAGAAAAACCATGTGCACAAGGAAATGTTTTCTTTATAAATTTTTCAAAAAATGTAGGAAGACTTCAGATAATAAGGATTCGAAATCAACCAAACTTAAAAAAGGAATAGATGTAGAATACTTGTTTGATAAATATATATAAAAATGAGGGTTGGAATACAATTGATACCAAGAGATGGCCTTGCTTGATTGTTTTTGCTAGCTTCAATCCACTATCTCGAGTATAGAAAAAGAGTGGAATAGTTGGATAAAAACAAGCATGCCTTCAAGGTGCTGTTTGATTCTTGCATGTTCTTGATTCTTCAGCTGAGCAATACCATAAGAAAATGGCTGAGATTGGAATACATTTTGGGCAATATATAGAACACATGAGATATTAGTGTTAAGTGTGGCAAAACTAGAAAAAATTAGGTGAGAAGTGTGGTTTTTTAAATAACTATTTTACAATCCAAAAGAAGGTTCTTGTGCCCTTGGAGTCCTAAAAATTTGCCTTGGCCTTGCATATGTAGGCTAAAATTATGTAAACTGTAAACCTAAACTTGGTCTAAACTGGAATCAAGCTGAATTAATCTCAACCATTGGGCCAAAATTTGAGTATAGAAATGAAAATGAAGACACGCCCCAAATCCTATCACCACACTTTCGGCTCATTCAATTTGGTTTAAATGAGTCTGCTGGAGTGCCAAAGACATTCAATAGATGCATCTTCAGTGTCTTTAATTATATATGGAATGGGAAGAAAATCAAATTGACTTATAATTGAAGACATATCCTATCAAATAATACTTGGTAACCCAAACTTTTCTGAACTACTTAGACCACTGATAATGACATTGGAAAATTATGGATGTTATTATGCCAGAGTAACAAGAAGTTTAAAACTAAATTATAAAATTAAATTATAAACTTAAAAATTAAATTATAAACCTAAGGCACCCAATTCTAAGCTACTAGCTTAACATAAACTGCATCAAATTTGGAACACTAGTTTAAGCAAACCTGTAAAACAATTTGCACAAGCGTAGAAAAGTCCAGTATGTCCAAATTCTTTTTATACTCTCTGGGTAAGCACTTCTAGAAGATTTGTATTCAAGGTTTTTGACAGTGTGAAGATGGATCCTGGAAGCTTACATGTCTATCCTTCAGTGTTTATGTTGTAATTGAACCAAAAGAGCTTTTTCTTTCATGATAATGCTCAACATACTAAAGTATTTATTAGAACTTGTTATTCTTAGGCATGTCTAAGACTCTAAATACAACCAAACTTTACATTAAGAGAAGGTCTGAAGTAAGTGCAGAGTTCTGCTCACATCATTCACCTCCACTTCTAAGGAACTCTTTATTCTTTCCACACTACCTGTATGCTAATAAAGATTATGACAGTATGATCAGCAAATACAGAATTTCAGAGTCAACAAGTAAGAGGTTCAAGTTAGGAATATCCAAGCCATAGGCACATATTTGTCTCTCTCATGGTGAGATAGCTGTCTGCTGGAGAAGTACCTTCCTTGTAACTTTTTACAAGCTTGTCCTCCCAAAAAGCCTTTCTAGGAACTTGTCCCAAGTTCAAGCTGATACTGTGTATATTTTCTTATTAGTATCCTTCTCAATGACTTGGTGTATTCTTTCCAATGTCTACTCTTTTACTATCAATTTTATATTGAAACACATAAACACTATTTTGCCAGAATGAGTAAACCTTGCCTTTGAGTTCGCTTGGTCTATCATTGCGATCAATTTGTTTTGCAATTGGTCTATTATAGTTTATTAAACCATTCTTTGACAAAATCTTTGTGCCATTACCAATGATTTAGTTTTGGTTATTAGCCTTTGCTTTGTGATCAATTTCCCTATTTATTCTTGTTGTCAGGATGAATCTTTTCGTGTACACAACTTTCCTTAAGTTATCCGATTGAAAGCAACCTGATGAAATGGTGGAGTAATCTTCATTGATAAAACTATTGATGTTCCCATCCATATATTATTATTTGTAATCTCATTCCCTCTGGTTTTTCAATCTACAAATGCTATGAATCCTGTAAAAGCTGTCATCTTTTCTGCATGAATCCAAAATCTCTCATTGTTTCATAATTTTTGCTACTCCTTGAAGTCAGTGCAGCTAGTGCATTTATTCTTCTGTGCTTATGCTTTATAAAACATTTGCATGAGACCGGGCTGATGGCTGGATAAGCTTCACCATCTATTATTGAAACAGCTTAGATAACTTCCTTGCAAGCGCACAAGAGAAGGATGGGGGTTTATATATTGAAAATGTTCAGAACCAAGCTTTATAATATATATGGTGAACAAAAAGATTCTCTGAATTATTTGCCTTTTCTTTTCTGCATCACTTCTGGTAAGGTGTTCAGGTTTGTACCATGACTGCAGACATGGATGTTGCATAAAATGTAGAAAGTACCCCTATTTTAGATTTTGTTATCTTACATACATTGAGGATCTTTTCCAATAATTAACATAATCGCAAATGCGATGCTAAGATTAGTTTTTGATGTTCTGTGCAAGATATGTCCCTCTTGCTGTGCTTTTTTCTGTTATTCTGATTAATTTCTTGGTCATTACCTTTGCATATAGGCAATTCGAACAGGGTGGGTCCACCCAAACATTAATCTTGACAACCCAGATGAAACTGTGGTATGCTCTCTTTTATCTTTGGATCCTTTGATCATCTAGTGGCATTTGTTTAGCTAGTACAGTCATAAGCATCTGAAAAACATGTTGGAATGCTTTGGAGACATCACCTTACCTTCTCTAATATAACTGCTTGGAATAATTCTGAGAATCTTGCCTTACCATCTCTAATATTACTAGGCCTAAAAGCGATTTGTCATTATTGGAACCTCTTCGAAGTTGTCTGACTTTAAGATGTTGATTCAGGATATTAATAAGCTGGTGGGCTCGAAGAAGGAAAGATTGGATGTGAAGGTGGCTCTATCAAACTCTTTTGGCTTTGGTGGCCACAACTCGTCCATCCTGTTTTCGCGTTACAAGTAATCACACATTGAAGTTTTAGAATCAGAGGCTGATCGGCTATGGATAGGCCTTGTACCCCTGGCTTTTGTATGTTGATATCCTTGATTCTTCAGAGGATCTCGGCCAGTTTTTTTTCCTTTTTTTTTTTTTAAAAAATTTTATGTTTTGAGCAGGGCCTACAAAAGCATCAAGCTCATGTTCATGTTTATTTGATAATATTTAGAAGGAATGGAAATGCTTGGTGCTTATGTTTTTCGTCAGCACCAACATCTTGATCACCTGGAATTGGTCTCAATATTATGTAGCTCATAGAAGGCTAAAGGGTCCTATTTCCATTGGCTGCACTGACCACTGTCTGGTTGGGCGGTCTTTCTAATAGATCCACTCTGGTGCTTTGAGACCACTGTCTGGTTGGGCGGTCTTTCTAATAAATCCAAACTTTTGCCGGATGGATGGATGGATGGATGTCACCGTTGGATTCACATGAATTTAAGAGTTATTTTATTTTTTTAATTTTTTAAACTTTGGAACCCATGATCCGTGTGGATTCAAATGTGTGGATCCAAAAGTAGTAAAAGTGATTAAATTTAAGTTTGGTGATATTCCATTGACAAGTTTACCTTTCTATCTCTCTTTCAATATATAACTTGGAAAAAAAAAATGAGTGAATTTGAATTTAGTGATATTCAAATGTAGGCAAATCTATCCTTTTATATATATATATATATATATATATGTTTGGTTATATTTGAATGTGACAAAGTCTTTGGAATTTGTATGAATCTAAAGGTGAGGATGACGATCGATTTGAAACTTAATTATATTCAAATGTGATCAAGATTACACACACACACATATATATATATATATATATATATATATATAATATTTTGGAGTTATTTTATTTTTTTATTTTTTTATTTTTAAAATTTGAACGATGTGAATTTAAGGGTAGGAGAAGTGATGAATCTAGATTTGACTATATTCTAATGTAACTGAGTTTCTCTTTCTCTCTCTCTCTCTATATATATATATATATATATATATATAGATTTGTTTACATTCGTGAGTAAAGACTCAAATTTGATTGATTTTTTTTATTCTTAAATGTATATAAATATTTAAATCATCTTTCTTTTCTAACTTTTCTATCTTTAAGATTTATGGCTATAAATCTAAAAGTGAAAAGAATAATGAAATCTAAGTATGCAAGTGTAGCCAAATTTCGTCCAGTCTATATAGATACTCACACAAGTATATGCGTATGACCACTTCTTATTGTTTTAAGTCTCAGCTCCAATTAAGTATATATCTTGAACAATTAATCAAATTAAAAGCATCTATGCTTTGAATTTGTTATAAAAAATCCATCTACATGTTCTGAAGCTCAAATCAATGACCATCAAATACTTGGCAGTAACCTTGATTGGCAAAAAGCTTCAAACTCAATCCAGAATTTTTAGTGGGACTAAATTTTGATCTTTACCCAATCTATTCGTCAATTGGTGGGGGTTTAGGATCAGATCAGCCTGCGGGTTAGGGTGACAGCTTGAGCTTGGGTTTTTTTCCCACGCTATCTCTTAGGTGTGATTCGGGATGAAATGATATTTTGAAATATTACGAGTAATCTTGAGATAATGATGGGATTACTTCATTTGATATTCTTGTTCTATTAGTGATTTGTAATAATCAAATGATTAAAATTAGTGTCCAAGAGGGTATGTTTAATTCTACCAAAAGGTGAAAATGTTGGATTATGCAATTATCCCTATAATATCTCTTCTTGTATATTATAATATTATAATATATATATATAATATATAAATATTATATAATAAAATATTATAATATATGATATATTAATATGTAATTAACATGTATTAATATTATTATGTATTAATATATTATATATATTATTAGTGGTTATATTATTATAATATATTAATACACTATATATTATAATGTCAGTAATAAAATTGTATTACTATTATTATATTAATATGCAACTAATATTATTATAATTTTATATTATAATATTTATAATTAATTATCATAATATTATTTATAATTGGATGGAATGGATTTGCAATCCTGAGTAGGGGTCGGAATTCTAAATCACTCTAAATACATGATTCAGATCTCAGGTGAGATCATAATCGAATTTTTTTTCTGCCAAATAAATAATTGGAATCAGAATTGATAATTTTAATTTTGATTCCAAATAATCATTCCAATGCATCAAATGGATTTTTAATTTATTAGATGTAGTAGCAGTTAAATGCGACTTTTTCGTATAAAATGTCCTGTGTGTGAAACACGGAGTACTCTTTAAAGCACTTAACTTTTATCCATATCGTGATATCTAGATTGCAGACTTATATTGTATAAATATTTTACACTTAGATTAATATGCAAATAAGTTTTAAGAATATTATTGGTGTTACATGTATTATGATCTTTGATTTTTATGGTATATTAAATATAACAATCTGTGACTATTAATGATTTTAATTATTGAAATATCTTATAGGATAATATTGGATCATTGATGGTTTTATCATTAATAATTTATTTTTTTTTTTTTTAAAAGAAAACATGATGGTGAACCAAACAGCCCAATGGTTCAAGTTTTTAGATTTGCTTCATGGTTAATGGATTAGATCAGCAACGAGAACTTTCATTAAACTCATTGCTTTTGTTAAACAAGCAAAAAGATTGTTTGGTTCAACGATTTTGGACCTGCATTTTTAAACGGCTATATATTTCGTCTACTTGGGTGCGGGTGCTCTACATGGGCAGTCCAAATCTGTCAGACTCGCACGTACTTTGAATTGTTTTTTTTTTGGAGGAAAGGAACGACGTTGCATCAACTCTAGTATATAACATGTGCCATTGATGCGGTCATTGACTATGCACCTATGTGAGCATGTGCTATGGCCCAATGGGCCATGATGCGTTCTATACGCAAGCCCATGAATACGTGGCTAATGCGTACGCTCAATGCACGGTGCACGAAGGGCTTCCATTTGGCCGCGTACTATTGCGAACGCACGTACGAAGTGCAACATGGTCCATTGGGCCATGGGAACGGCGCTCACATGGGTGCACAGCCAATGGCTATGCTTGATATACACATTGGTGCATAAAAATGGTGCACAAAGTCGTTCCCTTGTTAGGACCCATGACAATTGACAAGCTCAAGATTTTGTAAGGTTGAATCCGGATCAGAGTACGCTACTTGAAGCACACCAAGTGGGTCGTTTAATTAATTGAAATGATGATTTTCTCCATGTTAAAATCATCATGATAAATTATCAATAATAAAATTAGTAGCAACCAAAATAAATAAAAAAAGTTTAAAATTTTTTAAAAAACTTTTAATTAAACCTATATATGCCAATACCTTCTTGTTTTATGTAATTGTTTATTCTAATCGGTTCAATCGATTGAATTATTTTTCATCAAGATGATACAAAATTTGTCAACAATGTTAGAATATAAACTTTTTTAGAATGTTTATTTATTCTCTATTAGTATCTATAGATTGATAACAAATCTTTGGATTGATAACAAATCTTCATGAGATATTTTAATAATAAAAAGATTAGAATAAAAATCATTATGTTTAATATATGATGAGAATGGAAGGTAAACGCTAACATTTATGAATATGAACATAACATTTATGCAAGTATTTCATGCAAATACTGGGATATGTATGAAAATTAAAGTGCTTTTAATTTAAGAGTGAGCCACTTATCACATATAAGACATCCATAAGAAAAACGATTTGGCATTAATAAATCAAACCTCCGTGCAAAATAAAATTATCGAATGATTCCAATCTTCCAGTTAAGTGGGATCACCGTTGTTAGCTGGAGACCAGCCCCATCTAATGTTTATTTCAAGAAAAAAAAGAAAGAAAGAGAAAACTTATAAATACTTTTATGAACGAACTCCCTCTGCACAATTTTTGTATTGTTTTCAACGGCAAACTCTCATTGCAGATTTCTCGGCCAATCTAATCCCGGTATCCGGTTATGTATACACTGTATAATATTTAATTTCTTGCTTTATTTTTTTAAATTATTTGTTTAAGAAAATCATACGGTACTTTCAAGGAACTAAAGATTATGCTTATGCATAGATAGATGGACAATGTAGATGTGATTGGCTATTCAGATGCAAACTTTGCTGATTGTATTGATCTCGCAAATCAACATATGGATACATTTTTATTATGGCCAATGGAGCTATTTCATGAAAAAGTGTCAAATAGACTTGACTGCCACTTCTACATGGAAGCCGAGTTTGTATCTTATTTTGAGGTTACTTCACATGGTGTATAGCTTAAGAGTTTCATTTCTGGCTTAGAGTTATGGATTCTATTTCTAGGCCATTAAGATTTTTTGCGACAACTCAGCTGTTGTTTTTATGGCTAAGAATAGTAAAAGTGGGAGTCGAAGCAAGCATATTGGCATTAAGTACTTAGATATTAGAGAAACGTGTCAAAAAAAAAAAAAAAAAAGTCATTGAGCACATTAGCACTGAGTTGATAATTGCTGATCCTTTTAACTAAGGGCATGCCACCAATGAAATTCAAGGATAACATAAAAAGAATGGGACTTGGTTCCATCTTGTAATTATATATATACATTCAGTTTATTAATGAAACTCTTATGTATTCAAATATTTTCTCATATTTATGAGCGCAGTTTTATTTGTTTGAGAAATATATTTCATATTTGGACCAAGAATAAACATAGGGTTTATTTATTAAGTTGTTATCACATAAGAAACATGGAAAGTGAAATACATCGTAATACATAGTTGATATTACTTGCATTTAGGGACTTATCTCTATGATCATGTGTTTTATTTCTAAGTTGTAGATCAATGTATGCACCAAGTGAAAGAATGAATCATTTATTATGTTAAGTGATGCTTGACCATTCATTCTTTTTCAATTTTATGATCATCATCTTTGCAACTATTCATTTTGCAATTGAAATAGTTATTACCATATGCAATGGCAATTTAGTTACCAATGGCCATTCAATAGTCCTTAAGGTATGGTAATGGTAGGTAAATGAAAAGTTATTTTGATGAAGCAATGGCTTATAAAGCTTTATTTTTTTGCTTGGTTCACACACTACTCTTCATAAAATACACAATCAAAACAGGAGAGAGAAGTGTGAGAAATGAGTTAAAAAAAAAAATTAAGTAAAGATAAATAATGACGGGAGGTATGTGATTCCGATCCACTTCCATGATTTGATTTCTATTAGAAACATAATTAATTTCTTACACAAATATGAACCATGGTTGCAACAGTAGCATTATAATAGGTATTGGAAATCCTGGATAATTTTTTACTTTAGTTAAGCTCTCTATATAAATTTTCAGCATTGTTAATAATACAACATCTTTGAGTGGCCACACAACCAAATTTTAGCATCGAGTGCGATGGCGGCTAGAAAAGAGGTTTAAATAGCTGCATTACAAAGTTAATTCCCTGGAGCTGTTAGCATGGCCGTTTATAAACGTTCACAAAGGCCGTTATTCTAGTGCGGATCTTTGTGGCTGGTGGGCCAGGTGGCTCACATCTTATTTTGATCCCATTCCAATTTTGATTCGATTGGTTGTGTG
>UESW01004513.1:715242-741134 GCA_900491605.1 Calamus simplicifolius
GGCCTCCTTCTTTGCATTTTTTCTCATAAACTTTCTGAATTTTTTGGCAAGGAGGCAGTTTCATCATCATCTTCATCATTACTTTCACTGCTGCTCTTCCATTTCTGCAGTTTGAGGGCAATGTTTTCTTCTTTTTGACTCATCCTCAACATGTGTTTAACTTGAAGCTCATGAGTCATTAGCGAACCAAGAAGCTCTTCCAATGGTAGGATGTTCAGATCTTTGGCTTCTTGTATGGCAGTCACTTTGGCTTCCCAAGTCCTTGGAAGTGACCTAAGAATTTTGCGAACAAGCTCAGAGTTAGTATAAATTTTCCAAGACTTTTAAACCATTCACAATATCAGTGAATCTAGTGAACATGCATGTGATGGTTTCATTTGTTCCATGTAAATAATTCATATTTATGAACCAAAATATTTATCTTTGATTCTTTTACTTGGTTTGTTCCTTCATGTGTTATTTCCAACCTATCCCAAATTTCTTTTGCGGAATTACATGTTGAGATTCGGTTGAATTCATTAGAGTCTAAGGAACAATATAAAATGTTAATGGCTTTAGCATTTAATTGTGCCATTCTCCTATCATTATCATTCCAATCCCTTTCGGGCTTAGGAACAATAGTGCCATCAACTACGTGTGGGTGTACTAGGTCCATTTATTATTACTCCCCACAATTCATAGTCAGAAGCTTGAATGAATATTCTCATTCTAGCTTTCCAATATGAATAGTTGGTTCCATTAAATAAAGGAGGTCTATTCGTAGAATGACCTTCAGCAAACATGAACCACTTTGTGTTGCCATAAGGATCTTTAGCCCTTGATCGTGAGATCAAATTCTAAATGAGCACTTGCTCTGATACCAATTGTTGGCCCAGATGGCAACCCAAGAGGGGGGGGTGAATTGGGTTCTTAAAAATTTAAGACTTTTTAAATTTTTATTAGTTAGCAAGATGTGCAAGTGAGAGGCTAACTTTAAGCAATGCACAAGCAATAAAGAGAGATAGAGAGAGAAAATATAGCACGGCAAACACAAGATAATTTTATAGTGGTTCGGTGCAACCAACACCTACGTCCACTCCCAAGATTCACTTGGGTCCACACTATAATCTCCTAGATTACAGCCGAGTTGTTTTCCAAGCTCACAACTCAAACTTGTTGTTTTCCGGGATCACAACGAACCCAGCCGGTTTTACACGGGCTTACCAGCACAAAACCCTACACGTTGTTTTTCACGGGCTCACAACTAACCCAACACAAGCACTCCGGCTTGCAACGAGGTATAATAACCTCCACTGATTCAATCCACTGATTGAATCAGCAAACAACAAAATAACAGAGTTTAAATACAAATGCTCCCCTTGAGCAAATATACAAATAAAGTATAAAAGGTTAGAAAAGCCTGATAAGATTGCAGATGGTTGTGGCTTTGGCTTTCTTCCTTCTCCTCTTTAACTCCTCTTGAAGTATTGAATCAGGCCTCAGCAAGATTCTTGACCGTTTGAAAACTTTGGAGTTGAGATGAAGCTTTTTCTCCTTTTGTTGAATGTTGAAAATCCTTCGATTTGATCTTTGAAAAGCTTTGGATTTTCTTTTGACTCTTGTGGATTGATGATCTGGAGCAGACGAAACTTCCTCTTTGATTTCACTCCTTTTGAATCACTCTATTTTGAACTAGAAGATTTTTCCAATAAAGCTCTGTTTTTCCCTCTTTTTGAAAGATATTCTTTTCTCTCTTTTTGATTTTCTATTCTTTTGATTTGAAAAGAGCTCCTCTATTTATAGATTCTGCAAAAATATATCCGTTAGAGACAAAGAAAAATAGCCGTTATTTGAAAATCTTACCGTTGGAGCTGATGTGTCATCGTGAAAAATCGCGCCCAGATTTCTGGAGTCGACTCGAGCTTGTGGGAGTCGGCTCGAAGTCGATTACTAAAAATAGAAACATTTTAAAGTTAGGGGTCGACTCGCGAAAAACCAAAGTGTCGGCTCCTGATAGTCGGGAGTCGACTCGAAGAAAATGGGGAGTCGACTCGAGAAGTGCTCAAAAAACATGGTTTCTGTTGTTTGAGCGGAGTCGACTCGCACAGTCAGGAGTCGGCTCGCACAGAGTCAGGGGTCGACTCTTGAAATCCAAGGGTCGACTCGAGAAAATCAGAAATCTCTGTGGGGAGTCGACTCTGAAACTCTAGAGTCGGCTCCGGAACGTATCAAAAATCAGAAATTTTTCTGATTGACTTTGAAATTCGTCCCAGAATAATTTTAAATAAAATTTTGACTTGAATACAATAAATATGACATTAAGCATGAATTCAAGACATGTTTCAAGAAATCATTGATTGAAATATATGTGTAAAAATTCCTTTTGAAATCTTAAATATAGAGCTTGAAACTTCTTTTTCAAATTGATTCAAAACTCAGTGAATTTAAACATTGAGAGTCCATTGCTTTCATTTTGAATAAGCTCAAGGTTTTTGATAAATAAACTCATTATTTCCTTTAAATACTCATGGCTTTTGGAAATCATCAAAATAAAGTTGGGGTAATAACAATCTCCCAAATTTCTCAACATTATGGCTGCGAAATTTTTTTCAGGACTTGGGGTTGTCGACAGTATTGCCAAGCCGCTGAAAATTTATTGTGATAACTCCGTAGCAGTCTTCTTTTCTAAAAATGACAAGTATTCAAAGGGTGCTAAACATATGGAATTGAAATACTTTGCCGTTAAAGAAGTTCAGAAACAAGAGTGTCAATTGAACATATTAGCACCAATCTCATACTTGCAGATCTGCTGACTAAAGGGTTGCCGCCAAAGACATTTCATGAACATGTCGAAAGAATGGGGATTATTGAAAACCATTAGTGATGTTATGTTTAAAGCTTTAAGTTCCTTATGTATTTGATACTCTAAGCTCAATTAATTATTGTTTCTGAATCACTTATGGATCCTGTTTACTTATGCTGGTATATATACATAAATGAATTATGAGAATATTAACAGGATTTGTCTTTGATAAAGACATTATTGTTAGACCTTATTGCAATTTCCATTATAGGTCATGTTAAGTATAGAACTAGTAATGTGATACATGGAAGGGAGTACGTCAAAACAATAGCATACAACTGCCATGATCCTTATTAATTTTTGCTTAATGATGATTTCATATTTGACCAATATTATGAAGGATTTTAGCTTCTGTTATGCGCATTATGATTGATTATTAAACCAGTATGTTTAATATCTTACATGGGCCAAGTGGGAGAATGTTAGCGTTTCCTTTTATGTGGCCCACGTGGATATATGATTGATTTATCATTTATTTATTCTAAATGATAATTATGATATCTGATTTATCAGATATTTAAATTTAAGTGATAATAATGGTTTAATAAAGCTAATTTCCTATTGGTTTATCTTTGAGAAATTGTTATCTAATAACCTCTCTTTAATGGAAAGAGAAATTGATCGTATTATCAGATTGGTCTCTCTCTCCTATATACATTCTGTTTGACCATCAAAAAAGATAAGAAAGAAAATTAGGAAAGACACATACGCGGCCTCTCGTTCCTCGTCAATGAAGAACGAATATCCTCATCAACGAAGAACGAATATCAATGGATTAAGGTACGCATTCTTGATTTATGTTTTCATGTAGAAATCATTTGTTCTAAGATCTTGGCCATTATGTTTATTAGAGAAGATTCTTTAATGGATCTTACATTGCAAGCACAATTTGCATGAATTGTCTCTGCTGATGTAAAAGTTATTATTTTTATAAGACCTTAAATTTTCTTCTTTGTTATATATATATAAAGAGAAACTTATCCTCCTTTGTATTTAAATAGGAGTGCGTGGCTTCACTTGAAACCCAACCCATCTCCTCTTCTCTTCTTTTCCCTTCTCTTGTTGCTGTCGATGCTGCGTCTGAGTGATCTAATCAAGGTAACAGCTCTCTGAAGTTCCTGCGGCTAGGACTAGGCGAAACCTCATTAGAAATGTAAACTTGATGATCAGTGGTTAGTTACATGTGAATTATCACTTGAATTTTCAATAAAATTAATGGCAATCCATATATTTACATCAGGATAATATACGTACTTAGCACGTACATCAATTGTTTTAAAATTTAATTGATCTTATGCAACGCAATATTTAAATATTACAAATGTAATACGAACTAAATTGTATAATAAATGGGAGTTAATTTGAGGATCAAAAGTATATATATTTTCTCAAGAAAATATCTAGGCATCACATGCATGCCCACTCATGTGTTCACCCAAAAAAAAAAAAATGATCAGGAGATTATGCTAGGTAACGTATATTAATTCCAAAGTTCTCGTTGCAAGTAAAAGGAAATAATTAAAGATGTGTTCCCATGTTGCAACAAAAGAGAAACGTGTGAAATGTGCTAGGTTAATCTCACATTGTTTTGGTCGTTAAAGTGTGAGAAACAACGTAGAAATGGACTTTTTCAGCTTGCGCTTCAGGCTTCCTTATGAACGGTAGTCTTCCAAACTATTTTCTTGGAGAAGAAAAAAGAGATCAAATAGGACTTTTTTCTTGGAGTAAAAGAAGACGAAAGAGAAGAATCATCTGTGCATTATCTGGTCCCCTACGTTCTAATGAGCCATGTCTTAATGAACGTGAACATGTGGAATTATTAAGAAGAGATTTTTTTTTTTTTTCAACATTAGTAAAAGGACTTGCTAAACCGTGAGTCACGTCTCTAGGTGGCCGGTGCAAGTAAGCAGATCAAAATTATGTAACCTAAAAGAAAAATGCTTACGTATGCCATGGTAAATTCATGCGTTTGATGCATGATTATTGTATCGCTCTTTGATGTAATAAATTTTTTTTAAAAAAAATTAATTGATAATAGATAAACTTAAATCATAAGAATGTACGTAATATAATTTTTTTTACTAATGTGAACTTATTTTTAAAATATTATAATTTTATTTCTTGTAATAAAATATTTTCCTAAAAATCATATGATTTTGATAATGAATGGATTTAAATCATAAATATATAATTTTTTTTATTTAATATAAGATTATTTTGGGAGGAACCTTGGTTTTAATTTGGACTTGTTTCATCAATGGGGACTGCGCCGTCTTGCCAAGACGAGCTCGTTCTCACACTCTAGTCTAGCGCTAGTGCAACAAATCTTCTACGCAGTACAAGTAGTAGAACTCAGTCTAGCGCTAGCGCAACAAGAAAATGTTAATCCAGCCCCTCTAGTTTCACATAATGGAATTGAGGTCTCACATGATCATGAGACGATCGAGAACCCCAAAAACCGACCAACAAATCTTGTACGTAGTACATTAGCTGCATGCAAGGGATTTTTGTGTTTTCTTTTTTTCTTACTTGCATGGTTGCAATCATGGTACGTCATGTATATTGATCAATGTACGTACTCGAATATCGATCGCATTATATTATGTACCATACCAATATTATATTAATATAATTATAGGAGGCATATCCGAATCAACGCAAAATGCCACATGGCCACATACCCATAGAACCAAAACCCTAATAGAGAAAATTAATTTCATTAGTCCATAACACAAATTTGAGAGGAAAAATAGAGGGGTTAATTAAGATCATGGGTTTACGTAGTAGCAATCTTACCATTACCGATGCCGCAACTCACCATATTATAGACCCAAGAGAAAACAAGAAAGAAGAAAAATTAGAAAAGAGCGAGAGGTAGAAGAAGAAGGAGAGCGTGCATGCTAGCTCTTGATCTATCTCCAAGAAGACGACATTACAACTAATCATCAGCATTGAAGATGGTAGCGAATGGTGATGTCTAGTTCGATCAGAGGTATGATAAAGAACTTGATGAGCCTTCTTCATACCAAGTTTGTTGGATATTGTTAGACTAAAATTAAATATATTGATTCCTATCATATATGCAGAAATATGGAACCAATATATTTATCATAAAAAATAATGTAAATCATGATCGATACATAAATACCTCCAGTCAATACTCCACGCAAATAGGTTAACTTTTCTTCTAGATCAGGGTAAGGCTCTTCCATACCTTACGGTCTCTCTCAACGATGGTGTAAACTTCCGTAGAGACCAGACTCAGGGACCTTCCTGTTTTATATTTCTTTATGCCTTATCTGTCCATCACAGAGGGCGCTTCAAACGGATATGGTTGAGGGATGTTTATCTTAATCGTGGATTCAAATTTTGAATTCACGTAATCCCTCGATATCGAATATACGACCATCTTAATCGTATCTAACCGATACGCTTAATGAGAAAAAAATCAACATTCTTCCACTTAGTCCGTATATTCTATTACTATAGTAAGAAACAAAATACATGAATCATGGCAATAGGTCTTCTTAAAATCGAGTATTATTTACCATGTATCACAATGTATTATATTTCCCAAATATAAACCCATATAACTAAATGAATAAACCCCATGTTTATTTTAGGTCAACTTAATGATGCTCATCACAAAATAAATGTGTACACTAAATAACTAAATGTGAAAAAATATCATAACCATAAAAGAGTTTCATTAATTATAAAATTCATCTGTACAATGAATTAAATAAAATAACCAAGACCCATACATGATCCCTAAACTTCTGTGATGGCATGCCTTTAGTCAAGGGATCAGCTATCATCAACTCAGTGCTCACATGCTTATTTACCACTATCTTTTCTTTAACACATTCTTTTATGGCTAAATATTTGATGTCGATGTGCTTGCTTCGACTACCACTCTTGTTTTTAGCCATAAATACTGCAGTTGAATTGTCACAACAAATCTTTAATGGCTTAGATATAGAATCCATAATTCTAAGCCCAGAATGAAACTCTTCAACCATACACCATGCGAAGTAGCTTCAAAACATGAAATGAACTCAGCTTCCATGGTGGAAGTGGCAGTCAAAGTCTGCTTGGCACTCCTCCAAGATACAGCTCCACCAGCAAACATAAACATGTATCCAGATGTTGACTTTCGAGAATCAACACAGTCAGCAAAGTCGGCATCAGAGTAGCCAATTACTTTCAAATTTTTAGTCCGTCTGAACATAAACATTTAGTCCTTGGTACCCTGAAGATACCTCATCACCTTCTTAGCAGCTCTCCAGTGGTTAAACCTAGATTACTCTGATATCTTCCTAACATCCCAACTGCAAATGCTATGTTAGGCCTTGTATAGACCTGAGTATATATCAAGCTACCAACAGCTGAGGCATATGGAGTGCTTTTCATTTCCTCCCTCTCAAATTCATTCCTTGGGCACTGACGCAAATTGAATCTGTCACCCTTGACTATGGAAGCTATACTCGGTGAACAATCTTTCATCCGAAATCTCTTTAAGATTTTGTTGATATAGGTTTCTTGAGATAGACCTAAAACACCTCGAAGTCTGTCTCTCTGAATTTTAATGCCAATGACATAAGAGGCATCACCCATATCTTTCATGTCAAAATTCTCAGAGAGAAATTGTTTCACCTCATGTAACATACCTTTATCATTGGTTGTAAATAAAATATCGTCTACATATAGGACCAGAAAATAAATCTTGCTCCCACTGACCTTCTGGTATATACATTGATCCATGATGTTCTCTACAAATCCAAATGAAGAAATCATATCATGAAATTTTAAGTACCATTATCGAGAGGCTTGTTTCAACCCAAATATAGATCTCTTAAGCTTGCATACCAGTTGCTCATTATTACTAGAGAAAAAACCTTCAGGTTTGTAATCCCCTAGATTTTTTAACTGCTCGTGAAAGTTATCACAAGGTCAGATGATAGACTCCAGATATTTGAATTCCAGGTATATCCAGATATTTGAATTCCAGGTATATCCAGATATTTGAATTCCAAGTATATCTTAATATTTGAATTCAAGGTATATCTTAATTGCTCATGAGAGTTATCACGAGATCAGATGATAGACTCTAGATAATTGAATTTCAAGTATATCTAATTACAGAGTCCCTTGATTTGGGGACTCTACAATGCCTATAAAAGATGGTGTAGAACCCTCCTTTCCACCATACGTGGACGCCCCCTTCTCATCATCTCCTCGTGCGGACTTCTTCCCCAGCGTGCCTGTTTCTGGTAAGTTCCCTGTCCATGCATGAGAGAGAGAGGATTGAGAGAGAGAGAATTGAGAGAGAGAGAGAAGTTTTTTTTAAAAAAAAAAAAAGAAAAGAAACGAAGAGGAGGGAGGAGCCGGGTTACAGGACCCAGCTCTCTCCCCTTCCCTTCTCCGTGACATTGGTTCAGGCCCGGCGGCGTGCCCGCCGCCTCGCCGGGCCTGAGCCCCGGCCGACGACCCCATCGGCACCGGGGGCGGCGTCCGGGGGGTGCCGGAGAGCAATGAGACAAAGAGGAAAGTGGAGGAGGGAGGGAGATGTGATGGTGGAAAATTAACCGCCGGTCCGATCCTTGGTTCGGGCCCGGCGGTGTGCTCGCCGCCTCGCCGGGCCTGGGCCTTGGTCGGAGACCTCCACCGGTGCCGGGCGTGCGTCCGGTGGAGGTCCGGCCGGCCATGGTGGCCGGCCGTGCCGCCGGCGTAATCCATAAGCCGCGGAAACAGTGAGAGAGAAAGAGAAAGATAAGAGAGAAATTAGAGAGAGAGAGAGAGAGGAAGGAAAGGTCGGCTGCGGCAATGGCCGGCTTTGGTCCGGCCAATGGCGGTCGGACCGACGCCAATTTGGCCGGAATTGGCGCCGGCACCGTGGAAGACACGCGGAAGAAGAAGAAGAGAAAGCTTTAAAATAATAAATTGTAGAGAGAGAGAGGGTGGGGGAGGCTGGCCGCGGCGGCTGTCGGCCACGGTCCGGCCAACGGCGGCCGGACCGCCTCCAATTTGGCCGGCGGCGGCCCTGGCCGTCGGCACGGCATCTGGCTCCTCTGTTTCTTTTGAAACAGAGGAGCTGGGTTAATAGAGGGATTATGGGTCGATTGGGCCGTTAGAGTTTTGGGCTTTGTTGGGCCACCTCCGAGCCCAGTTTGAGCAGTGTTTTGGGCCCTGTATTGGGCCGAGAATAATAAAATAAATATATGGCCCGAATCAAGAGTAATTCTAGTTTCTGGAAAAAATTTTATTTCCCTAATTGGGTGTATACATTGCGAGATATTCAAGCCCAAAGTTGGGCCCGTGAAGTGGTTTGGGTAGAATTTAGGAATTATTTTATAATTCAGATTTTAGAAATTTAATAATGAAAAATGATTATGTAGGTGCCCAGGAGTCCAATTAGCTGGGTTATCAAGTAAAATTCATGTACTGTGGTAAGTAAGTCAGGTATTATAATTTTATTAATTATTTAATTTGTGAACTGTGAAATTATAGTTAAATATAATTATGCTAATTTGGCAAAATCATGTTATTACTATGATAATATGTAATCATGATAATGACAGTAAAACTTTATGTGTCAGCGCGGTTCTCACATGACAGATTATCACATTATCACACATGACAAATTATCACATGACAGATGACAGATGACAGACACTGGTACCAGGACCCTTCCTCTTAGGGGATGTTTAAGAGGGCTACACATTATCACATGACAGATTCACACATGATAGATTATCACATGACAGATGACAGATGACAGACACTGGTACCAGGACCCTTCCTCTTAGGGGATGTTTAAGAGGGCTACACATGATGTGTATTGTAGGGCTGTGGGACACATAAAGAAAAATAATGACAGTATAAACAATGTAATTGTTATTGAATTAAGCTAATTGATCTGATGACATGAACCTAATGATAGCCTGATAAATGAAATTTTGAAATTATATTAGGCTTACTTATTGAGTGTGAGCTCATAAAATTCTCATAATGTTTTCAGAGCCTCAGGAATGAAGATGGATAATTGAAATAGAAGGAGTTTCTATTAAGAAGACTTAGTTTTATTATTTTGATCTAGTTCAGATTTATTTGTAGGGCAGATAGCCTAAGACTGATAATTCTGGTTTGTAACAAATCATGGATATGGAATTTGCTTTATATTGATTTATGTGATAAGTTCAAGATGCCTTGCATGCTCGGCATGCGGCGGGTTGTCACCCTAGCTTAAATTTTTGGGTCTGGGGCGTGACAGCTTTAGTAGTATCAGAGCCTCGCACCAGTCAGAAGTGCAGGAGCTAAGTGCCATACAGGACAAAGTGCTACATCCATGGGGGATGTGAGCCACCTCTTGAACCTGTGGGGGCCACCTCTAGAATCCTGCCTGCCTAGTGGTTGTGATCAATTACCCCTGGCGACGAGGACCTCGCCTTTGTTAAGGGAGGTAGATTGTGATGCCCCTCCCAATTGTCCCACATTGGATAATTGAGAGTTGGTTAAGTGGTTTATATATAGTAAAGTAAGAAGGACAAGGCACCAATTGGATCCCTTTTTGGGCTGTGGTGGCCCAAGTTGGTGTGGACCTTGTCCGTCTTGCTTTCTTGTAACGAAATGGGCCCGTGGGCCCGGGTCGTTACATATGGTATCAGAGCCAGGTTATGACATTAGGAACATATACATAATGACACTTTAGGAAAAACACTAGAGTGACATAGAGACAATTATAAATTTAAAGGAATCTCAGAAATTATGCTTTGAAAGCCTAACAATTAATGCTTATAGTGATATTAATTACAACTAATTTATCAGGAAATAAGAATGGCAAGTCGCACTAGAAGTCGACAAAATGATGAGAGTTCCCAGCTTGGTAATACTTGCCAACCGGGAGGTCTAGAAGCCACCGGAGCTGCTGTCCCTGCCAATTCAGTTGGGACTGATCAGCAGCAACTCCAGACCGAGATGCTTCAGGTTCTCTCGGGTATGGCACAGTCGATGCGGGACTTGCAGCACTAGATTCTGCAGGCTTAGTCCGCTCAGCCTGAGATCAGTTTTATTGGTGGTCATAATCACCTAGCCTCAGTGTTCATATCAGCGATGCAGGCTGGAAAGTATTTGATGAGTGGTGGTCAAGGATTTCTTGCTGTAGTCAAGGACCTCAGCAAGAAGAGACCAAGTTGGAGGATATTCCCATAGCTCGAGAATTTCAGATGTCTTCCCTGAGGATTTGACTAATTTACCTTCTGATCGGGAAGTCGAGTTCTCTATTGATCTAGTTCCTGGAGCTGGGCATATATCAAAGGCCCCTTACCGTATGGCCCTGGCTGAGTTAAAAGAACTGAAGGAGCAACTGCAAGAGCTCCTAGATCGAGGATTTATTAGACCCAGTGCTTCTCCTTGGGGTGCTCCAGTTCTATTTGTTAAGAAGAAGGATGGCAGTCTTCGACTCTGCATTGATTACCGGGGAATCAATAAAGTAACAGTGCGAAATAAGTATCCTCTGCCAAGGATTGACGACTTGTTTGATCAACTTCAAGGAGCCCGGATATTCTCAAAGATTGATCTTAGGTCCGGGTACCATCATCTTAAAGTCAAAGAAGGGGATGTACCAAAGACAGCATTTAGAACCAGATATGGCCACTATGAGTTCTTGGTGATGCCGTTTGGGTTAACTAATGCCCCAGCAGCATTCATGGACTTAATGAACAGAATTTTTAAACCATATCTGGATCAGTTTGTGGTGGTTTTCATTGATGATATTCTGATATATTCCAAGAGCCATAAGGAGCATGAGGACCACCTGAGAATTGTGCTACAGATTCTGCAAGAGAAGAAGCTTTATGCCAAGCTGAAGAAGTGTGAATTTTGGTTGGATCAAGTATCTTTCTTGGGTCATATAATCTCTAAAGATGGTGTATCTGTGGACCCGAAAAAGATTGAGGCTATCACTAACTGGAGCCGACCTACCAATGTGGCAGAAGTCAGAAGCTTCTTGGGATTAGCCGGGTATTACCGAAAATTTGTGGAGAATTTTCTCGCATTGCTCTACCCCTAACTCGCTTAACCCAAAAGCGAGTGAAGTTTGACTGGACAGTGGAGTGTGAGGAAAGTTTCCAGGAGTTAAAGCAGCGCCTGGTGTCAGCTCCCATTCTTGTTCTTCCAACGGGATCTGAAGGTTTCACTATATACACTGATGCCTCTCGAAAAGGATTGGGATGTGTTTTGATGCAGAAGGAAAGAGTGATAGCTTGTGCCTCCAGACAACTGAAACCTTATAAGCAAAATTATCCTACTCATGACCTGGAATTGGCTGCTGTGGTTTTTGCTCTGAAGATTTGGTGGCATTATCTATATGGAGTGTCGTGTGATGTGTATACAGATCATAAGAGTTTAAAATACATTTTACACAGAAGGAGCTGAATTTAAGGCAGAGGAGGTGGTTGGAACTATTGAAGGATTATGACCTGAATCTACAGTATCATCCTGGGAAGGCCAATGTAGTAGCTGATGCCTTGAGCAGAAAATCCTCTTCTGAGTTAGCTGCTATGATTACCTCCCAGCCTCACGTATTGAGAGATCTGGAGAAGTGGGAGGTTGGTCTGAGAGTACAGCAGTCTGATGGACTTATTGCAGCACTTGTACTCCAGCCGACCTTAGTTGACAAAATCAAGTCATCTCAGATGAAAGATCCAGATCTACAAAGGATTAAAGAAGTGGTACAATCAGGAGTTCAAAATGAATTTTATATAATGGAAGATGGATCCCTGAAATTTGAAGGAAGACTTTGTGTGCCAAACAGTGAAGAGCTAAAGGCTGAAATTTTGAAAGAGGCTCACTACTCTCCCTATACTGTGCATCCAGGTGGCACTAAGATGTACAGAGACTTAAAGAAAATTTTTGTGGAAAGGCATGAAGAGGGAGATTGCTCAGTATGTGGCCAAGTGCTTGGTGTGTCAGCAAGTGAAAGCCGAGCATCAAAGGCCTGTGGGACCTCTTCAGTCTCTGATGATTCCACAGTGGAAATGGGAAAAGATTACAATGGACTTTGTGACTGGTCTGCCCAAAACTCCTAAGAGCAACGATGCAGTTTGGGTCATTGTGGACAGACTAACAAAATCAGCTCATTTCCTACCTTTCAGAGTTGGGGTCTCTAGTGAAAGATTGGCTAATTTGTATATTGAACAGATCGTGAGACTCCATGGTGTTCGGTATCTATTGTATCAGATAGAGATACCAGGTTTGTGTCCCAGTTTTGGAAGAGCCTTCATAAGGCCATGGGAACCAAACTAAACTTTAGTACAGCCTATCATCCCCAGTCAGATGGACAATCAGAGAGGACCATACAGATTCTGGAGGACATGTTGCGAGCCTGTGTGATGGACTTGGGTGGAGCTTGGGATAACCACTTACCTTTGGTGGAGTTTGCATATAATAATAGTTACCAAGCCAGCATCCAGATGGCTCCATTTGAAGCTCTGTATGGTAGGAGGTGCAGATCTCCTATATGTTGGGATGATGTGGGGAAAGGAAGTTGCTAGGCCCTGAGCTGATTCAGCAAACAGTAATAAGGTGCATTTGATCAGGGAGCATCTTCGTACAGCTCAGAGCAGGCAAAAGAGCTATGCTGATGTCAGAAGAAGGGAATTGGAATTCCAGGTTGGGGATCATGTCTTCTTAAGGGTATCACCAACCAAAGATGTGATGAGATTTGGGATTAAAGGAAAGCTGAGTCCACGTTATATTGGACCTTTTGAGATCTTGAGCAGAGTTGGAGAGGTTGCTTACAGCCTGGCACTGCCTCCGATTCTATCTGGGGTACACAATGTTTTTCATGTATCTATGCCGAGGAAGTATATCTCTGACCCCAGCCATGTCATAGCATATGAGCCTATACAGTTGAGGAAAGATTTATCATATGAGGAGCATCCTTTGCGTATCGTAGACCGCAAGGATCAAGTTCTAAGACGGCGTACCATTCCCTATGTCAAGGTGCAATGGAATAATCATTCTGAAAGGGAGGCTACTTGGGAACTGGAAGAAGAAATGAAAGAAAAGTATCCACGACTATTTGTATCTTAAAATAGTTAATGATTGAAAACTGTTAGCTTTAGTTGATTGTTAGTCCTTGGGACAGAAATTTGGACCTTTAATTTTCTCTAATAAAAGTTATCAATTTCGAGGCCGAAATTTTTATAAGGAGGGGAGAATGTAATCCCCTAGATTTTTTCAACTGCTCGTGAAAGTTATCACAAGGTCAGATGATAGACTCCAGATATTTGAATTCCAGGTATATCCAGATATAATTCCAGGTATATCCAGATATTTGATTCCAGGTATATCTTAATATTTGAATTCAAGGTATATCTTAATTACTCGTGAGAGTTATCACGAGATCAGATGATAGACTCTAGATATTTAAATTTCAAGTATATCTAATTACAGAGTCCCTTGATTTGGGGACTCTACAATGCCTATAAAAGATGGTGTAGAACCCTCCTTCCTACCATACGTGGATGCCCCCTTCTCATCATCTCCTCGTGCGGACTTCTTCCCCAGCGTGCCTGTCTCTGGTAAGTTCCCTGTCCATGCATGAGAGAGAGAAGGATTGAGAGAGAGAAGAATTGAGAGAGAGAGAAAGTTAAAAAAAAAAAGAAGAAAAGAAATGAAGAGGAGGGAGGAGCCGGGTTACAAGACCCAGCTCTCCTCCTTCCCTTCTTCGTGACATTGGTTCAGGCCCGGCGGCATGCCCGCTGCCTCGCCGGGCCTGAGCCCCGGCCGATGACCCCACCGGCACTGGGGGCGGCGTCCGGTGGGGTGCCGGAGAGCAATGAGACAGAGAGGAAAGTGGAGGAGGGAGGGAGATGTGACGGTGGAAAATTAACCGCCGGTCCGATCCTTGGTTCGGGCCCGGCGGTGTGCTCGCCGCCTCGCCGGGCCTGGGCCTTGGTCGGAGACCTCCACCGGCGCCGGACGTGCGTCCGGTGGAGGTCCGGCCGGCCATGGTGGCCGGCCGTGCCGCCGGCGTAATCCGTAAGCCGCGGAAATAGTGAGAGAGAAAGAGAAAGATAAGAGAGAAATTAGAGAGAGAGAGAGAGGAAGGGAAGGTCAGCTGCGGCAATGGCCGGCTTTGGTCCGACCAATGGCGGCCGGACCGACGCCAATTTGGCCGGAATTGGCGCCGGCACCGTGGAAGACACGCGGAAGAAGAAGAAGAAAGAAAGCTTTAAAATAATAAATTGTAGAGAGAGAGAGGGTGGGGAGGCTGGCCGCGGCGGCGATCGGCCACGGTCCGGCCAACGGCGGCCGGACCACCTCCAATTTGGCCGGCGGCGGCCCTGGCTGCCGGCACGGCATCCGGCTCCTCTGTTTCTTTTGAAACAGAGGAGCTGGGTTAATAGAGGGATTATGGGCCGATTGGGCCGTTAGAGTTTGGGCTTTGTTGGGCCACCTCCGAGCCCAGTTTGAGCAGTGTTTTGGACCCTGTATCGGGTCGAGAATGATAAAATAAATATATGGCCCGAATCAGGAGTAATTCTAGTTTCTGGAAAAAATTTTATTTCCCTAATTGGGTGTATACATTGAGAGATATTCAAGCCCAAAGTTGGGCCCGTGAAGTGGTTTGGGTAGAATTTAGGAATTATTTTATAATTCAGATTTTAGAAATTTAATAATGGAAAATATTATGTAGGTGCCCAGGAGTCCAATTAGCTGGGTTATCAAGTGAAATTCGTGTACTGTGGTAAGTAAGTCAAGTATTATAATTTTATTAATTATTTAATTTATGAACTGTGAAATTACAGTTAAATATAATTATGCTAATTTGGTAAAATCATGTTATTACTATGATAATATGTAATCATGATAATGACAGTAAAACTTTATGTGTCACCGCGGTTCTCACATGACAGATTATCACATTATCACACATGACAGATTATCACATGATAGATGACAGATGACAGACACTGGTACCAGGACCCTTCCTCTTAGGGGATATTTAAGAGGGCTACACATTATCACATGACAGATTCACACATGACAGATTATCACATGACAAATGACAGATAACAGACACTGGTACCAGGACCCTTCCTCTTAGGGGATGTTTAAGAGGGCTACACATGATGTGTATTGTAGGGCCTTGGGACACATAAAGAAAAATAATGACAGTATAAACAATGTAATTGTTATTGAATTAAGCTAATTGATCTGATGACATGAACCTAATGATAGCCTGATAAATGAAAATTTGAAATTATATTAGGCTTACTTATTGAGTGTGAGCTCATAAAATTCTCATAATGTTTTTCAGAGCCTCAGGAATGAAGATGGATAATTGAAATAGAAGGAGTTTCTATTAAGAAGACTTAGTTTTATTATTTTGATCTAGTTCAGATTTATTTGTAGGGCAGATAGCCCAAGACTGATAATTCTGGTTTGTAACAAATCATGGATATGGAATTTGCTTTATATTGATTTATGTGATAAGTTCAAGACGCCTTGCATGTCCGGCATGCGGCGGGTTGTCACCCTAGCTCAAATTTTTGGGTCTGGGGAGCCTCGCACCAGTCGGAAGTGCAGGAGCTAAGTGCCACACAGGACAAAGTGCTACATCCATGGGGGATGGGAGCCACCTCTGAACCTATGGGGGCCACCTCTAGAATCTTGCCTGCCTGGTGGTTGTGATGAATTACCCCTGGCGACGAGGACGTCGCCTCTGTTAAGGGGGGTAGATTATGATGCCCCTCCCAATTGTCCCACATCGGATAATTGGGAGTTGGTTAAGTGGTTTATAACCGGTTAAGCAAGAAGGACAAGGCACCAATTGGATCCCTTTTTGGGCTGTGGTGGCCCAAGTTGGTGTGGACCTTGTCCGTCTTGCTTTCTTGTAACGAAACGGGCCCGTGGGCCCGGGTCGTTACAAGGTTGTTTCATATAAACCTCTTTCTCTAGATCTCTATTGAGAAATGCAATTTTTACATCCATTTGTTGCAGCTAAGTCAAAATGCACAACAAGTGCCATGATAATGCGGAAGAAATCTTTCTTAGATACAGAAGAAAATGTCTTCTTGTAATCAATTCCCTTTCTTTGAGTGAATCCCTTAGCAACGAGTCTTGCCTTATATCGCTCAATATTGCCTAACGAGTCTTTCTTGGTCTTAAAGACCCATTTGTAGCCAATGGCTTTTTCTTCATCAGGCAACTCAACAAGATCCTAGACTCCATTAAATGCCATAGAATTCATCTCATATTTCATAGCATCATACCATAAATTAGATTCCTTATAATCCACAGCTTATGAAAATGTTTCAGGATCATTTTCAGCTCTAATATTATAGTCCGACTCTTGAAGATACACAATATAGTCACTAGAAATTGCTGATTTCTTTTCTCTTGTAGATCTTCTTAATGTTGTAACAACCTCCTCTGGCGAAGTTGATTATTCAACTATCTCTGGTAACTCATGAGAGACTGAATCTACTAATTCATTATCAGTAGATTATAAAATTTTAACGACTGATTGTATAATGCCCGTTTGATCTTAAGGGGCACTATGAACGATAATCAGTTTGTCACTTGAAGTGAAAGGTTGAGCATCAGAATGTTCCTTTCAGGAATCATGCTCTGTAATTAATCACTCCCACTGATCAAGTCATTCTCATGAAATTTGGCATTTCTTGATTCCACAATCCTAGTTATATGAGATGGACAGTAAAAGCTATATCCCTTGGACCTCTCGGTATATCCAACAAAATACCCACTAATGGTCCTATGGTCTAGCTTTTTCTCTTGTGGATTGTATACTCTCACTTCACATGGGTATCCCCATATGCATACATGTCGCAAACTTGATTTCCAACCTTTAAATAACTCAAATGGCATTTTAGAAATAGCCTGGTTGGAACCCGATTCAATATGTACACGGCCGTCTTGAGAGCTTCTGTCCACAAGGACTTAGGTAGTTGGAGCTGCTAATCATGCTCCTCATCATATCCATCAATGTTCGGTTCCTTCTTTCTGCTACACTATTTTAATCAGGTGAGCCAGATAAACTATATTGGGCAACAATCCCATGTTCTTGAAGGAACTTCGCAAATGGACTAGGCATTTGTTCATCCTCTGTGTATCTCCCATAATACTCACATTCTCTATCAGATCTCATAATTTTGATTTGTTTTTCACATTGTGTCTCTACTTCTGCCTTGAACACCTTAAAGGCATCTAATGCTTCGTTCTTATTATGAAGCAAGTAGAGATACATAAATTGTAAGTAGTCATCAATGAAGCAGATAAAGTATTTTGGGCAATGGAAATCTATATCCAGACAACAAATGTCAGTGTGTATGATCTCTAATAGGTCTAAACTCCTCTTGGCACCTTTCTTTGACTTATTGGTCTGCTTGCCCTTAATGCAGTCCACATAAGTGTCAAAGTCAGTGAAGTCCAAAGTATTGAGTACTCCTTCATTCACTAACCTCTTGATTCTATCTATGAAGATATGTCCCAATCTCCGATGTCACAACATAGAAGAGTTATCATTTACAACACATCTCTTTATGCCAATCCTAACATGCATCACATCATGAGTGGTATTATTTTACAAATTAATATAGAAAAAACTATCAGATAGAGTACAATTCCCAACATGTTCAGATTTATAATATAAATTGGAAGAAGTATCTGAAAAGTTGAAGGAATAACCCAAAGGTACAAGTCTTGAAACTAAAATTAAGTTCCTAAAAAAACTAGGTACATAAAAGGTCATTTCCAAATTTAAAATAAAACCACTACTAAGAACTAAAGTACATGTCCTTATAGCTTCCACATGTGAGTGCATCTTGTTTCCTGAAGAGATATACAGTTCACTTCCTACTGGCTTCCTTAGGTTTTGCATACCCTGCAAAGTATTTCAAATGTGGATTGTAGAACCAGAATCAATCAATCAATCATGTGTTATAAATAACATTAGCCATATTAGATTCATAATAGACAAGAGCTTTGACTGAAGTTTTGAATTGCTCATCAATGGCCTTTAGTAGCTTCCTGACATTCTCATGCTTATCGACCACGTATACCAACAGAGATTTTTGTCTTTATGAACATTACACTTAAGCGATTGGATCACTCCCAACGTTCATAAATCGCAATCTCACTAGGAGTGCTGGTCTGAGTTACTAAAGGTGGTTCATCCTTCCTTATAGCATAATCAATGTCCATCTAGCCCAGATGAAGGAGAATTCTCTCCTTCCAAAACTTATAATTATCACCCCTCAATTCAGATATGCCATATTTTATATCAAAGAAATTCACAGGTTGCATAACTGCAAAATTAAATATACATGCTTATTATTAAAATTAAGGCTAATAAAAATGCTTTACCAATGTAAATCATGCATTTAGAAAATAGTGAATCTACTGACATAAAACTTATCTGTGGGCTAAAACTCTAATTCAATTAGATTCACTTAAGTCTGTACGATAGAACTATCAAATTATATTCATAAATTAGAAAAATATAATTTAATATTTTATCTTATCCTAATTAATTGTACAAATATAAAATAGTGAATCTATTGACATAAAACTTGCTTGTGGGCTAAAGCTCTAATTCAATTAGATTCACTTAAGTCTGTATGATAAAACTATCAAATTATTTTTCTTCTTTCTAATTACTGTGGGTAGATTAGAAAAATATAATTTAATATTTTATCCTAATTAATTATAAAATATAAAAAAATTCCTATGGGATAAATTTATTATATACATATAATTAATTATAATTAATGTCTATTATTTATGTAATCTATTAATTGATTACATAATTTTATAATTAAAGATGCTGTGGCTATTCCTCAATTATTCATTATATTTATCACTTAGACATTATTTAAATTTTATGCTTAATTATGTCACTTAAGATGCATGCATAATTCATAAAATTTATACACACAAATTTTAAATATAATTGAACATAAATAGGCTAGGCCAACGGTTCAACCACTTGATGGATGAGCCAGTCGCCCATCATCCTCACCCAATTTCAATAGTTTAATTTAACCAAAAATCTCTCAATCATAGGGTGCAACTTGAGCCGGGTTCAACCCAAACTCGGCCCACCGAACTCGATTTACAGCAGTACTCAAACTCTAGTTTTCTTAACCCGAACCCAAAGGATCTGGATTGAACCCGGACCAATTTGCAACTTGGGTCAGGTTTGGGTTGTAGTCAACTCGAACCCGAGAAAACCCAAACCTGCAAAGCCGCAAGCGGTAGGCCCACTGATATTGTGGAAGTGATGATTAGCCTTGTTTGTTAGGTTTAAAGATATGTAGAGCTGACAATGGTGTTGTGAAAGTGATGATTCTTAGTATGAACATTCCACTAGAACCTTCATTACCTTTTAAAATGAGCAATATACCTTTAACCATTGCATTTTATTATCATGTAAAGTTGGTGGCCAAACTAGTATCTTTATTTTTTTTAATCATCTTCTTTGAGATATTTGTAACTTCTAATATAAAGTTTGCCAAAATTTTATGAAAGCATCGGGGAAAAGATGATGAGCAAAAAACTAAAACATTTGGAAAAAGGGTGATGAGTAAAAAACCAGAGAGCTTTGGATGGCGAATGCAGTCTCGCTACTTGGAAAAGATCTCTCATACCAGACTTATATGGTCTTCTAGCTAGCTCTTTATATCGTGTCAATATTTTCTGCTTTTGAAGGATAAAGATGACTTCATCAATATATATGGTGGCTATTGAAATGTTATACAACATCTGGATTACTTTGGATATGTTTTGGTTTAAAAATGTACTTTTTTTTTGTTTAGTCTTATGTAAAAGATGTATATTTTTAGAGGTGCAATTTAAAATGTGAAGCTTGTTTGTTTCAAACTTCAGCTTGTTTGTACAATGTGAAGCTTATTTGTTTCAAACTTTAGCTTATTTGTAAAATGTTAAGCTTGTTTGTTTTAGATTGTCAAAATTTTTTTTCCATTAACCCGAATTCCAACCCGAAATTCACCCGAACCCGATTTTTAAAAATAGGGTTGAGTTGAGGTTTTACAAATAGGGTTAGGATTGATATTTTACAAATAGGGTTAGGGTTAGGGTTGAGGAAACCCGAGTTTCATGAGCCCGAGTTGCACCCTACTCAATCACCCCAAAAATAGTATGACCCAGGTTGTCGCACAATCCAGACTGATGTGCGGCCCAGTCTAATGCAAGCCAGATTGGGCGCACGGCCCAGCCTGCCAACGGCTGGCCCAGGCAGTGCTTGGGCCAGCGCCGGCTGGGCCTAGGCGCCTGGCCAATGCTTGGCCTAGGCCGACACACCTCCACTGCCTGGGCTAGCACCGGCTGGGCCTAGGCGCTTGGCCAACGCTTGGCCTAGGCCGACACACCTCCTTCCAAAAGGAGGAACACCCTCGGGATGGCAGAATGTGCACCTCGGACGTCCAATTGCCATACCTCGCTCGCATCAGAGAGCTCCATAGACATTATGAATCCAGAAGGAAACGCGATGCATGTCTGGCCAATAGATATTCTCATCTAACAATCGGAGACTGGATTCCGAGGCCACCTTCTTGGATTGGCATACAGATCGTGTCTTAAGATAAAAGGTGAATGCCGTGACCATCTTGTATAGAGGCCCATAGAAAATCTCTGAAGCATCTCTCAATTCTCCTAAGATAAGTAGTCGGGAGGGCAGCGTTCAAGAGAAGATACAGAGGAAGAGAGGAAAGAATCGATCGAATAATGGTAACCCTAGCCATCATAGATAAGCCGGTGACCTGCCAACTCTCAATGCACTAGCGAACCCGCCTCTCAAGATCAGAATAGTCAGAACAACAGGGTCGTCTACCGGTCATGGAGATCCCCAAATATATAAACCAGTCAATCTGAGTAGAAATACCCAACAAATTGATAATGGCTTCCCTGGTGGATCTAGTAGTCTTCGGGCTGAATCTGATAGAAGACTTAAGAAAATTGACCTTCTGACCCAAAGCCTGACAATAACGCTGAATAATAGAATCAAAGGAAGTCATATTATCAATAGAAGCCTGACCCAGTTGAATGCAGTCATCGGCAAACAGAAGATGAGAGACAGAAGGGCACCCGAGCCTAGCCATAAAAGGGACAATCCGCCGATTCTACTGAGCCTGATAGAAAGCATGAGAAAGATCATTCGTAGCTAGAATGAACAACAGGGGGATAAAGTGTACCCCTAACGTAATCCCACAAAAGAGTGAAAACTCAATCGGGCTCCCATTTATGATTAGAGAGAAGAAGGCCTCTGAATACATGCCATAATCCACTCGATAAACAGACCGTCAAACCCAAACTCCTGAAGAGTACGGTGCAAAAAGGCCCAGCTCAGTCTATCATAAGCTCTCTCCATATCGAGCTTAACAGCCATGAGGCACCGTCTGGCAGGGGCTCTCTGGAGATCATGCATAAACTCCTGAGTGATGAGGATGTTATCCGAGATAGAATGCCCTCTAATGAACACCCCCTATTCTACTGAAATAAGACAGGGAATCACCACATAAAGGCGGCCAGCTAAAAAATGGGCACATACCTTGTACAAAGTAGTGCACAGACTGATGGACCTAAAATGCTTAAGGAGAGAAGCATCCGAGCGCTTGGGAACAAGAGTAATAAGAGTCTGGTTCCATTCCAAAGGAATGTGTTTAGATTGGAAGACAATCTGAATAGCCTAAACCACCTTCTGCCCAACAATGTCCCAATAGTGACGGAAAAAGAAAGGCAGAATCCATTAGGCTCCTGGGCCTTATCCGGACCAAGCTCCCAAAGAGCCAAGCGAATCTCCTCCGCAGTGATCGGCCTGACAAGCATATCATTATCCGAGGAAGAAACCTTCCTGGAATCAGAAATCTAAAAGACCGAAGCCCCATCACCAGTGGACTCAGATCATCTAGACTGAAAGAAATAAAGATGCTGATTCTGAATAGAGTGGATGCCCTCCTGATAGTGCCCCTCAGCATCAGCTAACCTTCGAATCCTGTTAGCTGCTTGCCGCTTTAGAGTAGCATGATGGAAGAATCTGGTATTACGATCTCCATCACGAATCCACTGAACCTTGGACCTCTGCCTCCAATACAACTCCTGCTGCCGAAGAAGAGAGTGGTGATGAGTAAGATTATCATACAACGAAGAGAGATCAGAGCCAACAAAAATCCATCCTGGTCCTCCTTCGCCTGAAGGACACTAATATTGGCTTCAACCTGCTCCACTTGCATGACCAGATCCCCAACCTCCAGTTTGTTCCATCTGGATAGCTGCGTCTAGCCAGGATAAGATGGCGAGATAAATGATAAATAGCATTACCCCTGATAGGAAGGTGCCAAACCTAAAAAATGATAGTCCAAGCAGAAGAATGGAACGTCCAGAACTGCTCGAATCTAAACTATTTCCGCTGATGCTGGTCAACCTCCATGGATATCAAAATGGGACAATGATCGGAAGCAATCCTAGGGAGGTGAGTAATAGTAATAGCAGGGTACTTTTGAAGCCATTGAGCCATGGCCAAAGCTCTATCCAGTCTCTTCCAAACACGAGCAGATCTCTGCCGGTTATTGCACCAAGTGAATTGGGGCTTCGAGTACCCCAAATTCAATAACCCTAAAGAACCGATAAAGGTCCTAAATTCAATAATGTCAGCTGAGCCAGTGACCCTTCTGCCCTCCCGCTTTTCGTTAGCCTCGGTGATACAGTTAAAGTCACCGGCAATGATGGATGGAAGCCCTTGAGCAAAGAGGAAAAGTAGCTCAGACCAAAGGACCCGTCTCTCTCGGTAATCCGTACTGGCATAGATAATCGATAGGAGCCAGGGGTCAGAAGTTCCCTGTGAGACAACAAGGCCGATCTGCTAATTACACTGATGAAAAGCATCAATCCTAACTGCAGAGTCACGCTAGATAGGAGTTCGTGGCTTCACTTGAAACCCAAACCATCTCCTCTTCTCTTCTTTTCCCTTCTTTTGTTGCTGTCGATGCTGTGTCTGAGTGATCTAATCAAGGTAATAGCTCTATGAAGTTCTTGCGGCTAGGACTAGGCAAAACCTCATTAGAAATGTAAACTTGATGATCAGTAGTTAGTTGCATGTGAATTATCACTTGAATTTCAATAAAATGAATGGCAATCCATATATTTACATCAGGATAATATACGTACTTACCACATAAACATCAACTGTTTTATAAATTTTAATTGATCTTATGCAACGTAATAAAATATTACAAATGTAATACGAACTAAATTGTATAATAAATGGGAGTTAATTTGAGGATCAAAAGTATATATATTTTTCTCAAGAAATATCTAGGCATCACATGCATGCCCACTCATGTGTTCACCCAAAAAAAAACATGATCAGGATGTAAGACTTAATTTAAATATATTGATCACGATATCAAATATGCAGAAATACGGTATCAATATATTTATTATGATCGATAAATACCTTCAGCCATTATTATTAATGTTCTTTCCGATGAGGATAAGGAATTCGATCTTCCTTGAATTAGCTGCACGGGATCTTAATCTTCCTTCTCTCTAGGGATCTCGATTCTTCCTCCTTCGATGGATCTTGATTGATCTTCCTTCTCCTCTTGATAGATCTTGATTGATCTTCCTCCTCTCGATGGATCTTGATTGAGTTCTTCCAATCAACGAGCCATCGCACTCTGATGGTGTATGCCCTCAAGATGTGCTCTTGATCAGGGACCAATGCCTCCGCTTATTAGGTTTTTCTTTTGATAACCTGTTGAAAGCCTTAGGAAGGGTTCCCTATTTATACTCAAATCCCTTCACTGCATGCTCCCATCAAGCAAGCGTTCAACATTTAAGGGGGGGGCTGTTATCACTTAATAGTAAAACGATAGTAAATAAAATAAGGACCATTAAAAGCGACGGGTTATTACATTCTCCCACTGATCCGTATATTTTATCAACACTGAACAAGAAACTAAATACATGAATCATTTCGATAGGTCTCTATAATTGAGTATTATCTTCTATGTATTACAATGCATTCAATTTCTTTACCACTATTCCAAATGTGACAACATAACATAATGAATAAACCATATAGTTATTCAGAGTCCAAAAGAAAAAGTTTATCATTTCTCAAAAGTCATATAACGTGTACACCTGAATGAGAAATAAATAATAATTGAAATAAGAGTTTCTTTGTACAAATTGTTATCCATACAATTATATCATTGGAACCAACTCCCATTCTATCACATGATCCTTAAAATTCTTAATTGGCATGCCTTTAGTCAAAGGATAAGCTATCATCAATTCAGTGCTAACGTGTTCTATGACCACTTTGTTTTCTTTAACACGTTCTCTTATGGCTAAATACTTAATGTCGATATGTTTACTTCGACTACCACTCTTATGGTTTTTAGCAAAAATACAGCAGCTGAATTGTCACAGTACAGTTTAATTGGCCTAGTAATGGAGTCAACAATTCTAAGCCCTGAGATGAAACTCTTCAACCATACACCTTGCGATGTAGCCTCAAAACAAGCAACGAACTTCGCTTCCATAGTAGAGGTAGCAGTCAAAGTCTGCTTTGCACTCCTCCATGATATGGCTCCACCAGCTAACATAAATATAAATCCTGATGTTGATTTCTGAGAATCAACGCAGCCAGCAAAGTTCGAAATGAGTAGCCCTCTATTTCCAAATGATCAGTTTGTCTATACATGAGCATGTAGTCCTTGGTCCCTTGAAGATACCTCATGACCTTTTTAGCAGCTCTCTAGTGGTCTAAACCTGGATTACTCTGATATCTTCCCATATTCCTACTGCAAATGCAATATCAGGTCTTGTGCAAACCTGAGCATACATTAGGCTTCCAACAGTGAAGCATATGGAATGTTGTGCATCTGTTTCCCGTTCAAGTTTATTTTTAGGGCACTGGTTCAAAGAGAACTTGCCACCCTTCACTATAGGTGCAACACTTGGTGAACAATTTTTCATCTAAAATCTCTCCAAGACT
>UESW01004513.1:744027-808248 GCA_900491605.1 Calamus simplicifolius
ATTTTGCACTCAGGAATTGAACCCGTATACTAGCAGAAATTTTTAGTACGTATGAACATCATACTGAGGCAATTGGACCGTTCCCATCGTTCATACGTAGCAATCTCAGCCTGAGTGCTAGTAGTGTATAACTGAATGTGGTTCATCCTTCCTGATAGCATAGTCAATATCCATGCACCCTAATTGAAGGAGAATTCTCTCCTTCCATAATTTATAATTATCACCACTTAAATCGGGAACGTCACATTTCATATCAGAAATATTAACAGGCAAAATAGCTACATAAAAATAAAATCAGGTTCATGTAATTAAATTTGAGGCATATAACTTGATGTCATGTTTTACCAATGTAAACATGCAATAACATGAATCAATAACATACAATAACTACATGTGGGCTAAGTTATTATACTCAAATAGACTCAATTATATTCCTTTCTTAATTCCTGTTGGTAATTAAGAAAATAATTTGTTATCGCATCCTAATTAATTATATTAGTGCAACAAAAATTCCTGTGAGATAAGATTTATTACATTAATATAATTAGTCACAATTAATGTCATCTAACCTTATGTGATCTTTGCAACTCAATATATAATTTTGATTAATCAAAGATGCTGTGGCTACTCCTTAATTAATCAACATCATATTGATCACATGACATTGAATTCCATTATATGCATATAGATTAACCAATTTAGCATGATTATTAGGTAGTGATCTTAATCAACGTAACATTTCCAAATCAAGATCTGAGTTAGTCAAATTGGCCAGGCCAGTGAAAGAGAAGTAGGGGTCCCCCGTTGCTTTCCTTAGGTCAGTCAACGGAACCAATTAAGTAACCACAATCCTTTACCTTTCTAGACACCAATTGACCAATCAGATCCTTGAAAGGATTTGTACTGTGATTTTCACACTACCACCAAATTCATGCATAGAATAAATCTAATATGCAGAACAGGAGACAACATTTCAATTATCTATTTAATGAATTTAAAATTATCATCTTAAGAAAAATTTTGTTAATTAAAACACGTCCGGCCGTAGCTCATTATTCCCTTGGGCCAGTCTATGCAAAACACCGTAGGCATAGAGACTCAGGAGGCGTATTTTAATACAAAAATTTAACTTAAGAAACAAATGATAAAAACAATCATGTTACATGATTTAATAAAACATTAAACAGATAATAAATGCATTTAAAATTCAACCAATCCTGAGAGAACGGAAAGACCATAAGCGAGAAAAGCGAAAACCAAAACAGGCCACGTTTTCTCTCTTTTTTAAAATGTCACCGCATGTGGTTATGGAAGCCACGTTTCCGCTGCATTTCCTTTCTTTAGTTTTTCCTTTCTTTAATGCTACGTTTCTTTTCTCTCCTTTCTTTAATGCTATCTCTTTAATACCAAAAGAAATCCGGAAAACCTTTAATGCCAGAAAGAAATCTTTAATAGAAAAGAAAGAGGCCACGTTTCCGCAAAAAATCAGAATCTGAGATAGGTTTAATGGTTTTTGCTCAATTCCGTGAACAAAAATCAGAACTGAGCAAAAAATCGAAACCTGAGATCCGAAAACTGAAAACGGAAAACACGCGGCATAAATTGCTGGAAAAGAGAAACTTTGATGG
Organism: Calamus simplicifolius; assembly: GCA_900491605.1. Lineage (NCBI taxonomy): Eukaryota > Viridiplantae > Streptophyta > Magnoliopsida > Arecales > Arecaceae > Calamus > Calamus simplicifolius. The sequence goes on from UESW01004513.1 coordinate 745,656, forward strand.
AAACACTCACAAAATAAGGCAAAGGTTTAAAAAGCTCTGATACCAAATGTTAGACTTAATTTAATATATTTATCACGATATCAAATATGCGAAAATACGGTATCAATATTTATTATGATCGATAAATACCTTCAGCCATTATTATTAATGTTCTTTTCGATGAGGATAAGGAATTCGATCTTCCTTGAATCAGCTGCACGGGATCTTGATCTTCTTTCTCTCTAGGGATCTCGATCTTCCTCCTTCGATGGATCTTGATTGATCTTCCTAATCTTGATCTTCTTTCTCTCTAGGGATCTCGATCTTCCTCCTTCGATGGATCTTGATTGATCTTCCTTCTCCTCTCGATAGATCTTGATTGATCTTCCTCCTCTCGATGGATCTTGATTGAGTTCTTCCAATCAACGAGATCGCACTCTGATGGTGTATGCCCTCAGGATGTGCTCTTGATCAGGGACTCAATGCCTCCGCTTATTAGTTTTTTTTTTTGATAATCTTGTTGAAAGTCTTAGGAAGGGTTCCCTATTTATACTCAAATCCTTTCACCGTTCCCAGCAAGCGTTCAACATTTAAGGGGGCTGTTATCACTTCTTAATTAGTGAAACGATAGTAATAAAATAAGGACCATTAAAAGCGACGGTTATTACACAGGAGACTATGCTAAGTAACGTATATTAATTCCAAAGTTCTCGTTGCAAGTAAAAGGAAATAAAGATGTATTACCATGTTGCAACAGAAGAGAAACGTGTGAAATGTATTAGGTTGGTCTCGCATCGTTTTGGTCGTTAAAGTATGAGAAACCACGTAGTAATGGACTTTTTCAGCTTGCACTTCAGACTTGCTTATGAACCTATGGTAGTCTTCCAAACTATTTTCTTGGAGAAGAAAAAAGATATCAAATAGGACTTTTTTTCTTGGAGTAAAAGAAGACGAAAGAGAAGAATCATCTGTGCATTATCTGGTCCCCTACGTTCTAATGAGCCGTGTCTTAATGAACGTGAACATGTGGGGTTATTAAGAAGAGAACAAAAAAAATTCAACATTAGTAAAAGGACTTGCTAAACCGTGAGTCTCGTCTCTCCCTCTTTGCGGTGGCCGGTGCAAGTCTACGACAACACCTATTTCGTTAGCAAGCAGATCAAAATTATGTAATCTAAAAGAAAAATTTGCTTACTTATGTCGAAGCAAATTTGTACGTTTAATACATACTTGCTGCATCATCCTTCGATGCAGTAAATTTTTTTAAAAAAATTAATTAATAAATAAACTTAAGTCATAAGCACATAATATAAATTTTCTTACTGATGTGAACCTATTTTTAAAATATTATAAATTTTTTTATAATAAAATATTTTCCTCAAAATCATATGATTTTGATAATGAATGGATTTAAATCATAAATATAATATATATATTTTTATTTAATATAGGATTATTTTGGGAGGAACCTTGGTTTGCCAATTTCTTATTAATTTGGACTTGTTTCATCGACCGCGCCGTCTTGCCAAGACGAGCGCGTGCTCATACTCGTGCATCGAACATGAGCGAGGCTTCAAAAAAGTAGTGGAACTCAGTCTAGCACTAGTGCAACAAGAAAATGTTAATCCAGCCCCTCTAGTTTCACATAATGGAATTGAGGTCTCACATGATCATGAGACGATCGAGAACCCCAAAAACCGACCAACAAATCTTGTACGTAGTACATTAGCTGCATGCAAGGGATTTTGTGTTTTCTTTTTTTCTTACTTGCATGGTTGCAATCATGGTACGTCATGTATATTGATCAATGTACGTACTCGAATATCGATCGCATTATATTATGTACCATACCAATATTATATTAATATAATTATAGGAGGCATATCCGAACCAACGCAAAATGCCACATGGCCACATACCCATAGAACCAAAACCCTAATAGAGAAAATTAATTTCATTAGCCCACAACAGAAATTTGAGGGTTAATTAAGATCATGGGTTTACGTAGTAGCACTCTTACTGATGGGGCCAGTTAACAAGCTATGAGCGGCAGTTTATTCGGGAACTGACCGTGATTTTCGAGAGCCTGAGCCATCCGACTCGGTTGCAACTCCCCTACTTCCCTCCCGATAAACTAGGGAATTCCCCTGTAAATCGGCACCGCAAACAATGGGACCGGGGAGCTGGCGAATCTCAGGAAGAATGAGGAAAAGAAGGAGGCCAGAAAGGGGAGAGACACGGCAAGCAGCAAGAAGCCGCCGCCGCTGCCGTCGCCGAGTCCGTGGAGGCCGACCCCTTCTCCGAAAGCTACGGCGACATTCCGACGGAGGAGATGCAGTCCAAGGCGGTAGTGGCCGTCAGTGGACGGACATCGGATCGCTGGACGTTGAACTGGCGGAGCGAACAATCCTGATCAGGGGTGCGGCCCAGGTGATCAGGCCCGTCAGCAAGAAAATGGCGATCTTGGTGCTGAGGCAGGGCATGAGCACTGTAATACCCGGTTCCCGATACCTGTGAACCAGGTTCGGGTTTGGCACTGGGTTGTGCAACGCTCCTTTTTAACTGAGCGTTTCATTTGCACAGACCTTTAACCCGATGCGTTACACAAGAGGCATTATATATGTAATGGAGGAGGGGGCTTCCTTCATCAGCTTGGCATCGGTTTTCCCTTCAGGTAATTTTCCCAGATCTACTTAGAGAGAGAGAGAGAGAGATAGAGAGGAGAAAGAAAGAGAGAGAGAGAGAGACAGCGGGACAGAGAGAAGAAATGGCCGGTTGATCCCGTTGGTTCAGGCCCGGCGGCGTGCTCGCCGCCGCGCCGGGCCTGATACTTGGCCGGCGACCCCGCCGGCGCCGGGGGAGGCGTCCGGCGGGGTGGTGGTGGAGAGAGAGAGGAGAGGGAGGGCCAATTGGCCCTCCTCTCGCGCGGTGGCGGAAGCCGAACCGGCTTCCGCCGGTTGGTTCGGGCCCGGCGGCGTGCTCGCCGCCTCGCCGGGCCCGAGGCTTGGACTGCCGCCTCCACCGGCGCCGGGCGTGCGTCCGGTGGAGGTCCGGCCGGCCATGGTGGCCGGCCGAGCCGCCGGCACACTTCCGTGCCGCGCGGAGGAATTAGAGAGAGAGTGAGAAATTGAGGGGAGGGAAGGGATTTGGCGGCCGGCCGCGGCGGCGGCCGGCTCTGGCCCGGCCACCGGCGGCCGGGCCGCCCTCAATTTGGCCGGCGGCGGCCCCGGCCGCCGGCCATGTCCCCGTCCCCTGTTCGGTGAAACAGGGGATCGGGAGGGAGATAGATTTGAACCGGGCCGGCTGGGCCGGCCGGTTCAGGCCTTTTGGGCCGTGCAGTGAGCGGATTCGGGCTGGATTTTGGGCCCCGTAACGGGCCGGGATTAGAAAAATAATATATGGCTAGAATCGGGGTGAATTCTAGTTTCATGGGGTAATTTTACTTCCCCATTCGGGTGTGTGTAGCGGGAGATATTCGAGCCCAAAGTAGGGCCCGTGAAATAGTTTGGGTAGAAATCCTAAGGGTCAATTTAATATTCATATTCTAATAGATTAATTGTGTAATGATCCTGTAGGTACTCAGACATCCGAATAGCTGTTATATACTGTTGGATTGCGTACTGAGGTAAGTAAGCCAGTTATCAGTTTATTAAATAATTTAGTTCAGGATATGCGTAGTTAAATTGTAAATTGCTATTGGCTAATTGTGTAAGTAGATGAATACTATGAGATCATGTGTGGATGCTATGCATGTGAGATACTGTTGCTATGCATGTGAGATGCTGTTGCTATGCATGTGAGATGCATGCATGTGAGATGCAGTTATTATGCATGATGAGAGATGCAGTTGCTATGCATGAGAAATGCAGTTAGTGTGACATTGATGTGATATATTACATGCAATTGTTCAGTAAGTATAATCCACTGTTTTACTACATGATTGATGTATTGATGTATTGATGTGATGTGAGGTACTGTTATGTGTCGCCACGGCTCTCCTTTATCATGACATAGCGTGACCCTGGTATCTCGACCCTTTCAGTAGGGGGGATACTTCTAGGGAATGCTGGTTGATACATTATTGGCGTGACCCTGGTATCTTGACCCTTTCAGTAGGGGGGATACTTCTAGGGAATGCTGGTTGATACATTATTGGCGTGACCCTGGTATCTTGACCCTTTCAGTAGGGGGATACTTCTAGGGAATGCTGGTTGATACATTATTGGCGTGACCCTGGTATCTTGACCCTTTCAGTAGGGGGGATACTTCTAGGGAATGCTGGTTGATACATTATTGGCGTGACCCTGGTATCTCGACCCTTTCAGTAGGGGGATACTTCTAGGGAATGCTTGTGGATACATTATTGGCGTGACCCTGGTGTCTTGACCTTTCAGTAGGGGGATGCTTTAAGGGAATGCTGGCTGGTACACTATTGAGATATCGCAGGGCCGTGGGTCGCATTTACAGTTACCATTGAGAGTGTAAACAGTGGGTTTACTTACATTGCATGTCTGAGTAATTGTGAAATGTTTATGCATGCAGATCATTGATATGCTTATTGATTGCTATGCTATGATTTAACTGTATAACATGGTTTACTTACTGAGTGTAAGCTCACAAAATTCTTACAATGTTTTTATCAGAGCCACAAGGTTGAGGATGGATTGGTGGGGTGATGGATCTTCCATTGAATAAAGCAAGACCATTATTCTGTTGTAGCCCCAATATTGCATATGTGTAGGGCTTGATGCCCAGACTTTGTTATTGTGGTGTGTAAGGGTGTTAGCCCAAGACTTTTATTAATGTATTGACTTGGTCTTTATTATAATGATGCTTTATGTTGAAAAATTTTATGACGCCTTGCGTGCCCGGCATGCGGCGGGTTGTCACCCTAGCCCGATATTTGGGTCTGGGGCGTGACAAGCACCGTCCAGTGCGTGCTGGTCATGAACAAATTCGCCACGGTGCTCAACAAGGAGTCTATCGTCGACGTAGAAGGGGTCGTCTCCGTTCCTAAAGATCCCGTCAAGGGCACCACTCAGCAGGAGTACCGCCTCGGCGACTACTCCAACTGGCTCCAGAAGAGGGTCACAACAACAAGAACTGGGCCAAGATCCGGAGCTGCCTCCAGGACAGCAAGGTCTGCCAGAGTTTGCAGGAGAAGAACCAGACCTTCGATCAATTCATCAACGACAATCTCTCCGATTCAGGCCATGGACCACTACTAACCCAAGATCCCTGCCGAAGCTCCACCGGAAAATGAAAAGATCGCTAAAGAGGAATCTCCGATCGTCGAGGTGCCGTCCCATCTGCCGCGGCCAGAGGCGCCTGGGGGACTGACGAAGAATCCCTCGACTGGTCCGAACGAGTACCTGTCGATCAAGCGCTCCGTCTCCATTAACTCCCCCGTCGTGGTCGTCTCCTCCATCAGGACGTACCTCCGCAACCGGGGGAATAGTTTCTCGGCCGTGAAGCGGATTTCGTCTCTCAAAGAGATGGGCAACCCGGTCATAGGGGTCCGTCTACCCGGTGCCAAGGTCATCGTGCAGCTGAAGGAGGACGAGGAGAGGGAAGAAGATTTATCCAACGGTAGAGATCACTACAAAACGAGCGAAGTTGCCCATCGTGTACCACGGGAAACACGCCGCCTCAGAGGCCGGCAACATCGCTAAGAAGCTCCACTGGAGCACCGGCCGTGTCTCCTGCATAGTCGACACCACTTTCTCCGTCCTGGTTGTGCCCCCGATTATAGAGATGGACCGGGAACAGCAGATGAACGGGTTGAGATCAGCAAACCGGCCTCCTTGGGACACCTCCTTCCATGACGGCTCCCGTCCCTCCAAAATGATCGTCATTCAAGTCATCAATGTTCTCCATTTTCAGTTCTGGTGAATCATGATAGACTATATGGAAGAGCAATGGATCCGGCTGCTCTCAGCTCAGGATAGCCGACTCCAACCCCGGCTTCTTCTCTCATCCGCTCGTCCCGAGCTCATCTTAGCAAAGTAGATTTGACGGTTCCAATGGAACGAGATAAACGTGACCCCCCAGATAGGTATAAAAAGAGGACCCAAGCTCAACGCAAGAAGATCTCTCTTTCTCTTTAAAAAAGCTCTACTCATATATAACATTCATGTTCTACAACCCACTGACTTGGGCATCGGAGGGTCCCCATCGGAACCATCGGTCCAGGACTTTTTACAGGCTCTTGAAGGAAGACGGTGACCTCTTTGTATTCTTGAAGGCCCATGGAGATCACAGCTCACCCAACGCTTATCGCAAGTGATTTGACAGCAACAGATTGGCGCGCCAGGTAGGAGCGATCAGCAATACTGGTTTGCAGATCTCATCCCTTTTTTATCAAAATGAGGGATCGTAAAGATGGTGATGACAAGAATCCGAAAAGCTTTCACTAGTTATGCTGGGGGGCACCTTCAACGAGCTGAGCAAAAGCTTTGGAGGCAACATCTTATGACCACGCAACAGCGAGCAAACGCTTCCACTCGCTTTGTGGTCACTGCCCAGGCCAGCCATCCTTCATCCTGCCGAGAATCTCCCTAGCAAGAGGTCCACCATCATCAAACCCATCAGCGACTTAAAGCCCAGAAGGCCATCACTCGCCGCCCAAGCAGCCTTCTCTCCTACGAACGGCGACACATAGGAAGGCCTAAGTAAGGGCAGCGGTACCTACACTCCAACCAACTTGATTCCCTGGGGGGCACTACTAGTGAGCGGAAGTACTCAAGTCCGCAGAAGGAAAACAGGGGTGCCGCAAGAGCTAAGTACACTGCACTTGACTATTTCTTTCATTGATACTTAAAAATGTCATGTAGGGAAGATCGGCTCCACGTTGGCACCAAAGACCGGCTCCACATCGGCACTCCAAGCCCAAGTCTCCCTTCGACACTGGAAGCCCGACTCCACGTCGGCACTTGAAGACCGACTCCGCGTCGGCACATAGCCTGACTCAGCGCCGGCACTGGAAGCCCGACTCCACGTCGGCACGTCGGCGACCGACTCCGCGTTGGCACATAGCCTGACTCAGCGCCGGCACTGAAAGCCCGACTCAGCGTCGGCAACGGAAGCCCGACTCCGCGTCGGCACTCCAAGCCTGAGTCTCCCCTCGGCACCAGAAGCCCGACTCCACGTCGGCACTTGAAGACCGACTCAGCGTCGGCACAAGAAGCCCAACTCCGCATCGGCACTCCAAGCCCGAGTCCCCTCGGCAACAGAAGCCCCACTCTGCGTCGGCACTCTAAGCCTGAGTCCCCTCGGCACAAGAAGCCCGACTCCGCATCGGCACTCCAAGCCCGAGTCTCCCCTCGGCACCAGAAGCCCGACTCCGCGTTGGCACTCCAAGCTCGAGTCCCCTTGGCACTAGAAGCCTAACTTCACGTCGGCACTCCAAGCCCGAGTCTCCCCTCGGCACCAGAAGCCTGACTCCGCGTCGGCACTCCAAGCCCGAGTCTCCCCTCGGTACCAGACGCCCGATTCCGCATCGGCACTCCAAGCCCGAGTCTCCCCTCGGCACCAAAAGCCCAACTCCGTGTTGGCACTCCAAGCCCGAGTCTCCCCTCGGCACCAGAAGCCCGACTCCGCGTCGGCACTCCAAGCTCGAGTCCCCTCGGCACCGAACGCCTGACTCAGCGTCGGCAACGGAAGCCCAACTCAGCGTCGGCAACGGAAGCCCAACTCAGCGTCGGCACTGGAAGCCCGACTCCGCGTCGGCACTTGAAGTCTGACTCCATGTCGGCACTCCAAGCCCGAGTCCCCTCGGCACTGGAAGCCCGACTCAGCGTCGGCAATGGAAGCCCGACTCAGTGTCGGCACTTAACCCGACTCAGTGTCGGCAACGGAAGCCTGACTCAGCGTCGGCACTTAACCCGACTCAGCGTCGGCATCGGAAGCCCGACTCCACGTCGGCACTTAACCCGACTCAGCGTCGGCATCAGAAGCCCGACTTCATGTTGGCACTTGAAGACCGACTCCGCGTCGGCACTAGAAGTCCGACTCCGTATCGGCACTCCAAGCCCGAGTCCCCTCGGCACCGGAAGCCCAACTCAGCGTCGGTAACGGAAGCCCGACTTAGCGTCGGCAATGGAAGCCCGACTCCGTGTCGGCACCGGAAGCCCAACTCAGCGTCGGTACTTGAAGTCCGACTCCGCGTCGGCACTCCAAGCCCGAGTCCCTTGACACCGGAAGCCCGACTCAGCTTCAGCAATGGAAGCCTGACTCCGCGTCAGCACTTAACCCGACTCAGCGTCGGCATCAGAAGCCCGACTTCACGTCGGCACTTGAAGACCGACTCCGCGTTGGCACTGGAAGCCCGACTCAGCATCGGCAACGAAAGCCCGACTCAGCGTTGGCAACGAAAGCCCGACTCAGCGTCGGCAACGGAAACCCGACTCCGCGTTAGCACCGGGAGCCCGACTCCACGTCGGCACTTGAAGACCGACTCCGTGTCGGCACTTAACCCGACTCAGCATCGGCATCGAAAGCCTGACTTCGCATCGGCACCAAAGCCCGACTTCGCGTCAAGTCAAGAAGCCCCAAGACAACTCACAGCGGGGAGAAGCCAACTCCCCAGCTCACCGTTGATAGGCACTCATCTCCAAATTTCATGACAAAAGAAGACCCAAAGTTAATTCACGATCAGGAGAAACCGACTCTCCAACTTACAGTTGACGAGCATCCGCTTCCGGGCTCTGCATCAAAAGAGGACTGTCGGCTGCAAGTCAAGGGAAGCATGAAGATGTCTACACAAGGCACCACAAGAAGAAGAAGAAGTTGGCCCTACCCCGACATCATTCCGTCCCGCTTGGCCATCTCGGCGTCGGCCACCTCGGCCTCGGTCCCAGTCGGCCTCTCTCGGCCACCTCGACCTCGGCCCTATACGGCCTCGGCACTCTGCTACCTCATACAAGCCTCAGCCTTAGCGGCTCTATTGCTCTGCCCCGATGGCTCTATCAACCTCAGCGATTTTATTGCAGCCGAGCTTCATCAGTTTTATTTTTGCCTCGTCGGTTAGTTGACAAGCACCCCCCACAAGAACTTAACATACGATACTAGTGGCAGGTAATTTACTGAAATTCTACACTTCTTGAGCATGTATATCGTGCATTAACCAAGCTCAAAAAGTATGGGGGGCATCTGATGGGGCAAGTTAACAAGCCATGAGCGACAGTTTATTCGGGAACTGACCGCAATATTCCAGAGCCTAGGCCACTTGACTCGGTTGCAACGCCCCTACTTTCCTCCCGATAAACCAGGGAATTCCCCTGTAAATTGGCACCGCAAACAATGGGACCGGGGGAGCTGGCGAATCTCAGGAAGAATGAGGAAAAGAAGGAGGCTAGAAGGGGGAGAGACACGGCAAGCAGCAAGAAGCCGCCGCCGCTGCCGTCGCCGAGTCCGTGGAGGCCGACCCCTTCTTCGAAAGCTACGGCGACATTCCGATGGAGGAGATGCAATCCAAGGCGGTCAGTGGCCGTCAGTGGACGGACATCGGGTCGCTGGACATTGAACTGGCGGAGCGGATGATCCTGATCAGGGGCGCGGCCCAGGTGATCAGGCCCATCAGCAATAAAATGGCAATCTTGGTGCTGAGGCAGGGCATGAGCACCGTCCAGTGCGTGCTGGTCATGAACAACGAGTATGTGAGCCTTCAGATGGTCAAATTCGCCACGACGCTCAACAAGGAGTCTATCGTCGACGTAGAAGGGGTCGTCTCCGTTCCTAAAGATCCCGTCAAGGGCACCACTCAGCAGGAGTACCGCCTCGGCGACTACTCCAACTGGCTCCAGAAGAGGGTCAACAACAACAAGAACTGGGCCAAGATCCGGAGCTGCCTCCAGGACAGCAAGGTCTGCCAGAGTTTGCAGGAGAAGAACCAGACCTTCGATCAATTCATCAACGACAATCTCTCTCCGATTCAGGCCATGGACCACTACTCACCCAAGATCCCTGCCGAAGCTCCACCGAAAAATGGAAAGATCGCTTAAGAGGAATCTCCGATCGTCGAGGTGCCGTCCCATCTGCCGCGGCCAGAGGCACCTGCGGGACTAACGATGAACCCCTCGACCGGTCCGAACGAGTACCTGTCGATCAAGCGCTCCGTCTCCGTTAACTCCCCCGTCGTGGTCGTCTCCTCCATCGGGACGTACCTCCGCAACCGGGGGAATAGTTTCTCGGCCGTGAAGCGGATTTCGTCTCTCAAAGAGACGGGCAACCCGGTCATAGGGGTCCGTCTACCCGACGCCAATGTCATCGTGCAGCTGAAGGAGGACGAGGAGAGGGAAGAAGATTTATCCAACGGTAGAGATCACTACGAAAACGAGCGGAGTTGCCCATCATGTACCACGGGAAACGCGCCGCCTCAGAGGCCGGCAACATCGCTAAGAAGCTTCTCTGGAGCACCGGCCGTGTTGCCTGCATAGTCGGCACCACTTTCTCCGTCCTGGTTGTGCCCCCGATTATAGAGATGGACCGGGAATAGCAGATGAACGGGCTGAGATCAGCAAACCAGCCTCCTTGGGACACCTCCTTCCATGACGGCTCCCGTCCCTCCCAAATGATCGTCATTCAAGTCATCAATGTTCTTCATTTTCAGTTCTGGTGAATCATGATAGACTATATGGAAGAGCAATGGATCTGACTGCTCTCAGCTCAGGACAGCCGACTCCAACCCCAGCTTATTCTCTCATCCGCTCGTCGTTCACGGAGCTCATCCTAACAAAGTAGATTCGACGGTTCCAACAGAACGAGATAAACGTGACCCCCCAGCCAGGTATAAGAAGAGGACCCAAGCTCAACGCGAGAGGATCTCTCTTTTCTTTAAAAAAGCTTTACTCATATATAACATTCCTGTTCTACAACTCACTGGGCATCGAAGGGTCCCCACCGGAACCATCGGTTCAAAACTTTTTATAGGCTCTTGAAGGAAGACGGTGACCTCTCTGTATTCTTGAAGGCCCATGGAGATCACAGCTCATCCGACGCTTATCGCAAGTGATTTGGTAGCAACACTTACTATTACGGATGCCACAACTTATGGATGGTGGTCCGATAAATTCTCACCATATATATAGACCGAAGAGAAAGAAAAAAAAAAAGAAAAAATAGAAAAGAGCGAGAGGTAGAAGAAGAAGAAGAGCGTGCATGCTAGCTCTTGATCTATCTCCAAGAAGACGACATTACTGTAATAACTGTCTTATTAATGGTCCTATTTTTATTGACTACGTTTCTCCTATTAAAAAGTGATAATAGCCCCCCCTTTAAGACCTGAACGCTTGCTTGATGGGGCATGCGGTGAAGGAATTGGGTTTAATACCTGAACGCTTGCTTGATGGGGCATGCGGTGAAGGAATTGGGTATAAAAAGGGACCCTTAGCTAAGATTTAAAAACATAGTTCTCGAGAGAGAAACCTAATAAGCGGAGGCATTGGAATTGAGTCCCTGATCAAGAGCAATCCTGAAGGCATACACCATCAGAATGCGATGGCTCGTTGATTAGAAGACCGATCTATCGAGAAGAGAAAGGGAAGATCAATCGAGATCCCTAAAGAAAGGGAAGATCAATCGAGATCCCTAAAGAAAGAAAGATCAATATCCCGTGCAGTCCAAAGGAAAACCAAGAAGATCGGATTCCTTACCCTCATCGGATAGACCATTAAATAATAATGGCTGGAGGTAATTATCGATCATAATAATATATTGATATCGTGATCAATATGTTTAAGCAAATTAAGTCTTACATTTGGTATCAGAGCTTTTTAAAACCTCTGCCTTATTTTGTGAGAATTTCTATATGTTTCTCTTTTCAAGCATTTTATTCCGCGTGTTTTCCGTTTTCAGTTTTTCGGATCTCAGGTTGGTTTCGATCAGTTCTGATCTTTGCTCACGGGATTGACAGAAACCATTAAAACCTATTATGAGATTCCGATTTTTGCGGAAACAAAACGTGGCCTCTTTCTTTTCTAATAAAGATTTCTTTCTGGCATTAAAGGATTCCCGGATTTCTTTTTTTTGGTATTAAAGAGATAGCATTAAAGAAAGAAAAAGAAAAGAAACGTAGCATTAAAGAAAAGAAAAAAAAAAACTAAGGAAGAGAAATGCAGCGGAAACGTGGCTTCAATAACCACATGCGGTGACATATTAAAAAGGAGAGAAAACTTTCGGTTTTTGCTTTTCTCGCATGGTCTTTCCGTTCTCTCACGGGATTTAAAATCTGGATTGGTTGGATTTTAAATGTATTCATTATCTGTTTAATATTTTATTAAATCATGTAACATGATTTATTTTTTATCATTTATTTCTTGAGTTTAAATTTTTGTATTAAAATACGCCTCCTGAGTCTCTATGCCTACGGTGTTTTGCATAGACTGGCCCAAGGGAATAATGAGCTACGGCCGGACGTGTTTTAATTAACAAAAATTTTTCTTAAGATGATAATTTTAAAATTCATTAAATAGATATTGAAATGTTGTCTTCTGTTCTGCGTACTAGATTTATTCTTTGCATGAATTTGGTGGTAGTGTGAAAATCATAGTGCAAATCCTTTCAAGGTCTATTGGTCAGTTGGTGTCTAGAAAGGTAAAGAGATTGTGGTTACTTAATTGGTTCCGTTGACTGACCTAAGGAAAGCAATGGGGGACCCCCACTTCTCTTTCACTGGCCTGGCCAATTTGACTAACTCAGATCTTGATTTGGAAATGTTACGTTGATTAAGATCACTACCTAATAATCATGCTAAATTGGTTAATCTATATGCATATAATGTCATGTGATCAATATGATGTTGATTAATTGAGGAGTAGCCACAGCATCTTTGATTAATCAAAATTATATATTGAGTTGCAAAGATCACATAAGGTTAGATGACATTAATTGTGACTAATTATATTAATGTAATGAATCTTATCCCACAGGAATTTTTGTTGCACTAATATAATTGATTAGGATGCGATAACAAATTATTTTCTTAATTACCCACAGGAATTAAGAAAGGAATATAATTTGTTAGTCACATCATTAAGCTAATGAGTCTATTTGAGTATAATAACTTAGCCCACAGGTAGTTATTTTATGTTATTGATTCATGTTATTGCATGTTTACATTGGTAAAACATGATATCAAGTTATATGCCTCAAATTCAATTACATGAACATGATTTCATTTTTTATGCAGCTATTTTGCCTGTTAATATTTTTGATATAAAATGTGACATTCCCGATTTAAGTGGTGATAATTATAAATTATGGAAGGAGAGAATTCTTCTTCAATTAGGGTGCATGGATATTGACTATGCTATCAGGAAGGATGAACCATATTCAGTTACATCTACTAGCACTCAGGCTGAGATTGCTGCGTATGAACGATGGGAACGGTCCAATCGCCTCAGTATGATGTTCATACGTACTAAAATTTCTGCTACTATACGTGGTTCAATTCCTGAGTGCAAAAATGTCAAGGAACTTTTGAAGGCTATTGATGCACAATTTGAGTCTTCAGATAAGGCAATGGCTAGCACCCTAATGACAAAATTATCATCAATGAAGCTCACTTCGGTTGGAGGTGTGCGTGAGCACATCATGAAGATGAGGGACATTGCGGCTCAGTTGAAATCCCTAGAGGTTGAGATGTCAGAATCTTTCTTGGTGCACTTTATTTTGAGCTCACTCCCACAGCAATATAGTCCCTTCAAAATATCTTACAATACACATAAGGACAAATGATCAATTAATGAACTTCTGACCATGTGTGTTCAAGAGGAAGGGAGGCTGATTTTAGAAATGGGAGAAAGTGCACATATAGTCACTCAAAGAAAGACTAAAGCTCCCAAAGCCAAACGCAAAGGAAAGGGTAAAGTATCCATCCATACAGAAGACAAGAAGGAGTCCAAGTGCTTCTTTTGCAAGAAGAAAGGGCATATAAAGAAAGATTGTCTCAAATTCAAAGCTTGGCTTGACAAGAAAGGTACTCTAACCTCATTCGTATGTCATGAATCCAATTTGGTTATATGTCATAACACATGGTGGATTGATTCTGGTTCTACAATCCATGTTTCAAATACCTTGCAGGGTTTTCTAAATCAAAGGAAACCATTGGGAAGTGAACAAAGCATCTATTCAGGAAATAAGATGGGTTCACATGTGGAAGCAATTGGAACGTGCAGACTTATTTTACATTCTGGTTTTGTTTTGGATTTAGAAAAGACATTTTATATTCCAAGTTTCTCTAGAAATTTGATTTAAGTGTCAAGGCTTGTACCAGCAGGATACTCCTTTAATTTTAATAAAAGCTATGTTGATTTATTTTATAAATCTAAGCTTATTGGGAATGGTACATTGTCAGACAATCTTTTCCAAATCAATTTGAAAAATAATACCACCTATAATGTGATGCACGCCCAAACTGGTATGAAAAGATGTGTTATAAATGAGAATTCCTCTATTTTGTGGCATCGGAGATTAGGTCATATCTCCATTGAGAGAATTAAAAGATTAGTAAAAGATGGAGTACTTGATACTCTTGATTTTACTGATTTTGACACTTGTGTGGACTGCATAAAGGGAAAGCAAACCAACAAGTCCAAGAAAAATGCCAAGAGAAGTTCGGAAATACTGGAGATCATACATACGGATATCTGTAGCCCAGATATGGATTCGTATGGTCAGAGATACTTCATCTCATTTATTGATGACTATTCACGATATATGTATCTCTACCTACTTCATAATAAGAACGAAGCGTTAGATGCCTTTAAAGTATTTAAGGCAGAAGTAGAGAAACAATGCGGCAAGCAAATTAAAATCGTGAGGTCAGATAGAGATGGAGAATATTATGGTAGATACACTGAGAATGGACAAGCACCTGTCCGTTTGCTCGGTTTCTTGAAGAAAATGGAATTGTTGCACAATACACCATGCCAGGGTCTCCTGATCAAAACGGTGTAGCTGAAAGGAGAAACCGGACATTATTGGACATGGTAAGGAGCATGATTGTCAGCTCTAACTTACCTAAATCCTTGTGGACTGAAGCTCTTAAAACTGCTGCGTATATATTGAATCGGGTTCCAACCAAGGCTGTTTCCAAAACGCCATTTGAGTTATTTAAAGGTTGGAAACCAAGTCTGCAACATATACGTGTTTGGGGATGCCCATCTGAAGTAAGAGTCTATAATCCACAAGAAAAGAAACTAGACCCAAGGACTATTAGTGGATACTTTATTGGATATGCTGAGAAGTCCAAAGGTTATAGATTTTATTGTCCATCTCACAGCACTAGGATTGTGGAATCAAGAAATGCAAAATTTCTTGAGAATGACTTGATCAGTGGGAGTGATCAATCTCAGTATTTGGCTTCTTCTGAGAAAGATCATTCAGTTATTCAGCTTCACTTCAAGTGAGGGATTGGTTGTTATTTATAGCACTCCTCAAACTCAATTAAGTGCCCAACAACCAGTCATTGAGATTTCACAAGCTGATGGTAATCTAGAAGATCGTGTTGTTCATCAACAATCAGTTGTGCAAGATACTCCTCAAGAGGTCATTGACACAACATTAAGAAGATCAACTAGAATAAAGAAATCAGCAATTCCTAGTGATTATGTTGTGTATCTACATGAATCTGACTATAACATTGGAGCCGAAAATGATCCTGAAACATTTTCACAAGCCATGAGTTCTAAGGAATCAAACTTGTGGTTCAATGCCATGAAAGACGAGATGGAATCCATGGCATCTAATCGAGTTTGGGATCTTGTTGAGTTGCCTGATGGTGTAAAAGCCATTGGATGTAGATGGATCTTCAAAATAAAGAAAGACTCACAAGGAAACATTGAGAGATATAAAGCAAGACTCGTTGCCAAAGGATTCACTCAGAGGGAAGGAATCGACTACACGGAGACATTTTCTCCTGTATCCAATAAAGACTCTCTCCGAATAATTATGGCATTGGTAGCTCATTTTGATTTTGAGTTACATCAAATGGATGTGAAGACCGCATTCCTTAATGGAGATCTAGAGGAAGAGGTTTACATGAAACAGCCTGAAGGATTTTCCTCTAGTTATGGTGAGCATTTGGTTTGCAAACTTAAGAAATCCATATATGGATTGAAACAAGCCTCACGTCAGTGGTATTTAAAAATTTCATGATGTGATCTCTTCCTTTGGTTTTGAAGAGAACATTATGGATCAATGTATATACCAGAAGGTTAGTGGGAGCAAAATTTGTTTCTTGGTCCTATATGTGGATGACATTCTACTTGCAACCAATGATAAAGGGTTGCTACATGAGGTGAAACAATTTCTCTCCAAAAATTTTGATATGAAAGATATGAGTGAGGCATCTTATGTCATTGGCATTAAGATCCATAGAGAAAGATCTCGAGGCATTTTGGGATTGTCTCAAGAAACTTATATCAATAAAGTCTTGGAGAGATTTCGGATGAAAAATTGTTCACCAAGTGTCACACCTATAGTAAAGGGTGACAAGTTCGCTTTGAACCAGTGCTCTAAAAATGAACTTGAACGGGAACAGATGCACAACATTCCATATGCTTCAGCTGTTGGAAGCCTAATGTATGCTCAGGTTTGCACAAGACCTGACATTGCATTTGCAGTAGGAATGTTGGGAAGATATCAGAGTAATCCAGGTTTAGACCACTGGAGAGCTGCTAAAAAGGTCATGAGGTATCTTCAAGGGACCAAGGACTACATGCTCATGTATAAACAAACTGATCATTTGGAGATAGAGGGCTACTCAGATTCGGACTTTGCTGGCTGCGTTGATTCTCGGAAATCAACATCAGGATTTATATTTATGTTAGCTGGTGGAGCCATATCATGGAGGAGTGCAAAGCAGACCTTGACTGCTACCTCTACTATGGAAGCGGAGTTTGTTGCTTGTTTTGAGGCTACATCGCAAGGTGTATGGTTGAAGAGTTTCATCTCAGGGCTTAGAATTGTTGACTCCATTACTAGGCCAATTAAACTGTACTGTGACAATTCAGCTGCTGTATTTTTGGCTAAAAACCATAAGAGTGGTAGTCAAAGTAAACATATCGACATTAAGTATTTAGCCATAAGAGAACGTGTTAAAGAGAACAAAGTGGTCATAGAACACATTAGCACTGAATTGATGATAGCTGATCCTTTGACTAAAGGCATGCCAATTAAGAAGTTTAAGGATCATGTGATAAGAATGGGAGTTGGTTCCATGATATAATTGTATTGATAACAATTTGTACAAAGAAACTCTTATTTCAATCGTTTGTTTATTTCTCATTCAGGTGTACACGTTATATGACTTTTAAGAAATGACAAACTTTTCTTTTGGACTCTGAATAAACATATGGTTTATTCATTATGTTATGTTGTCACATTTGGAATAGTGGTAAAGAAATTGAATGCATTGTAATACATAAAAGATAATACTCAATTATAGAGGACCTATCGCTATGATTCATATATTTAGTTTCTTATTCAGTGTTGATAAAATATACGGACCAAGTGGGAGAATGTAATAACCCGTCTTATTAATGGTCCTATTTTATTGACTACGTTTCCTATTAAAAGTGATAACAGCTCCCCCCCTTTAAGACCTGAACGCTTGCTTGATGGGGCATGCGGTGAAGGAATTGGGTTTAATACCTGAACGCTTGCTTGATGGGCATGCGGTGAAGGAATTGGGTATAAAAAGGGACCCTTAGCTAAGATTTAAAAACATGGTTCTCAAGAGAGAAACCTAATAAGCGGAGGCATTGGAATTGAGTCCCTGATCAAGAGCAATCCTGAAGGCATACACCATCAGAATGCGATGGCTCGTTGATTAGAAGACCGATCCATCGAGAAGAGAAAGGGAAGATCAATCGAGATCCCTAAAGAAAGGAAGATCAATCGAGATCCCTAAAGAAAGAAAGATCAAGATCCCGTGCAGTCCAAAGGAAAACCAAGAAGATCGGATTCCTTACCCTCATCGGATAGACCATTAAATAATAATGGCTGGAGGTAATTATTGATCATAATAATATATTGATATCGTGATCAATATGTTTAAGCAATTAAGTCTTACAATTACAACTAATCATCAGCGTTGAAGATGGTAGCGAATGGTGATGGTGATGTCTAGTTCGATCAGTGGTGTGATAAAGAACTTGATGAGCCTTCTTCATACCAAGTTTGCTGGATGCGCCAATACTGTATTAGAATTTTATTCATGATAAAATCTTTTTTTTTTATTAATCTACAAACCCAAAAAACCTTGGTTCACTGAGAAGCCAGAATCGAGTCACTTTTGCTTGACAAAGTCGCTTTGTTGATTGCACGATTGCTATAGGAATCGAGAGAAAAACAAAGAAATTGATAGGACCATTAATCGTTGTTGATTGCTTCTCTAATTTTACCTCGAGAAATATTTTATCATAGATGTGCAGCACAAGCATTCTTGATAGCAATATCACTCGTCGCTATACCACTTTGAGAGGCTGCCTCAAACTCATATATATATATATATATATATATACCTCTCGTCTCATTCCTTATCTATATATATATATACCTCTCGTCTCATTCCTTATCTAATTAGCCACAGAAAGAGCGGTGTAAAACTGGGGCATTTATGGTGCCTTTTGGACATCAGTATCTAGCACGTAGCATAATTAGTTCTGTGACCAATAATAGCTTTTCTCGGTGATCGATCCATCTCCCCAGCCCCAAATATCTGAAGGTTGTCATGCAAAACAATAAATAGAGAGAGAGTAAATATATATCACCATCTGTATGCAGACATATTCTTGCTCATTATTAAGGAGGGGGAAAAATACAAACATAAAATCATAGTCGTCACAAATAATTAAGCAGCTTAATTTCTTCTATTTATTATCATTAGTTCTTTTCTTTCCTCGTGTAGCTAGTTAATTAGCATTGATGTACTAAATACTTTAAATTTTCCCACGGAAGGAAACCTCCAGATAATTTATGCATGCATGTACCCGTCCGCTTGGAATTTAAAGTGTACTAAAAAAAACGATATTACTGTTGTAACGTTCAATAAATTTTTCCTTCAGCCAATGGATTGATTATAAGGGAAAAGTCTAGGAAAGCACTAAAGATTTAGTTCATAATTTCCCTTCTCTAATTGTTCTTCAAGCAATATTTCATCCTGCTTAAAATTTCAACTTCTCCCTTTATTCGTTACGTTGAACATCGAGAGCCATTAACATTTCAAATTCCATTCTCTATTCAGCAAAGGAAGCCGAACAGAATTTGCCACAATATTAAAGAATGGGACTAAGAAAAAGAAGACCAGATGCATGCAAGCGAAATGAGAAAAGTTCAGGAGACCCATCACATTTCATTCACTCATTCAATTTTTTAATCTTTTAATTTCTTTGCTTTGAATGAAAGAAAATATATTTGAATTCCAACAAGTAAGTTCCCACGTACTCTTCATCCCAACAAACCCATATTCGAAACCTAATGCGCTGGACTACGAGATTATGCTAATAGGTGCAGCCTTGAACGTTTGTTTCTAAAGGCAAACCTTGAAAGTCTCTTCGAATCATTCTTCTAGGCCAGACAAATAATTAAGGTGCACCGTAGTGAAGGAAAATTATAATCAATCCCATGTTTCTCAACATGCTAGAGCTCAAACAACTTCTTGGTTGCTTCCTCCCGCCACTCTCTTGAAATTCTATGGTCTTTCTTAAAATGAGAACATGCATAAGAATCTCAATTTTTAGAAGGTATATCACTATTATAACTTTTTTCTTATTTTATTTTATTTTGATGCATGGAGGAGTTAGCTGTAAGTATGATCTCTAGATTGAAGCAAGTTATCAACTTTTTTTAAAAAAAAAAATCAGGGGAACTGATAAGAAAATGTGTTAACGCGGTGAGATCAGCTTGAAATTTTAAAAAGACCTATTCCCCCACCCAGTTGGAAGGGAAAGTGTTGGGAAGATGTAGTGATTGATATAGGGTAACTCGAATTTGAGGTCATCCTGGTTTTCCTAGTTTTCTAATAGATGAAGGCTTGGTTCCTCGATCTCTATTAGATATATATACCACCGACCCATACCTAGACTTGCTATATATAATCCACCAGCAAGCTAATTAAACACGTATTGAGGCTTCTCATTGCATTGACTGTGTCACGAATCATGGAATCTACTTTCCTCCCAGTCCAAAACCATGGAACGCCCAGCAAGACTTCCACAGGGAAGTCAACTCACAACTTTCCGTCCGTAAAGCCAAAAGAAAATTAATCTGAATCGAGGAAACTTCTTACAAATATGAATGCCTTTGTCATCTTGAGGTCAACACCAGCCCACAGAGATTAGGTTCCATCGTCGTCTCTTTCAAACTTTGTCCTCCCACGTGCCAATTAACCAACTCCTCCTCCTTCATCGTTGATCGTTCCCTACTACAAGCGGAACAAGATTACACAAATTCATAGAAATCTCGCACCAACTTCCCTCGGTTTATCCACGCGAGTCTTACGCAAAAGTACCAAACCAAGGAAAAAAAAAAAGTAAAAAGAAAGTGTATCAAAATTTAAGAGATGGTAAATAGTTAGTGCTAGAGATATTTTAATAGGGATTATTTTAAAAAAAATAATTTTTGTAAAGATGATCCATTTATAAGGTTTTCAGGCACTTATTGATGGAAGAGAAGAAAGTAATTGCTATTATATATATATATATTCTTCATTCATTTAAATTGAGAAAGGACACATATCCTTTTATACTTACAAAATGACTCTTTGTCTACGAAATATATTATTTATTTCAAAATTAAATTTTTATGTAATTAAATAACAAAAATTTCTTATGTAATTAAATAAAAAAACTTCCTACGCAATTAATAGTGCCAATTTCTTATGCCATTAATAGATTTTCAATATAAAATTTCTTTTTTCAAAGTTAATTTAAAAATATCTATTTTAATTTTCAACGCTTATGACCCTTTTGATCTAACAAATATAATTTAGCCCTATATATATATATATATATATATATATATATATATATATATATATATATATATATATATCCAACTAAGTTGAATGCCATCCAAACATATTTTGATATACATTATTTCCCGTACGATCCACGTGTTAAAGATAAAATAGAACATAAGTGACCAAAATATATGCAAAAAATAAAATTAAATTAGTTGTTTCTAAATTTTTTTTTTTTTTTTTTTTGTATAGATGGATGATCACACTATCCTCATGCGAGTTAGCCAAAAATATCAGAATATAAAATTTATTTGAGAGCAAAAGACATATGATGGGCTATAGCAGCATCATCTAGTCTACCGTAAAATTAACTTTTCGATGGATATATTGAATATGGATAAATTAAAGAAATTTTTTTGATGGATCATATGTGGAATTTTTCATATATACGCTAAAATTCACAACGTTGTAGCAAAGTCAAATCCACCGGTCCCGTACAAGAAAGGCTGGCTCCCTCCATACCCTTCCTTCCGCGAACCATGGTTCTACTCGGGTGCATGTCATGACCCTTTTGATCTATATATACTGCCCCATGCCCTTCTACTCATCCCACCACCTTCCATCGATCCTTTCCTTTGCGCGCGCACACACACAGCGAGAGAGCGAGAGCGAGAGCGAGAGAGAGAGAGAGAGAGCATGGCTGAGAACGGTGTGTCAAGGGTGGCGATCATCGGTGGAGGGATAAGCGGGCTCGCAGCGGCGAAGCAGCTTGCTTCGTTCAACCCAGTGGTCTTCGAGGCCACGAGCTCGATCGGAGGGGTGTGGAAGCACTGCTCATACCGCTCGACGAGGCTGCAGACCCCCCGGTGTGACTACGAGTTCTCCGACTACCCGTGGAGCGACCGTACCGATCCCACCTTCCCCACTCACACCGAGATACTGGACTACCTGCATGGCTACGCCAAACACTTTGGCTTGGAGAGGTTCATAAGGTTGGAGTCGAGGGTGGTGGAGATCCGCTTCCTCGGAGACCAGACCAAGGCCGGGTTCACCCAGCTTTGGGGGGCCGAGGGGCAGCCACTCACCGGAGATCCGCTGTGGGAGGTCGGGGTGGTCACCGGCCATCAGTCGGAGACCGTCGAGGTGGCTACTTGCTTTAAAATTCGTTCTCTCTTAGATTACCCGCTGAGTAGACCTGGTTTCGTTTATATATCTAGCTAATTAGAAATAATAACGCAGCACCCACCATCTCGTTAGGGTTTTCTTTTAATTTGATAACTTTCGTTTATATACAACTATGGCCGAGTCCAAATCCTCTGCAACTACTTGGCGTAGAACAAGCCACGTACGTACGTACGTGCGTACCCATGTTGTAGTAAATTAATTCCTACGATTTTAATTAGGTTGCAGAGGATCCACTGCTGCCTAAATAATCTGATGTTTCATTTGGTATACTCTTTGTTATTTTTTGTTAATCTGTAATTTTTTTTTTTAATCTGATGATTTGTTAACTTGCAGTGGTACGAGTTTGAGTTCGTGGTGATGTGCATCGGAAAATATGGTGATGTACCAAATATACCGGTTTTCCCCCATGGCAGGGGCTGGAGATATTCCGTGGGAAGGTGATGCATTCATTGGATTACTGTAAGCTCGACGAGGAAGCTACTAAGAATTTGATGAGCGGAAAGAAGGTCGTAATTATAGGTTACAAGAAGTCAGCCATCGACCTTGCTGTGGAGTGTGCTGAGGCCAACCAAGGTATATACGGACCAAAATTTTGGAACTTTTGAGGGTTTGGATGTGTTTTACGTATTAAGTTCATGGACTTTTGTGTTATTATTTTTTTTTCCCAAAAAAATCAGTCTATTTGTCCATCTTTTCCTCCATAATAAGCAGAAAAAAGGAAAGATAAAGATATTTTGATATTTATCAAGTCATTGCTCAGTTGATGTATTAAAATCTAGCGACATACTTCATGATTTCAAGGTATCATCTACAGATAGGCAAGCAGGAAGAAGACAATGACCCAGTAAAAATCTACTACGTACATAAATGACAAAAGAAAAATAATATAGTGGGAACCTATTTTACGCTAGATCGATGCTATTCTTTAAGTTGACGTTCTATTGGAAGAAGATCAAAAGTGTTGACTTAAAAAGATTGCGTTGAGCTTCGAAAGAGACACAAAGCAACTGATCTCGCCCTTTTCTGATTTTTAGGTAAAAACAACATGCATATGATTTCAAAGCGACCTGTTTTATTTGTTTTACGTGTAAGCTAAATATAACTTTTATAATTTAAATATTCAGAACATATGCTCTCTTTTTTCCTTTCCTATTAATTTGTTCGTCATGACGAGCGTATTTCTGAACTAGTTGGCTGGATGATGTTTTCTTGTCATCATCTGTTCTCTAACCTTTACGGCATGCATTCTGTCTCACGTGCTTATACTTTTTCATGACATGGACAAGAAACTCTCCTTAATGTCAAAATTGACCTGTTGACTTACAAAATATCTAACTTTTGACGAAGAAGCGAGTGATGAGATGTGCCTTTACCTAACAGCGGAAGCAACTAATGCTTCCAATCACCAAACAGAAAGAACGAACATAACCAAATTAATTAAGAAATAGATGATTCTTGCCACATGTTTTGGTGGCAAAAGCTAATTTTTTTTTAATGTAAATAGCTATCTAGCCTTGTTCATGCATCCAGGTCAAATGTTAATTCTTTTATGCATCTACTATAACAGCTATATTTTTTATATGTTAACTTGTGCTTCTTGTTTCTTTCTTTACTTTTTATGTTTGGTGGATTGACTATAAATATTAAAGTTGACCTACTTTCTGAGTTTCTTAGCTTTATGGCATTATCATATTGACTTGTACCTTGTGTACGTACCGTGGAATGGTTTGAAGGGCCAGATGGGCAGCCTTGCACAATGGTCGTAAGGACCTTGCACTGGACAGTTCCTTCCTACTCCATATGGGGCCTACCTTTCTTCTTGTTCTATGCTACAAGATTTTCTCAGTTCCTCCATGAAAGGCCTAATCAAGGAATGCTAAGATCTACTCTCTGCTACCTCTTTAACCCGCTGGTACGTACTTTTCCTTTCCCACATTCTAAATGGGGTTGGTAACAGCAATATCCAAATATTTAAACTTTTCTAGTACATGAGTGCTCTATGCCAAAATTTTTCAATGCATAATAAAATGAGGCACATAATTTTTGTTGGCTTAGTAGAAAAGAATAACATATTAATTTATACATAAGAATTATTTATATATTGACCTTGGACTTTCAACATGTTTCAGAGGAGAGGTGTTTCAAAGTTCATTGAGTCTTATCTCACATGGAAGCTTCCACTAAAAAAGCATGGCTTGAGGCCAGATCACCCCTTTGAGGAGGATTACGCATCATGTCAGATGGCAATATTGCCTGACAACTTCTTCACGGAGGCCGACAGAGGGTTGATCTCATTTAAAAAGTCATCGAAGTGGTGGTTTTGGGATGGGGGTATAGTTTTAGATGACGATACCAAATTGGAGGCTGATGTCGTGTTCCTAGCCACTGGATTCGACGGCAAGAAGAAGTTAAGTTCAGTGCTCCCACAGCCCTTCCGTGGATTGATAGTGGACTCTTCTGGTGTCATGCCGCTGTATAGGTAAAAATTTCTTCTTAATTTGATGCATATGGCTTCCAATTCTTTCAACAACTTTCTGTTGTCAAACTACAAAATCAAAACTATCAATTTCGTCTACATGCTATGAGTACTTAATAATTTTCTATTTGATCTGTGCCTTTATTTTTCTTTCACATCTTAATCAAGAGCAGCCAACTAACAACTAACTTGTCCTTTGACAAATGGGCACGTGAATGAACTGTATTGTATATATGTTAGGAAGGGCGTTAAGTCTGACGTACATGATTGATCCTTGATCTATAAACTTGAGTTTTTAAAGTCCTTAAGTTATTTAATAAGAGAGTTATATATATATATCCCTTCAGGTAGAGAGTTTATCCCATCAAATTCTCATCTCTCCATCTCTCTTTTTCTTGTAAAATTTGCTCATGAAAAAAATTTCCTCCCCCACGAAAAAATCTACGTCCTCAAATAAGTCTAAAAGGCGAATACTTATTCAAGTAATTCTACTCTAACAAAATAGCAAAATAAAATTATTCCATAGAATAGAGGGATGTTTTTTTATTGTTACTATTACAATTTAGATCCTATATATATGTACTGAAAATATTTTATTCCTATGATAAAGTCAAAATAATTGTGAAAAATGAATATTTGTGTATTTTTTTTATTTAACTGTTAAATTGAAAAAAAGTTTGTAAATAGACTATCCTATCTAGGGAGAAGGGACCATTTTTCAAAAATTATCCTCCTAGTAATTAATGTCGTTGTTTAGAAGTCATAGTCTGATGATGCATTCACCTTTCATCGATCGTGCCAGCTGAGATAATATTTCCCTCCGTTCTCATAGTTCACATCAAAGTCATGTGCCGTCAATGACATTAATAATAATATGTTATCATTAGAAAGGTCATTCTCGTGGTAACAGAACAGTGATCATTAATTCGTTCTTGCCATCCTCCACAAGCTATACTAAACAAATGTCCAGTTCAAAGACTGGAGATTGAAAATCCTAGCTAGCTCCCATCTACTAAACAAAAAACCAATGTGAAACACAATGGTTTTGACCATTTTAAGATGAAGACCTGACAAATTAATCTTAGCTTAGATTTGACTCCATGCTCTTTTCTCGAGTAGTACTTCTCTACGTTTCTTTTTTAGTTTGTTTTAACCACTAAGCGTAGAATAATTTGTTATTGTCGACCATTCTAGCGTATAATCTTTACCTAGACACGTGAATGCATGCAAGTTTTAAGGCATTCACATTGATACTTGACTCAATATAGTTGTATTAAATTAATTGTCGTTGATCACAGGGGTACAATCCACCCTCTGATCCCCAACATGGCATTCGTGGGGTACGTCGAGAGCGTGTCGAACCTCCATACTTCTGAGCTGCGGTGCAAGTGGCTGGCGAGGCTGCTCAAGGGGCAATTCGAGCTCCCCAGCGTGGAGCAAATGTTTGGGCAAATAAACCAGGAGGCTGAGGTGATGAAGAGGACCACCAGGTTCTATCGTCGCCACTGCATTTCCACCTACAGCATCAATCACAGCGACGAGATCTGCGAAGAGATGGGATGGAAGTCATGGAGGAAGGGGAACTGGCTCTCAGAGGCCTTCAGCCCTTACAACAATCAGGACTACAAAGAAAAGTGATTTAAGTTCATGAGAGAGATCGAGCTCTTAACTATTGATTTAACTGTTTATTTTCATTTTGGGTCTATAAGTCATGTTGTTGTACGTACGTAGCACTATATGTATGAAGTGGTCTTGTCTCTTGTTGCTTTCTATTTAAGTCTGCCAATCAAGTCGATCAGTTTTATAAACTGTATGTTTGATTACGGCACACCTTCTATGGTCCATCAGAAGGTTTTGTTGTGGCTATTTGTTGCAATGTAATAATAGGTTGTCGTTGCTATAAGTTTTATTTGTATCCTTGTATTCTGCATTAAGTATGAATAAAAGTTAAAGATATATTTGGGAGTCTTCATGTATTCTTCTTCTTCATGTTGCTATGTACAATTAATCACATATATATATATATATATATATATATATATATATATATATATATATATATATATATATATCTTAGATTAAATACCACGCTCCCCTCTTTATGATAATAACCTATTTATCAAAGGGTGTTTAAGAATACTGTAGGATCTGAAGAGAGGGGAAGAAACTTAATTTTGATGTTCGTAAAGAAAGCCTTAACCAGTTCTTAAGGCTATAAGAAGTGGTTGAAGGTTATCAACAAGGCCAGAATCAGCTAATAGGACAGTATTGGGAGGTTACAGGATGCTGATCGATGGATCCTGTAGTTGGATTTCGTTTCATGAAATTAGCTTAATATGACTAGATTTTAAGAGAGAACTTGATAGCTTAAGTTCGAAACGAATCATTACCATTGTTTTAGGAGAGACAAACAATTGGTCATTCAAAAAGATATGGTCAATTCATGCAAAGATCAATCGTATGTCCAGGTCAATAAGTGATTACTTTATGTGCCCTTTTGATTGTAAATCCGAATTAAGAATCGTCACAAGAAGCTTAGAAAAGCTAACCAATTGGATACTGAAATACACGGGGGTTCTATTTGAAATTGTTAGAGAAATTTAATACCAGTAAGTCTTGGCTAACTAAACTATTTAATTGATGAATTATTTGATTAATAAAAAAGTTTGGTAAGTATGGTCAACATATTTAATAATATGACTGTTATCATGACTAATAAATATGATTGACCAATTCAAACTATAATTATTATTGTGACTCTCTAGCACGATTGACTTGCTCAACATTATAATCATCATCATAATCGATTAAGTATGAACAATCTATTCAGAATTTTAATCATTATCATAATTGATTAGTATAATTAACTCTGCCCATATTTTGTTATATAGTAAATCTTAAGTTTGGATAAAAATAAGGATTACAACAGGTTGAAGATTAATATAAAACTATAGTTACATGCTGCAAACACATATCTTTTAGATTAGACAGAATGGTAGAAAAAAATTCATATAACCAACTTCAACTAGCTTGAAAATAGTACTTATGTGTTTGATTAATAAGCATAATTAATCTATTTAAATTTATAGCCTATATCATGATCGATGTTATATCTAGTTGACTTTAGAATTATAGTCTATATCATAGTTAAATATATGATTGGTGGATTAAATACTACAACGATGAGTTATAGTCAAGATGATTATTTGATCAATAGCCTATTGTTATTGTCAACCTAGCATTTTCTATATTTGAACTTACACTTATTTGGCTCAAACAAAATTATTCATTTTCATTGGGTTATAGAGAATAATATTTTAATCTCAAAATTGATCAGCCATTGACCAATTATAACAAATAGTCAAAAATACAAGGCCAACAATGATTTGGTTAGTAATTTGTACATGATGCTTTTGAGGAATCATATTTGGTTGTAGTCACTTATATGGGGCTATATTTGAATAGTTAATTGTTAGATTTAATTTCCTATAAAATACTATCAGGATAAGATAGTTATTCTCGTAGGTTACAACCAGTAACAGCTAAAGAATGAGTTACTAAGATTCAGAAATAACTGTTAACATGCATCATAAGAAGAAAAAGAGGCTTCATTTGGGAAGACAAGCTCTTCATATATGGATATTTATTTTGATATCAGAGAAGGCTTCTACACCTTTCTTATGTATAGCAATGTATATTAGATTGGATTTTGCATTCATAATTTGGTCTAAGTTCTAATATGATGACATATCCTATTTTAAAGGAGATCAGCCAAGTGTTGAAAAGATTCCTCATCTTAAATATTTTAAGCTATGTTCATATATAAGATTATAAGATTGGACAAAAGAGAGGATAACATTGGATAAAGAATATGATGTTATAAAAATTATCCTATCTCCTATGAAGGTATGATAGTTATACCGTCAGAAAAAATAATAGTCATTGCTAAGGATAAGAGTGAAAAAAACATAAAGTAGTAACCCGATATATTAAAAATAAAAATATTTATTATGATGAAATAAGTAATTTTTTCTTTAATCAAAGTAGTGGTCTTAATGGAACAAATTTTGTCATGTTTCTATAAAAAAACTAATTTTGAGAAATATTTAAAAAAAATTATCATCTTTCTAATCCCGTGTATCAAGCACTATAACAATTTTTAGGAGAGGCGAATGGTTTTTTAGTGTCAAAAAATAGCATCTGGCACTTTTTAAAGCATCGAAAAATGAGGAGTGGAGATAAATTTTTTTGATGCTTTTGGAAAGCATCAAAAAATTTAGGGAGTGCTGAAGCTTTAAAGTGTCGACATATTTCATAAGCCCAAGCCAAAACGTTGAGAGGTAACCGGGTTTGTTGGGCTGGGTGGGGGGGGAAGAGGAGATCAGGTCGAGAGGTAGCTATTTTTCTTAAGATCGCTTCCAGTGCCATTGCTTGCCACAGAAGTGACACTTCCCTTGGCTGCTTTATTTTTCTTAATACTCTTATTTGGTTTAGTCACCTTGGCCTTTTGGACCTTATTCTTCTTTGGTCGCTTCTTACGAGCATCAGAAGACTCCATGACCATAACCTGCCCCTTTTCTTTCTTAATGTTGGACTCGACATTCGTCAGCATATTCGTGAGCTCAGGTAGAGATGTCTCTAGCTTGTTCATGTTGAAATTAAGAACAAACTACGAATAGCTGGGAGGTAATGACTGTAGAACCAAGTCAATACTTAGTTCATAATCCATCATAAAACCCAATTGTGCCAACTTCTCAATCAGATTGATCATTTTCAATACGTGGGCACCCACTGATGAATCCTCAGTCATTTTGCACTGAAATAGCTCTTTAGAAGTTTGAAACCCCTCATATCGAGACTGTGAACCAAACAACTCTTGCAGGTGCATCAAAATCTTCTGAGCATTCATATGCTCATGCTGTTTTTGAAGATCAGGTGACATCAAGGCCAACATCAAACATGTGGCCATGTCTTCAGCATCTTTATACTAGTTTTATGCCACATGAACCTTAGTCGGAGCATCTGCTGGTGGGACCTCCGGTGCAACCTCATCTAGGACAAAAAGAATTTTCTCAGATCGAAGAACGATCCTTACATTCCTTAACCAATCAGGGAAGTTGAGTCCAGTCAATTTGTTAGATTCTAAAATATTCCTAAGGTTGATGTTTACACTCATGGTTTCTTTGATAACCAACATAAAATTAGAACGAGTCAATTATTATGAATACTAATCACCAACTTAATATGGTAATTCTAGATTTTAATTAAGTTAGTTTCTCCCACTATTTTATCAAGGTTAATAGCCCTCTCTATTAATCTCGAGAAATTGGCATTCAATTTCCTTAGTAGGCTAGGATCCTCATTTGAATTATCTTGACCTTGGCTTTGGCACAATAAATCTCGGTAAGCCAAATTTGGTAGATTATTATCAATCACATCTAATGTGACTCCTATATCATTTAGGGGACATTGCCTTGTCAATCACATCCATATGTGATTACCCTAAAGTTTGCCTTTAGATTAGACTGACACTAACTTTGACCAATTATGCCAGCTAATCTAGTTAAGTCAACCCATTGTTCCATAATCAACTCCTTATAAGTACACTCGACCTCGGCTTTGGCACGACAAATCTCATGACCTAATGATTTTATATCATGTGAACAATGGAAGGCTTATGACTTAATATTCATGGAGGGATTTAGTGCATATAGGTCCCATCTACATCTACAACATTTGTACTATGCTAGGTTACATATTCTATATGTAGATTTTAGATTAATTTCAATTAACCTTAATTTCATAAGATCCAATCTTATGATTGGGACTCCTAATCAAATTAGGATCCTGATCACTATCTAATTTAGGAACCCTAATTATGTGACCAAATTAATTGCTACCATCCTGATCAACCTTAATTGATTTAATCAATTAAGAGCTTTCTTTAACAATGGCTAGATCAGCTGATCAATGGGGTCTTATTTAGCATACCCTTCGATCCCATTGAATAGGTTTTCAGGCAGCGAATGGAGCAATTAAAAACCATGATCAAACCTTTCTAGACACCAATGTAGTTAAGCCCAATTGATTAGATCAATTATGGGATCATAGGATCAAACAATGACATGGTTAAGTCTAAGTTTCCTAAATCTTTATCATCTATTACATTTTATGATAACTTTAGATAGTGATCTAGATAGGGTATTATGATAAGAATTCGTAATTCAAATTTTAAAATTTTCTTATCATTTAATTACATGTTATGACATGTTGGTTTCACATCCCATGTAAATCCTAATGTCTCTAACAAACCCTAATCATATTCTTGTCATGATAAGATTTTAGATTCAAAATATAATATTTTAAATTCCATATGATTATATTTAATCACAATCTTATTTTGATCCAAATATCCAAACTAAGTTTTCAGTGTTCATTATCATAAGAATATCAAATCTTAACCATATCAATAATCATGTTAAAATTAAATCCTAAACATAATTTTTAGGATTTCAGCATATAGTATCTATCATGCATAAATAATAATTACTATTTTAACATGACACATATATGATTAAATCTAAATGAATTATTGTTTATTATCATATAATAAATCTTTATCTCTGATATCACATATCAAAGTACTCTATTTTAATATGATAATGAACATGTATAAATCTAAATAATATTGTTTATCATCAAATAATAAACATTCTATTATATTTTAGATTTATTATCAACATATGAAAACTCTTCATGATTTTAAGCATAATAAAAAATATATTATCAATCATATTGACTCAAGTATCCTATCAGATTAATGAATATGTAGTCTAAGGAGGCTCTGATACCACTGATGGGAATTATGTATCTAGATATGAATCACATTTATAAAAACATTGCGGAAGATATAATACACAATTCCCAGATGCCCAGGATCCTTAGGAACAGATTCATTAAATCTTAAATAAAATCTAATTTTATTCATACCTGAGTCCTTTATCAATGTAAATGAGGATGAAGCCGGTTAAGCCTTTGCCACTAACCGTCTACGTGTCTAGTCTCTAACGGTGGTCCATGCGGTGAAGAGGGGATGAAGACATCCAAGGTATGAAGATGACACTTTGGAAGAGAGAGGTGCTAGCGCCTCTTGAATCCCTTTACAGAAATACAGAAGATAGCTTTGAAGAAAGATCTAATCTTTTTTTCTCATGCTCTGCCTTCCTAGTAGGAAGGAACCATATTTATAGGATGAAAAGGAAACGTTCCAAGGGAGAAGAAGAGACTCTTTTCATGGTAACATCATGGTAATATTAATCCAAAGAAATAGAAGAAACTCCCATTTTCATGGTAACGTTAATCCAAGTGTCACAATCTCAGCCTTTGAAATTAGGAGTTGGTTATCTCATAACTACATGCCCCAATTTGTACGTGTTCATTATGAAGGGCATAATTCCATCTTCACATTGCTGAGATTGGCCATCCATACCCGAATAATCAGAGCCATCCATCACATGGATCAAGTCATATTTGGGTATCCAATTATTTGTTCATCATATGCACAAATAATTTTTCTTTAACATTCCTTCTACTATAATGGATCATATCCATTATTATTATATCTTCTTTAAATTGGGTCTCACCCAATTATTTAATTGATCATCTTATCTGAATTAAATCTAATTTAATTCTCATTTTAATTCATCCAAAATTCTTCTTAATGCGTGTGACCCATTAGACCCTTTAACATGATGGCAATAATCATGTCCTAATCATAGACCCTAGGAATGATTGGACAACTTTTTGTCCAAGTCACCAATATGATTATAAATTATGAGAGGCCTCTAGCAAAGCATCATGACCACCCAACTGTTAAAGGTTTTATTGACGTGACCATCAACACCTGTCCATGAACGGTTACCGTATGATCAAATCCTTTCGTCATATATCCTAGATCAATCAGTGGTATGAAATGTATCAACCATGTAATTGATCTTTGTTTACTTGATCTCAGGAAAAATTGACTCATATGAATTAGAACTGCGAAACCATTTCGAATTCCAACTCAACCTTACAAGGATTTAACAATCAATTTAATCCATCAAGTGACCATGGGATATAACCCTTTCTATCAAGGGAGACGAATCTTGTCTTGATCAAACACCATCTTCATATGCTTCATGTCATACCCAACCGACACCATATTTGTCACCCATGGCTAGAGCGACGTTTGGATGTCGTCAAAGTATGACATTCCACACATGAGATGCAATGAAGATCTTAAGTCAAAGGATCACTCACACCACCGTCATTAGAGATCAACCATCGACACTATATAGAATACCATATGGGATCTCTGTACGGGTCATCCAATGCATCGTTACAATAACGAGCATCCACACACCTATTCAAGTATCTTCATACTTCAGCTTGTAAAATCAGCTGCTCACCTCAAGGATGAGGATATGCAATGTGTGCTAGTTTCATGGTGTCCGATGGTGTCCAGTCCCATCTATACATCGACTAGGAAAGTTTAAAGAATCGAACCATAATGTGCAATTTGAATCTCACTATTTGTAATCTCTATTACAAATTCCATATGCACGGTTTACATTTTTTTGGACTTTATCTCACAGACAAATATATCAAATAAAAGACATCTGAATAGATAAAGAAACCATTTTATTTGATTTGTATTCATAGAATGTATATAGCATCCAATCCGATTGGATATAGGGTATACACTAATACCAAGGCCACACCCGGGTACGGAGCGATTGATGATGTTGGCATGGTCTAGGGCTTCGAGGCGGAGCTTGATGAGCTTGGCCTTCTTCAGGGCGGTGGCGACGTTGCTGTCCATGTGGGCATGAAGGTCGCGGATGGCGGAGCGGCATGGAAGGTCTTGGATGCCTCATTCGACTTGTGGAAGTGGCGCTGGATGCATTCCACCTCTTTGAGCTCGTCCTTGATCGCCTCCATGTCCTCAAAGAACTTGTCTAAATTAGTGCCGACAGCGAGGAAGGAAGACGAGTTGCCGGTCATCTGGACGTCGCCATTGGCATCCTGCCTCCAGGATCTTGAGAAGAGGCTGTTCATCTTCTCTCCAGCGCTATCTTTCTTGCTCCCTTTTATAGCTCTCCAAGAATTTCTACGATCTCCGATGTGGGACAATCAAAGAGAACCGAAAAAGTTGGCTACAGAGTGGATGAAAGGGGAGAAGAAGAGGAAGGGATGGGGAAGAGAGGAGGAGACAAGGACAGAAAAGAGGAGAAGAGAGAGGGGAAGGGAGCCAACTGCCAAAAGAAAAACACAGTTTGATTGGGTTGGGTGTGGTGGGAGAGATTGGGTCGAGAGGTAGCTAGGGTGATGGTCCCTAGTGTTGGCAGGTTATGAAAATTCTTGATACTTTTTTTCATTGTCGAGAAAAAATAGTTGCCATCAATTATTTTTATTGTAGTGCACATTTTTATTGGTTGATCTCATACATCAATGCAATGGCCATTGCACTTTGGAGAAGACTTATCAGTGTACTCTATTATAGTTTCTCTATGTAGGCAATCTCTTTATCATTGTTTCCTTACATGTAAGTTTTTACTTTGAGACTTTGCTATGTAAATTATGAAGTTCTTTTACCGAGGCAAAGTTAAACCTGGTCGTTTGACAAAATCAAATGCATCGATCAATTCACTTAATCTGGTATGCTAGAGATTCAATCAACCATAATTTAACTTCCAAGTAAATGCATCATGGACTTTAATATTCTATAAAATAAGAATTTGCATTTTAAACGCCACCTTTAACCCAAAACA
The DNA here is from genome assembly GCA_900491605.1 of Calamus simplicifolius. Lineage (NCBI taxonomy): Eukaryota > Viridiplantae > Streptophyta > Magnoliopsida > Arecales > Arecaceae > Calamus > Calamus simplicifolius. The sequence goes on from UESW01004513.1 coordinate 780,070, forward strand.
TCCCCCAGAAACTTTCAAGACCGTAATTTAAATGGGATGGTAGGTCCAAGTCTGGATTAGTACTGATTGAGATTAAAATACAATACTTGTTACAACTTAACATTGATCTCAGAGATAGTTTGCACATCATTCAGTTTGAACGTCTGAACCTGCGACTGACTTCCATCAGAAGTGCTAAGCTGGAAAATGTGGCCAAGACCTGGTCCATCTGAGGAAAGGACCATGCATGATTTTACTTCCTGGCACATTCTGACCAAGTGCAATGTTGAACGACTCGACGAGTCAAGCGTATTAAAGTCATGTTGACAGTGATAACTCTTTGCGGACCTAAATATCTTAAAAAATATTTTATGCATCATCTTCGATCCATAAAAGTATACATTAAACATGGGTTAATAGGCTATGACATGCATGTTTGCATAGATACACGGTTAATGCGCACATCTGATGTAAACCTTTACGCATCGAAGATAATGTATAAAGACTTTTTTAATATGTTAAGAGATATAGTGGGCCAATTTTGCGGTTTAATTTTCGTGTGCCTATCATTGTTTAAACTTTTGAACAAGCTCAGACCTGGACAAATTTTTCATATACCTTAATTATATGTTGGTTCAAATTTCCTTTGCCTGAGTCAAGGATTAATGTTTGAATCCTATCAGGTGAAAGTTTCAGGATCTCAAATATTCAAGCAGCAAGATGAATGGGAAGGGAAAAAAAAAAAGAAAATAAGAAGATAGAAACTGGTTTCAATATCATTCAAGTTAAGGGTACAAGGGGTCAGATCAATCCAGGAATTATTCCAATCCCAATCTATATTTAAAGACTCGTAGATTAGATCGGTTTGAAAAATGTAGCCGACCAAGATTTTGGATTAAATTCAAATCTTGTATTTTCTAACTCATCTTAACCCGAAAACCAACTTATCGCAATTTGTAAATTTTACCTATATAATTTTTTTCTTTACTTTGATTATCTTTATAAATTTATTAAATAAACTCTAATTTAAACTAATTCTTTTTTAATCTTAGTGATTATTACATATTCTTCAATTTTTTCTCTAATTACATATAAACATTTATATTTTATTATTTTATTTTAGTAGATTCTTATTTATAATATTTTTAAATATACCAATAAAGATTTTAAATATCATAAATTATAAACTAAAAGATAACCATCAACTTGAATAGCAATAAGAGTTTTTGAATAAAATTTAATTTAAGTTGATACTTGTTTATCTCATTTGATTTTTTATTGGATGTATATTTAATTACTAAGTATTAAATTTTAGCTATAAAATAACAGTTGGATCCTAGTAGATTTGAAGGATCTAATTGACATAAAATTTCTTTCATAAATTTAATTCATTCAACAAGTGGGTTGGGTTTGCTCGAACATAAAACTAAGTCGAATCAAGATTAGGTATGGCCCAACCTGGTCTGATCTAACTCATTTGTAGCCCTAATTCTAGCTTTATGATAGTCTATGAATATACTTACTTTTATACATACATGCATACATGCATGCATATGCGCACATGCACATACATTAAAAACTCTTGGCTGAATTCGGCAATTATATGCATGAAGGCGGCACTTGCTTAATTTGTTTTTAATGGGTTGAACTAAAGTAATTCCAACTTCTTATGAGCCAAAATCAGTTTAGATGCTTTTGATTCCAATGCTTCGTCAAGTGAGAAATCATTTTGGATGACTTTGAACCATTTAGGAACTATCAGTCTTCTCATCTACTTGAAATAATATGGAATTCTTATCTCTGATCTCAGTAGTTACGTAGATGTTGCATATTAACAAAAGAATCAATCACTAATATAGCCAATACTCATAATTGTGAAACAATATTCATAGCCTAACTTCTTTTTTTTTTATAATTATAATCATCGTTAAACTTTGTCAAATCAAAGCATTCATTTGAGAGAGACGTGGACTTCGTGAAGGAAGGGCATCGGATGCCCTCGGTGGAGCTTCGGACCGTGAGATTAGGAGGGATCAGTGAGCCCCACGCTACGCTTTTCAGTTGTCCACTTGCTGCCCGGGTTCCCACGTGGCATGGTCCAGCTGAATGTTGGCACGAGAGCCTAGACACGTGGGCCGTCGATCATGGAGGATCACGAACTTACGGACACTGCTCATACCGTGGTCCCACACAGGTGGCAGGACTGGTCGCCTCAAATGCTCAGAGTATTCCTCGAATGCCCTCCAAGAATTTCTATCTACGCCCAAAAGTTTACTTTCGACGTCCACATTTTTTAAAAAAAAATAAATTTCTAAACCATCGTTCGTATCTTCTCTTTACACCCATCTTAAACCATCATTGAAAAAAAAGAGTATTATTAGGATGTGATCAGTAGATAATTCTAGTATAATTCATGAATAAATTGTAAAATTTGTAAATGAGCATTCTAATTATATTACAAATAGTATTTAAGAAGGCATTTGCCCAAGATAAAAGAAAAAGAGACTGGTTCAAGAATTTTTCAGTTGTTTGAACAATATTGCTCCAATTACCTCGCTAGGGGATTGTCACAAGCTTCAGCCATTAAAATAATTTTGATGGTGCTTAGACTCTATGCTAATTTTGACTATGATACCAGTACTTCAATATCTTTTGATGATTCAAGCTTTATTGGGGCTGTGAATTGGTTACATCACAGCAATTTCTATTTTGCTTAATTTTTTTTGCTATAAAATTGCCATTGCATTTTATGGCTCTAAAAACTGTTTTGTGGTTCATCCGTAAATTTCAGCCTTCAATCCCCTGCGGATAAGAGTTGGAGGCTCTTTGCAAGACCAAGTGATGTATGGCGTGCCAAATTTTGGTGGTCGATGGCTTCCATTCAAAAAGACTGCTGGAGCTTTGTTTGGATTCTCCAAGGGTTGTTTAAGCATGGAAAGGTGGGACAAGCTTAACATTTTATTCCAGAAGATAGTGTAAGGCCGGTTTAGAACTTCTATTTCTCCTCTTGTTGTTTGTTACTTTATGTAATCTTAGTTGAACATGGTTGATAATTTTGATTGTTGACACCAAGCAAAACTCATAATCTATGACAATGTATTGCATGAACATGGTATCAGTATTCCTTGGTACATAGCTATTAGATAGCTTGTCTTCTTTGGTGAAGATGCTGCTTACTTATACTAGTGCATCTGGAACCAAATTTGCCATAGACAAGTCGTTAGTCCTTTTTTTTTCCTGAAGTAATTGAAATTATATATGGCATTGAACTTTTGAATTAGGTACTTGGACAACTTGCTGATTCAAGAGCTTCATTGCTATTCAATTTTAGTTTTGATGATAATGAAATTCCTGCTATTGTCATGAGGAAATCAATCGATCAACTGAGAGTATTGTTTACTTTCCTAGATATATTAACTAGCTTGAAGAACCCATAGATTACCAGAAATCTCACTGCTTTGCAATTATAACAATTAATTTTGTTACTCAAGTAGCTCTGGGATCAATTTGGAGCAAATCATTGAACAAATTTCAAACATTGAGTTTATCATTTGTAAGGAGGTCATCATAATATTTATGCAATTTCTTCTAAGTTTTTAATATTTTAAAAAATGATCCATCAGAAGATTTGTACAGCCATGAGAAACGCCATGTAGCCACCAAAATGCTGATCTGACTAATACCTTATGTAATGATTCAGAGTAATTGTGACTTTTGGTCTCAATGCAATACACGAGAGGCATCGTATACGCAATAATGTCTGGGAGGTGACTGGAACTCCAGTAATGCTCGTGATTTCGTAGAATATACAATTTCTAGGGATTATCCAGTTGATTCATGGGAATTTGGTAATGCATGTTTCCAACTTAACTCTTTTCCTTCTCAATCTATTTCAGCAAATCATAATGCATCCATTGTAAATCAGGAAATGAATTGAGTGGACGTGGAGTTCAAGCTAGCAAGTGTTGGTGTAGAACAATATGGAAAGGATCTTGTTCGCCTCAAAGCCATACTTAATGAGTTATACAAGGATTCTAAGTCAAAGCCACTGCTCGTTGCACCTGGAGGATTCTTTGATTAGCAATGGTTGGCTAATCTTCTTCAAGTTTCAGGGTTAGGAGTTCTCAATGCCTTAACACATCATATATAACCTAGGTGGAGGTGAGTATGGCGCACTCGAGCTACTTGTAATATCTCTATTTTAAATCTGACATGCTATGTGTTGACGCCAAGTCACTTTCTGCAAACGCCGAGGAAACGAAGATTCTCCTCGTCGAATTTCTGCAAGAAAAGTCCCTGGAGACCGGATGCTCCGGTGGGAACCCTTCGACGCTCAAGTCAGTAACTCGGGAACAGACAAGAGTTAGCTTCACATAAGAAAGCTTATGGGTTAGAGTTCAGAATCCTTCCCTCTTCGTAAATGTGGGCTTTTATACTTGTTCAAAGATCTCTCCTTCTCCATGCTTTCAGAAGGTTATCGATTTCGTAATATCTTCGTCCGATAACGAACAAAAAGGAGGGCCTGATAGTGTCAGGTCACATCGTTACTGTGTGTCAGAGGTGTCCCGCTTGAGTTGCTTTCTGCCAGCACGGCCTTACAAGTATCGGGCGGCTACGCCTGTATCAGGTATGCGCCGTTAAGAGGTATGGCCACATGCGGCTGCAAGCGAGTTGTTGGCCCAGATGGCAACCCAAGAGGAGAGGTGAATTGGGTTCTTAAGAATTTAACCTTTTGAAACTATGTGCTTTGAATTAAAAGAGATTAAGTGCAAGATAAATGCTAAGAACAAATAAAGAGATAGAGTGAGAGAGTCAAAACACGACAAACACAAAGATTTTATAGTGGTTCAGTGTATCCAACACCTACGTCCACTCCCAAGTATCACTTGGGTCCACACTATAATCTACTTGATTACAGCCGAGTTGTTTTACAAGCTCACAACTCAAAACTTGTTGTTTCCCCTGGGATTACAACGAACCCAGCTGGTTTTCCGGGCTCACCTGCACACAATCCAACCATAAGCTCTCCTTAGCTTGTATCAAGGTATACTACCTCCACTAATTCAATCCCCTGATTGAATCAGCAAACACAAATGGAAAATAGAGTTTAGAGTACAAAACAGCTCCTCAAATGAGCAAATAAACAATAAACTAAACAAGGATAAGAAAATCCTGTTTGAAGCTATTTGAATGTGTACTTTTCTTCTTTTCCTCTTCTCCTTTGAAAGATTGAATCAGGGCCTCAGCTCAGATTCTTCAGAAATTTACAGTTGAGAAGTTGAGGATTTGGGGCTTTTGCTATCTTTCTTCTAAAGATGGAAATCTCTTTGAACTTGAGAAGCTTGCAGATTTCTCTTTGAGCTTTTTGAGGTTGATGGATTTGAGCTCTAAGTCTTTTCTCTTGATTTTTCTCTCTTTTTTACAGAGTATTTTTCTTGATTTTTCTTCTTTTCTTTTGTATGTGCTCTCTCTCTTCAAACTAACGATTTTTCCCTTTATATAGATATCTTAATCCAGGTTTAGGTGGAAAATATAGCCGTTGTGAGATATATGGATTCTTCTACATACAAAGAAAATAGCCGTTAGAGGTTAGGTGAAAAGAAATCTTACCATTGAAGTCCGTTCTGACAGATAAAAAATCCATTCCTGACAGGTTGGAGTCGGCTCCAACTTTTTAGGTGTCGGCTTCAAGTCGAGTGTTCAATAATAGTAAAGAAAAAGTTGTTGGGGAGTCGGCTCCGAGAAAGGTAAGTGTCGGCTCATCGCTTTCGGGAGTCGGCTCTGTAAACTGTAAGTGTCGGCTCTAGAAAAGTCCATAAAAACACGCTCTCTGTTCTCAGGTTAGAGTCGGCTCCAGAAACTCAGGTGTCGGCTCCTGAAATCTTAGGTGTTGGCTCCCGAATTCTAGGTGTTGGCTCCAGAAACTGAAATAGAATGCACTTCTCTGTATCTCAGATTGGAGTGGGCTCCGAAACCCTGGGTGTCGACTCCAGACCGTGCCAAAATCCCAGAAACCTTCTGATATGCCTTGGGGTCGGCTCCTGACTATTTGGGTATCGACTCCAAGCTCTGAACTTTGAAAAGTTCTTTTAAAACATTGATTCAAACATGTTTCTTTATTATTTTTGATTGATCAAACATTTTTAATCCCTGAAACACTTGTTAAATCTATTAGAAACAAAATGAATATACTCATGTCTTTTATTAATCATCAAAATCAAGAATTGGGTCAACAATCTCCCCCTTTTTGATGATTACAAAAACATTGAGTATATGCATGATTAAACAATAAGATTTTCAAATCAAATTTCTCAAATATTTATTCCTCACAGGTAAGCTCCCCCTGAATGAGGTAGCTCCCCCCTATGATACTCAATTTAACATTTATTCTTTTCTTTTAACAGTAAACTTTTAATGTTTGATACCAATTAAACTGTTATATCAATTTTAACATCTATTTATCCTTTCAATGCATATATGACAATTACTTCTCCCTATATGCAATTAATTAGATGCCAATTAAACAGTTATTTGTTCCAATGCATCTACAAATATGCAATTAAATGCTTTTCCCTTTTATAACTTTCAATGCATATACGACTATCAATTACTTCTCCTCCTTTTTTGTAATCAACAAAAAGGTTACGAAGTTTTAAGTGAAATGACAAAATTGATAGATGCTTCAAAGATCAAATGACATTTATAAAGTATCAAATAAGTTCATTATATCATAATGTCAAACATTACATCATATTGCAAAAAGAAACTTCATTACATCAAAATTTCAAACTAAACTCCATTACATTAGAACTTTAATGAAAAGTAAATCAACATCAAACTAAACTAAACATCATCAAAGAACTTCATTACAATATGATCAAAAATTAGTTCTAAGAAGTCTTTGCAATTCTTCTACTATTTTTTCCATTCCTTCACTTTGAGTTCTTACAAATTCTTTTAGTCTTCTATCAACAAATCCACATGTGATCATAATTTTGTCCTGAAGCTCAGCATTGCATTTGGAGTAGGTCTCTGAATCTCCACCAATATCTTTAAGCTCTTCAAAAATATTCTTGAGATCATTCTTCAAAGCTTCTGCTGAGGCTCCAAGTATAGACTCAAATTTACCAATTTTTTTATCCAAAGAATAAAGGGTCTCTCTCAGGTTCATGAATTGGCTATCTAGCTCAGATTTCATTTCTTCCTTGTGAGTAGCAAAAATACTTCTAAGCTGTTTTAACGGAATATCATAAAAACCAATAGATGACTGACCAAAAGTGGAAGGAACAGGTGGAGCTGGAGGTACATTCTGACTGGGCTCTAGTGAGCTGTGTCTCACAGATGGTCCTGCCTCAAAAGGGCAGGCACATTAGTCTCAGCAACCACTACAAGAAAATACTGAAATAGCGACACAAATTTAGCGACGCAATTATGCGTCGCAAAATTGCGACCACTTTGCGATGCCTCTGTGACAACAAAATATTGCGATATAATTAGCGACGCATTAGCGACTCAATAAACCAAAAAATCAAAAAAAAAATTAATTTTTTTATTTAGCGATGCAAATAATGCGTCGTAATATTTTTAAATTAATTTTTTATAAAATATAAATATTGGAAAAAAATATTGCGATGCAACTCAGTGCGTCGCAATGTTTTTAAAAGAATTAAATATGTTAAATAGCGACGTAATAAACCAGAAAATTAGAAAAATTATTTTTAATTTAGCGACGCACCAATTGCGTCGCAAATAATTTAAATAAAATTAAATTTTATAAATATAAATATTAGAAAAAAATATTGCGATGCAACTCAGTGCATCGCAATGTTTTTAAAAAATTAAATATATTAAATAACAACGCATTAGCAAGGCAATAAATCAAAAAATTAGAAAAATTATTTTAATTTAGTGACGCACCAATTGTGTCGCAAATAATTTAAATTAAATTAAATTTTAAATTATAAAATTAGAAAAAAATATTACAATGCAACTCAGTGCGTCGCAATATTTTTTAAAAAATTAAATATATTAAATAGCGACGCATTAGCGATGCAATAAACCAAAAAATTAGAAAAATTATTTTAATTTAGCGACGCACCAATTGCATCGCAAATAATTTAAATGAAATTAAATTTTATAAAGTATAAATATTAGAAAAAAATATTACGATGCAACTCAGTGCGTCGTAATATTTTTAAAAAAATTAAATATATTAAATAGCGACGCATTAGCGACGAAATAAACATAAAATGAGAAAAAATATATTTAATATAGCGATGCAAAAATTGCATCATAAATATTAATAAAAAAATTAATTTTTATAAAATATAATTATGAAATAAAAATATTACGATGCAACTCAGTGCGTCGCAATATATTTGAAAAATATAATAATTTTAAATAGCGACGCATTAGCGATGCAATAGACCAAAAAATTGTAAAAATTAATTTTAATTTAGCGACGCACAAATTGCGTCACAATTATTTTAAATTAAATTAATTTTTATAAATATTAATATGAAAAAAAATATTACGATGCAAAAAAGTGCGTCGCAATGTTTTTAAAAAACTTAATTATTTTAAATAGCGACGCATTAGTGACGCAATAAACCAGAGAAATATAAAATTATTTTTAAATTTAGTGATGCAATAATTGCATCGCAAGTAATTTAAATAAAATTTATTTTAAGAAAATAGTATTATGAAATAAAATATTGCGATGCAATCCAGTGCATCGCAATGTTTTGTTAAAAATAAATATGTTAATTAGCAACGTAATAGCGATGCAATAGAATAGTAAAGTAATAAAAAAAATTTTATTTAACGGCGCAAATTAATGCATCATAATATTTTAAAAAAAATTCATAATGCCAAATTAGTGAGGCATTAGTGACGCAATAAATTAGAAAATATAATTAAAAATTAATAATGTCTGAGATCGATCGTCGTCGACCGTGATCGATCATGGCTTCGATCGATCGCAACCGTCGGGTCGTCGCCGATCGGATCGATCGCGACGATCCGAGATCGATCGTCGCCGACCGGGATCGATCATGGCTTGGATCGATGGAAATTGTTGGATCATCGCCGATCGAGATCGATCATGGCTTTGATCGATCGCAACCGTCGGATCATCATCGATCCGATCGATCACGATAGTCCGAGATCGGTAGTCGCCGACCGGGATCGATCATGGCTTCGATCGATCGCAACCCTCGATCGTCACCGATCCGATCGATCGCGACGGTCCAACATCGGTCATCACCGATCAGGATCGATCAAGGCTTGGATCGATCGCAACCGTCGGATCATCGCCGACCAGGATTGATCATGGCTTCGATCGATCGCAACCGTCGGATCATCGCCGATCCGATCGATCGCCATGGTCCGAGAGAGATCGTCGCCGACCGGGATCGATCGTGGCTTGGATCGATCGCAACCGTTGGATCGTCGCTGACCGAGATCGATCACGGCTTGGATCGATCGCAACCATCGGATCATCGCTGACTGGGATCGATCATGGCTTCGATCGATCGCAACCGTCGGATCATCGCTGATCCGATCGATCGCCACGATCCGAGAGAGGTCATCGCCGACTGGGATCGATCATGGCTTGGATCGATCGCAACTGTCGGATCGTCGCCGATCGGGATCGATCATGGCTTGGATCGATCGCAACCGTCGGATCATCGCCGACCGGGATCGATCATGGCTTGGATCGATCGCAACCATCAGATCATCGCCAATCCGATCGATCGCCACGGTCCGAGATAGGTCATCGCCGACCGGGATCGATCATGGCTTGGATCGATCGCAACCGTCGGATCGTCGCCGACCAGGATCGATCATGGCTTGGATCAATCGCAACCGTCGGATCATCGCCGACCGGGATCGGTCAGGGCTTCGATCGATCGCAACCGTCGGATCATCGCCGACCGGGATCGATCATGGCTTCGATCGATTGTAACCGTCGGATCGTCGCCGATCCGATCGATCGCCACGGTCCGAGATAGGTTGTCACCGACCGGGATCGATCATGGCTTGGATCGATCGCAACCGTTGAATCGTCACCGACCAAGATCGATCATGGCTTGGATCGATCGCAACCGTCAGATCATCGCCGACCGGGATCGATCATGGCTTGGATCGATCGCAACCGTCAGATCGTCGCCGATCCGATCGATCGCGACGGTCCGAGATAGGTCATCACCGACCGGGATTGATCATGGCTTGGATCGATCGCAACCGTCGGATCGTCGCCGATCGGGATCGATCATGGCTTGGATTGATCGCAACCATCGGATACTCGCCGACCGGGATTGATCGCAACCGTCGGATCATCGCCGACCGGGATCGATCATGGCTTGGATCGATGGCAACCGTTAGATACTCGCCGATCGGGATCGATCATGGCTTGGATCGATCGCAACCATCGGATCATCACCGATCCGATCGATCGCAATGGTCCGAGATAGGTCGTCGCCGATCGGGATCGATCATGGCTTGAATCGATCGCAACCATCGGATCATCGCCGACCGATATCGATCATGGCTTGGATCGATCGCAATCGTCGGATCCTCGCAGATCGGGATCGATCATAGCTTGGATCGATCACAACCATCGGATCGTCACCAATCCGATCGATCGCCACGGTCCGAGATAGGTCGTCACCGACCGGGATCGATCATGGCTTGGATCGATCGTAACCGTCGGATCGTTTATAATTATTAAAAAAAAGTAATGGAAAAGTTTAAAATAAATATTAAACAAATATTGCGACGCCGTAGCGATGCATTTCTAAAGAAAAAAATAAACAAATATTGCGACACAATTTGTGCATCGCAATTATTATCATAAATTATAAATATTATATAAATATTAAAAAATTATTGCGACGCCATAGCGATGCATTTTTGAAGAAAAAACAAACAAATATTGCGACGCAATGTATGCATCGCAATTATTTTTAGTAAATATAATTTTTATCAGTATTAATATATAAAAGAAATATAATATTACGATGCATTAGTTGCATCGCAATGTTTTTTCTATAAATATATGTAATGAAAAAGTTTTAAAAAAATATTGCGACACAATTTGTGCGTCGCAATTATTATCATAAATTATAAATATTATCATTTATAAATATTAAAAAATTATTGCAACGCATTATCGAAGAAAATAATAAACAAATATTGCGATGCAACTAATGCGTCACAATAGTTTTTAGTAAATATTTTTTATCAGTAATAATAAATAAAACAATATAATATTGCGACGCATTCGTTGCGTCGCAATGTTTTTTCTATAAATAGATGTAACGAAAAGTAAAAAAAATATTGCGATGCAATTTGTGCATCGCAATTATTATCATAAATTATAATTTTTATCATTTATAAATATTTTAAAAAATAAATAAAACATAAATTATTATTTTAATTATTTAAAAATATTAAAAAAATATTGCGATGCCTTAGCGATGCAATTTCTAGAAAATAAAAATAATTTTTCCGCCGGACATTGGCGCCAAGTTAGTGATGCATTAGCGACGCAATAAATTAGAAAATATAATTAAAATTAATAATGTCCGAGATCGATCGTTGTCGACCGTGATCGATCATGGTTTCGATTGATCGCAACCGTCGGGTCGTCGCCGATCGGATCGATCGCGACGGTTCGAGATCGGTCGTCGCCGACCGGTATCGATCATGGCTTGGATCGATGGCAACTGTCGGATCATCGCCGATCGAGATCGATCATGGCTTCGATCGATCGCAACCGTCGGATCGTCACCGATCCGATCGATCGCGACAGTCCGAGATCGGTAGTCACCGACCGGGATTGATCATGGCTTCGATCGATCGCAACCCTTGATCGTCACCGATCCGATCGATCACGACGGTCCGACATCGATCGTCACGATCAGGATCGATCATGGCTTAGATCGATCGCAACCGTCGGATCATCGCCGACCGGGACCGATCATGGCTTCGATCGATCGCAACCATCGGATCGTCACCGATCCGATCGATCGCCATGGTCCAAGAGAGGTCGTCGTCGATCGGGATCGATCATGGCTTAGATCGATCGCAACCGTCGGATCATCACCGACCGGGATCGATCATGGCTTGGATCGATCGCAACCGTCAGATCATCGCCGATCGGGATCGATCATGGTTTCGATCGATCGCAACCGTCGGATCATCGCCGATCGATCGATCGCCATGGTCCGAGAGAGGTCATCGCCGACCAGGATCGATCATGGTTTGGATCGATCGCAACCATCGGATCATCGCCGACCGGATCGATCATGGCTTGGATCGATCGCAACCGTCGGATCATCGCCGATCGGGATCGATCATGGCTTGGATCGATCGCAACCGTCGGATCCTCACCGACCGGGATCGATCATGGCTTGGATCGATCGCAACCATCGGATCGTCGCCGATCCGATCGATCGCCACTGTCCGAGATAGGTCGTCGCCGTTCGGGATCGATCATGGCTTAGATCGATCGCAACCATCGGATCGTCGCCGACCAGGATCGATCATGGCTTGGATCGATCGCAACCGTCGGATCATCGCCGACCGGGATCGGTCATGGCTTCGATCGATCGCAACCGTCGGATCATCGCCGACCGGGATCGATCATGGCTTCGATCGATCGTAACCGTCGGATCGTCGCTGATCCGATCGATCGCCACGGTCCGAGATAGGTCGTCGCCGACCGGGATCAATCATGGCTTGGATCGATCGCAACCATCGGATCGTCGCTGACCATGATCGATCATGGCTTGGATCGATCGCAACCGTCGGATCATCGCCGACCGGGATCGATCATGGCTTGGATCGATCGCAACCGTCGGATCGTCGCCGATCCGATCGATCGCGACGGTCCGAGATAGGTCATCGCCGACCGGGATCGATCATGGCTTGGATCGATCACAACCGTCGGATCGTCGCCGACCGGGATCGATCGCAACCGTCGGATACTCACCGACTAGGATCGATCATGGCTTGGATCGATCGCAACTATCGGATCATCGCCGACCGGGATCGATCATGGCTTGGATCGATCGCAACCATCGGATCATCGCCAACCGGGATCAATCATGGCTTGGATCGATCGCAACCGTCGGATCATCGCCGATCGATCGATCGCGACGGTCCGAGATAGGTCGTCGCCGACCGGGATCGATCATGGCTTGGATCGATCGCAACCGTCGGATCGTTGCCGATCGGGATCGATCATGGCTTGGATCGATCGCAACCGTTGGATCCTCGCCGATCGAGATCGATCATGGCTTGGATCGATCGCAACCATCGGATCGTCGCCGATCGATCGATCGCCACGGTCCGAGATAGGTCGTCACCGATCGGGATCGATCATGGCTTGGATCGATCGCAACCGTCGGATCGTTTATAATTATTAAAAAAAAAAGTAATGAAAAAGTTTAAAAAAAGTATTAAACAAATATTGCGACGCCGTAGCGATGCATTTTCGAAAAAAAAAATAAACAAATATTGCGACGCAATGTATGCGTCGTAATTATTTTTAGTAAATATAATTTTTATCAGTAATAATAAATAAAAGAAATATAATATTGCGATGCATTAGTTGCGTCGCAATGTTTTTTCTATAAATATGTAATGAAAAAGTATAAAAAATTATTGCGATGCAATTTGTGCATCGCAATCATTATCATAAATTATAAATATTATCATTTATAAATATTAAAAAATTATTGCGACGTCGTAGCGATGCATTTTTGAAGAAAAATAAATAAATATTGCGACGCAATGTATGCGTCGCAATTATTTTTAGTAAATATAATTTTTATCAGTAATAATAAATAAAAGAAATATAATATTGCGACGCATTAGTTGTCGCAATGTTTTTTCTATAAATATATGTAATGAAAAAGTATAAAAAAATATTGCGATGCAATTTGTGCGTCGCAATTATTATCATAAATTATAAATATTATCATTTATAAATATTAAAAATTATTGCGACGCCGTAGCGATGCATTTTTGAAGAAAAAATAAACAAATATTGCGACGCAATGTATGCATCGCAATTATTTTTAGTAAATATAATTTTTATCAGTATTAATAAATAAAAGAAATATAATATTGCGACGCATTATTTGCATCGCAATGTTTTTTCTATAAATATATGTAATAAAAAAGTTTAAAAAAATATTGCGAATTTGTGCGTCGCAATTATTATCATAAATTATAAATATTATCATTTATAAATATTAAAAAATTATTGCGACGCCGTAGCGATGCATTTCGAAGAAAATAATAAACAAATATTGCGACGCAACTAATGCATCGCAATTTTTTAGTAAATATATTTTTATCAGTAATAATAAATAAAACAAATATATTATGACGCATTCGTTGCGTCGCAATTTTTTTTCTATAAATAGATGTAACGAAAAGTAAAAAAAATATTGCGACGCAATTTGTGCGTCGCAATTATTATCATAAATTATAATTTTTATCATTTATAAATATTTAAAAATAAATAAAAAATAAATTATTATTTTAATCATTTAAAAATATTAAAAAAATATTACGATACCTTAGCGATGCAATTTCTAGAAAATAAAAATAATTTTCTCGCCGGACATTGGCGCCAAGTTAGCGACGCATTAGTGACGCAATTAGTTGCGTCGCTATTTTTTTCATAAAATATAATAAGGCCAAATTAACGATGGATTAGCGACGCATTGTTGCGTCGCTAATACATAATAAATTTAAAAAAAAATTGCGACCGATTAGCGACGCAATATTTGCGTCGCTAATCACTTATATATAAGTCGGCCGGCCTTCTCTTCTTCTTCCCCGTCTTGACCTAGCCGCCGCCCTCACCAAAACCTCTCCGGCTCCCACCGTTTCGCTGCTCCGGCTCCCCCCCTCCGGTGCTCCGGCTCCCCGGCGGTCTCCTCCAACTCCGGCGTCTCCTCTCGACCGAGGTAAGCCCCCCCACCCTCTTCCAAATTTTTTTAAAAAAAATTTTCCTCCAGGCCACGGCCAAGACCGTGGCCGTCTTCTCCGGCCACGGCCGCTGCCGTGGCCGGCAGTGGCCTGGCCACGGTGGCCAGGCCACAGTAGTAAAAAAAAAAAAAATTTGGTAACAGGGGGGTGGGGAAAACCCCCCCCCCCCATTTTGTCTTCTCCGGCCACGGCCGCTGCCGTGGCCGGCAGGGGCCTGGCCACCGGCCAATCAAAAAAAAATTGTAACAGGGGGCCCCATTTTGTCTTCTCCGGCCACGGCCGCTGCCGTGGCCGGCAGTGGCCTGGCCACGGTGGCCAGGCCACAGTAAAAAAAAATTTTAACAGAGGGGTGGGGAAACCCCCCCCCCCCCCATTTTGTCTTCTCCGGCCACGGCCGTGGCCGCGGCCGGAGAAGCCGGCCACGACACCGGTGGTGAGGACAAAAAAAAATATGTCTATTATGGGGGTGGGGAAAACCCCCCCTCCCCTTTTATCTTCCACGGCCACGGCCGTGGCCTGGCCACGGTGGCCAGGCAAAAAAAAAAATTATTTATGCAATAATTTTTATGCATTTGTAGTTATTTACAATTTTTATGTCTTGATTATTTACATTCTGCTTCAAATTGAATGATGCATTAAATTATGTAATGCTTGAATGAAAGTTATGTTGTAGTTTTATTTAATTCTCAAGAACACATTAGTACTTTCAATGATTTATATTTTAGTCTTCACAAACAATTATATTCGACATAATCTTAAGAAGCCATTGACTATATATAGAACACTATGCCTCTATTTGTAGAATTGACAAGAATTTATGAATAACAAGCATAAGTTCGATTGTCTTCGGATTTTCATATTATTAATCACAGCACTATAACCTTTAGACCCGTTTGAGAATTTGTAAGATTTAGTCTTGCAAATTCTCAAATTGTCCTGGTGGACAGTTTGAGAATATTTTTGCGATATGGTAGTCTGCTATTAATCATCTTTGAGATTGCGGTTTGTATTTGCTCATACGTTCTCCTAGTGTGGCATATATGCCACACATTTAGGAGAACATATGGGGAAATGCTGCTGAAATTTCAACACCGATTAAACATAGAGGTTTTTTAAAATTTAACTTTTTTTATAAGTGTTAAATTTTTACATAGTCAATCATTAATCATAATTTAATTGTATGAATCTTTAGTATTTTCAGTATGACGGGCAGAGGTAGATCTACCGATGACAGACGGAGTGAGCAGGGACGTAGCCCTGCTGCATCAGATCACATGAGCATCGGAGATGGAGAGTTCGGATCTCCAGCAGTCACACAGCCTTCGATCTCTCCAGCAGTATTACCATCCAGCCGATCGACACATACCTCCAAGAGTTCTTCCACCATCGGCCGCACCGTACTTCGACTTGATGCTCAGGTGCTGTAAGTATATACTAATTAAAAATATGTTTATATTTTTAAGTCAATTACTTATAAACATGCATTTTTTAACAGATTTATTGAGCAGCATCATGTATCCAGTCACATCAGCGCCGTATTTCAGAGGCGTGCAGATCCCAGTGGCTACGATTGGCGCCATGTATCTCCAGCCACGAGGGAGTTTTATTTTTCTGAGTTTCAAGTAAACTTATTAAATATAATTTATCACAGATATAAAATTTTTTAATCTTAATAAATTTAAACTAACTGTTGTTGATCCACTCATTGATTTTGATGATTAATAAAGGAATTGAGTATATTTATTTGATTACTAATGGATTTCATAAGTGTTTCAGGACTTAAATTTATTAATTTGATCAATTTAACGGAATTAAGAAATAATTTTTAAAATATATACAAATCAGAGATTTTAAAGTTTCAGAGCTTGGAGTCGACACCTAGAATGTCTGGAGCCGACCCCATGGCCAATTCAATTTTAATCTGATTTTTGATATAACCTGGAGCCGACACCTAGAGTTTCAGAGCCGACACCTAAGGTTTCGGAGTCGACACTTTACTGTGTCAGGAGCCGACTCTGTTGCTGGAACAGAGCGATGATTTTTCTGAGCATCCTGGAGCCGACACCTTCAGTTTTCGGGAGCCGACACCTGACGATGGCGAGCCGACACTTGCTTTTGCGGAGCCGACTCCATGACGAACTCAGAATTTACTATTTATGGAAAAATGATTCGGAGCCGACACCTAAAAAGCTGGAGCCGACTCCAACCCACCTGGATGAAAAAAAAAATGCCAGATCAGCTCTAACGGTAATATTTTTGATTTCTGACATCTAACGGCTTTTTTTTTGAATGGAAAATCCTTCCAGGTACACTCCAATGGCTAGATTTCCATCCAAAAATGAATCAAAGGAAAATCTATAAAAAGGGAAAAAACAACCGTTTGAATATATAGAAAGAGAGAGATAGAAACGGATAGACACAATCAAAAATCAAAATCCTAGAAGTCTTGAGCCATATATCCAAGAGAGGAGCTTTCAATTTCTAAACCTTCCACTCCACAAAGCTCAAAGAAGAATCCAAGCCGTTCAAATAGAGGAAAATTGGAGGATTCTCATCTAGAAGAAAGAGACCACCTTTTCAATCTTCTCAACTGCATCCACTATGAAGAATCGGAGCTGAGGCTTGATTCAACCCAGCAAGGAGAAGAGGAAAAGAAGAAAAGAAGAAAAGCTCAAAGCCAAACAACTTCAAATCAGGCTTTTCTAAACCTATTTACTTTTCTTTGAATATCTGCTCATTAAGGAGCTGTGAAAATTTGTAAAACATTTATATACTTGCTTGTGCCTAGTTCAATCAAAGGGGATTGAACTAGTGGAGGTTGTTAACCTCGGGTCAAGCTAGTTTTGCTTGAGTCTTTGGTTTTGTGCTGGTAAGCCCGAAAAACTGGTTGGGTTCGTTGTGATCCCGGGTAAAACAACAAGTTTGAGTTGTGAACTTGTAAAACAACTCGACTGTAATCGAGGAGATTATAGTGTGGACCCAAGTAGGATCTTGGGAGTGGATGTAGGTGTTGGATACACCGAACCGCTATAAAATCTTTGTGTTTGCCGTGCTTCCATTGACTCTATCTCTATCTCTATTTTATTCACTGTACTTTGTATTTACATTGCATTTGCTTTCATTCTTCTTAAGCAAACATTTTTTTAAAAAAGGCTAAATTTTTTAAAAACCCAATTCACCCCCCCTCTTGGGTTGTCATCTGGGCCAACAATTGGTATCAGAGCAAGTGCTCATTAGATTTTGATCACACGATCAAGAGCTAAAGATCCAAATGGCAACTCAAGTTGGTCATTTGCTGAAGGTCATTCAACAAATAGACCTCCTTTATTTAATGGTTCCAACTATTCTTATTGGAAAGCTAGAATGAGGATATTCATTCAAGCTTCTGATTATGAATTGTGGAGTGTTATAACTAATGGACCTAGTACACCCACACGTTGTTGATGGCACTATTGTTCCTAAGCCCGAAAGGGATTGGAATGATAATGATAGGAAAATGGCACAGCTCAATGCGAAGGCCATGAATGTCTTATATTGCTCTTTAGATGCTAATGAATTTAATAGAATCTCCATTGTAATTCCGCAAAGGAGATTTGGGATAGATTAGAGGTTACCCATGAGGGTACAAATCAAGTAAAAGAATCCAAAATAAATATTCTGGTTCATAAATATGAATTATTTTGCATGGAACAAACTGAAAATATAGCTAGCATGTATACTAGATTTACTGATATTGTAAATGGGTTGAAAAGTTTAGGCAAAACATATTCTAACTCTGAACTTGTTCAAAAAATTCTCAGGTCACTTCCAAGAACGTGGGAAGCGAAGGTGACAGCAATCCAAGAAGCAAAGGACCTCAACACCTTACCCTTAGAGGAGCTTCTAGGATCCTAATGACCCATGAATTGACCATGAAGCAGCACTTAGAAGAAGATGTGAAGAAGAAAAAGACCATAGCTCTTAAGGCTGCTGAAAATGAGGAGAGCTGCAATGATAGTGAAGAAGATGATGATGAGAGCTCTTCTAGCAAGAAAGTTCAAAAAATTCATGAGAAGAAAGAGACCCTTCCACAAGAAGAAATTTGGAACTAAGATGGAAGGAGAAAAAGAAAAAGATAAGGACAAGGATAAAGAGAAAGACCCCTTGATTTGCTATGAATGTAAGAAACAGGGGCATTACAGATATGATTGTCCTTAACTAAAAAAGTCTTTCAAGAAGAAGAAGAAAGCCTATGTTGCAACCTGGAGCGACAGCGATGAATCTTCATCGGAGGAAGAACAAAAGGAGGTTGCTAACATTTGCTTTATGGCAAACGAAGAGGATGAGGTAAGTTCTGAAAACCCTTGCGATGAATTGCTTTTGATGAATTATTTGATGCTTTTAATGAACTTGTCGGTGATTTCAAAATTTTGAAAAAGAAATATAAGTTTTTAAAAAATGAAAATTTAACTTTGATTGAAGAAAAAGAAAATCTTAATAAAGAAACCAAAGTGCTGAAATATGAAAAAGACAATTTGACTAAAGAAAAAGAATCAATTTCTAATGAAAATGATAAACTAAAGAAGGAAGTTGATAAATATAAAAGTATTGTTGATAAATTAACTTATAGTTTAGAAAAACTTAATTTATTGTTAAGTAATCAAAGAGCTATATATGATAAGGCTGGTTTAGGATATAGGCCTAATTTGAAACAAAAATTTCTCAAAAACTTTTTTAAAAAGGAATAAAACCTTGATAATGTTACATGTCATTACTGTAACAAGAAGGGACACAAAGTTTTTGAATGTAATTTTAAGAAAATAGAGAAGAAGATAAATAGTAAAGGAAAGAAAATTTGGGTTCCTAAAGGAATAATTGTTTATGCTACTAACCATGAAGGACCCAAGAAAGCTTGGGTACCTAAATATAAGACTTAATTATTTTTGCAGGAGTGTCTTGCGGCCAAAAGATCAAAGAGAAAGTGGTATCTCGATAGCGGCTGCTCAAGGCACATGACGGGTGACAAGGATCAATTCATCACCCTTGAAAGCAAAAGAGGAGGAGTAGTTACATTTGGCGACAATGGCAAAGGCCAAATCTTGGGGTTTGGTAACATTCAAATAACTCCCTCCACATATATTGAAAATGTCTTATATGTTGATGGTTTGAAACATAATTTAATTAGCATTAGTCAATTATGTGACAAAGGTTTTAAAGTATCATTTGAATCTTCTATATGCACAGTTTCTAATCCCATTGATAATAGCATTATTTTTATTGGAAATAGAAATGACAATGTATACCTGATTGATTTAGACAATTTGTCTACAAGTAATCATTGCCTAGTTGCTAATAATGCTAATATAAATGAGATTGGTTGGTTGTGGCATCGTAGATTAGGTCATGCAAGCACACACCTATTTCAAAATTAATAAGAATGGATTTAGTAAAAGGACTTCCACAATTAGATTTTGAAAATAATAAAATCTGTGATGCATGTCAATTTGGGAAACAAACTAGAAATTCTTTCAAAACTAAAAATATTGTTTCCACTTCTAGGCCACTTGAACTACTTCACATGGATCTTTTTGGACCTACTAGAACCACAAGTCTAGGAGGAAAGAAATATGGTCTTGTGATTGTAGATGATTACTCTAGATACACTTATGGTTATTTTTAGCTTACAAAGATGAGACTTTCTCGATATTCCTAAAATTCTTTAAGAAAGTCACAAATGAGAAAAACAACACCATAGTGTCTCTAAGAAGTGATCATGGCACTGAATTTGAAAATCATTTATTTGAAAGTTTTTGCATAGAAAATGGCATCCATCATAATTTTTCTGCACCTAGAACACCGCAGCAAAATGGTGTAGTTGAAAGAAAAATAGAACCCTAGAAGACATGGCCCGTACCATGCTATGTGAAAGTAACTTACCAAAATATTTTTGGGCAGAAGCTATAAACACGGCATGTCCTTAATAGAGCTTTAATTAGGCCAATCATTAAGAAAACACCTTATGAACTTTGGAATAATAGAAAACCAAACATAAGCTACTTTCATGCATTTGATTGTAAGTGTTTCATTCACAACAATGGCAAAGATAACCTAGGAAAATTTGATGCAAAATCTGATGAAGGCATATTCTTAGGATATTCAACATCAAGTAAGGCTTATAGAGTTTTAACAAGAGAAACTTAATAGTAGAAGAATCTATTCATGTAGTCTTTGATGAATCTTTAGCATCAAGTTCTAAAAAGATTGATGATGAGGAAGATACAAACATTCTAGAAAGAGACATTGAAAAATTAAATATAGATGTATCTTCAGATCATGAACAAGAAGCTAAAGATAATGATTCTCCTAGGTTGATGTTATTGATAGAAATCGTAATGATATAGATCTACCTAGAGATTGGAGATATGCCTATGGTCATCCAAGAGAATTAATTATAGGTGATCCATCTCAAGGAGTAAGAACTAGATCATCAATGAGAAACATCAATAATCATCTTGCATTTGTATCTCAAATTGAACCAAAACTATTGAAGAAGCTGAAAAAGATAATAACTGGATGTTAGCCATGCAAGAAGAATTAAATCAATTCACAAGAAATAATGTTTGGACATTAGTAGATAGACCTAAGGATCATTCTGTAATAGGATCAAAATGGGTATTTAGAAATAAATTAGACGAAAATGGCATAGTAATAAGAAACAAAGCTAGATTAGTTGCAAAAGGATATAATCAAGAAGAAGGAATTGATTTTGATGAGACTTTTGCACCTGTAGCTAGACTTGAAGCAATTAGATTGTTACTCTTGCATTTGCATGTCATATGCATATAACTTATTTCAAATGGATGTTAAAAGCACATTCTTAAATGGATTTATAAATGAAGAAGTTTTGTTGAACAACCACTGGGATTTGAAGATCATGAATTTTCAAATTATGTTTTTAAATTACACAAAGCACTATACGGTTTGAAACAAGCACCTAGGGCTTGGTATGATAGATTAAGTAAATTTCTGATTGAAAATGATTTTGTAGAGGAAATGTCGATAAAACACTATTTCTGAAAACAAAAGATAAAGATTTATTAGTAGTATAGATATGTTGATGATATTATTTTGGTGCTACTAACAATTTGTTTTGTCAAGAATTTGCAAAGTTAATGCAGGGTGAATTTGAAATGAGTATGATGGGAGAACTCAACTTCTTCCTAGGACTTCAAATCAAACAAAGCAAAGAAGGAATCTTCATCAATCAAGCCAAATACACAAAAGAACTGCTCAAGAAATTTGGAATGGAGTCAATCAAACCACTTGGGACACCTATGAGTCCTTCGTGCAAATTGGACAAGATGAAGATGGTAAGAAAGTAGATCAAAAACATTACAGAGGTATGATTGGATCTCTTCTTTACCTAACTGCTAGTAGACTAGATATTATGTTTGCAGTATGTTATGTGCTAGATTTCAATCTGAACATAAAGAATCTCACTTAATTGCTGTAAAAAGAATTTTAAGATATTAAGTGGAACTAAAAATGTAGGTTTATGGTATTCTAGAGACTCAACCTTAAATTTAATTGCATTCTATTCTGACTATGCTGGATGTAAATTGGATAGAAAAAGCACTAGTGGTGCATGTCAATTCTTAGGATGTAACTTAATCTCTTGGTTTAGCAAAAAGCAAAATTCGGTTGCATTATCTACTGCTGAAGCAGAATATGTTGCAGCTGAAAGTTGCTGTGCTCAAATCCTTTGGATTAAGAGATAACTTGAAGATTATGGCATAACCCCCGACAAAACACCAATTAGATGTGATAACACGAGTGCAATAAATCTAACTAAAAATTCAATTCAACATTCAAGAACAAAACACATTGAGATTAGATATCATTTTATAAGAGAACATGTAGCTAATAATAATTTGTCTTGAATATGTTAATACAGAGGAACAATTAGCTGACATATTTACAAAACCTTTGAGTGAAGAAAGATTTTGTTATCTTAGAGGTGAATTAGGGATATGTGACCCTATGGATTGATTTTGATACATTAAGGAATGAGAATCTAAAATTTCTATCAATTTCTTGATATTTCCTTCACTATTTTAAGGATAAATTATCTAGTCATTCGAGCTACTTGATCCTTAATACTCCATAATTTTATCAAAATTTTATAAGATTTATTTTGACAAGTTTCAGTCATTTGTATCTCATTTTTTTTGCTGAATTTGTCTCAGGAGTCGACACCTAAGACTGTATCGCTCTTGGTCCTTGACCTTGGAGCCGACACCTGTGAATTCGGAGGCGACTCTAGTTCAAGCGCTGACTGTGTTAGCGATTTGGAGTCGACACCCGACTTTGCGGGAGTCGACACCTGGGAGTCAAATATTGATTTATTAGGGCAGAGTCGACACCTCGTCATTTCATATCTTTCTCAAATCCTAACCAAACTCTTCCAAAATTTTTCCAAAACTTCCCCATCTCTAATTCCATCCAAATCGAACCTTTCCAAAGATCAAAAGACACCCAAAAGGAGAGAATCAGTGGTTGGAGCGCCGGTAACCACGGGAAAGCGGTCTGCACATTGTCCCGTTCGTGAGCCGACTCCAAGCAGCGATTCGTCCACAGATTCTGACAATCCCAACACATCTTCCACAAAGGTAGATACCCTAGCTGATAGAGTCACCACAATGGGTAGAAAAGTCAATTTTGACCTATTTGAATCCAAAGGCTTTTTAATCGGGAGACAATTGAAGGAAATGGGCTGGGATATGCTGTGTTCTCTTGATGTTCTTTTTAATCGGGATCAATCATGGCTTGGATCGATTGCAACCGTCGGATCGTCACCGACCGGGATCGATCGCAACCGTCGGATACTCACCGACCGGGATCGATCATGGCTTGGATCAATCGCAACCGTCGGATCGTCGCCGACCGGGATCGATCATGGCTTGGATCGATTGCAACCATCGGATACTCGCCGATCGGGATCGATCATGGCTTGGATCGATCGCAACCATCGGATCGTCGCCGATCCGATCGATCGCGACGGTCCGAGATAGGTCATCGCCGACCAGGATCGATCATGGCTTGGATCGATCGCAATCGTCGGATCGTCGTCGACCGATATCGATCATGGCTTGGATCGATCGCAACCGTCGGATCCTCGCCGACCGGGATCGATCATGGCTTGGATCGATTGCAACCGTTGGATCATCACCAATCCGATCGATCGCCATGGTCCGAGATAAGTCGTCACCGACCGAGATCGATCATGGCTTGGATCGATCGTAACCGTCGGATCGTTTATAACTATTAAAAAAAAAGTAATGGAAAAGTTTAAAATAAATATTAAACAAATATTGCAACGCCGTAGCGATGCATTTTTGAAGAAAAAATAAACAAATATTGCGATGTAATTTGTGCATCGCAATTATTATCATAAATTATAATATTATCATTTATAAATATTAAAAAATTATTGCGACGCCGTAGCGATGCATTTTTGAAGAAAAAATAAACAAATATTGCGACGCAATGTATGTGTCGCAATTATTTTAGTAAATATAATTTTTATCAGTATTAATATAAAAGAAATATAATATTACGACGCATTAGTTGCATCGCAATGTTTTTTCTATAAATATATGTAATAAAAAGTTTTAAAAAATATTGCGATGCAATTTGTGCGTCGCAATTATTATCATAAATTATAAATATTATCATTTATAAATATTAAAAAATTATTGCAACGCCGTAGCGACGGATTATCGAAGAAAATAATAAACAAATATTGCGACGCAACTAATGCGTCGCAATAGTTTTTAGTAAATATATTTTTATCAGTAATAATAAATAAAATAAATATAATATTGCAACGCATTCGTTGCGTCGCAATGTTTTTTCCATAAATAGATGTAACGAAAAGTAAAAAAAATATTGCGATGCAATTTATGCATCGCAATTATTATCATAAATTATAATTATTATCATTTATAAATATTTCAAAAAATAAATAAAATATAAATTATTATTTTAATCATTTAAAAATATTAAAAAAAATATTGCGATGCCTTAGCGACGTAATTTCTAGAAAATAAAAATAATTTTCCCGCCGGACATTGGCGCCAAGTTAGTGATGCATTAGCGATGCAATAAATTAGAAAATATAATTAAAAATTAATAATGTCCGAGATTGGTCGTCGTCGACCGTGATCGATCATGGTTTCGATTGATCGCAACCGTCGGGTCATCGCCGATCGGATCGATCACGACGGTCCGAGATCGATCGTCGCCGACCGGGATCGATCATGGCTTGGATTGATGGCAACCGTCGAATCATCGCCGATCGAGATTGATCATGGCTTCGATCGATCGCAATCGTCGGATCGTCACCGATCCGATCGATCGCGATAGTCCGAGATCGGTAGTCGCCGACCGGGATCGATCATGGCTTCGATCGATCACAACCCTTGATCATCACTGTCCGAGATAGGTCGTCGCCATCCGAGATAGGTCATCGCCATCCGGGATCGATCAGGGCTTGGATCGATCGCAACCGTCGGATCGTCGCCGACCAGGATCGATCATGGCTTGGATCAATTGCAACCGTCGGATCATCGCCGACCGGGATCGGTCATGGCTTCGATCGATTGCAACCGTCGGATCATCGCCGACCGGGATCGATCATGGCTTCGATCGATCGTAACCACCGGATCGTCGCTGATCCGATCGATCGCCTCGGTCCGAGATAGGTCGTCGCCGACCGGGATCGATCATGGCTTGGATCGATCGCAACCGTCGGATCGTCGCCGACCAGGATCAATCATGGCTTGGATCGATCGCAACCGTCGGATCATCGCCGACCGGGATCGATCATGGCTTGGATCGATCGCAACCGTCGGATCGTCGCTGATCCGATCGATCGCGACGGTCCGAGATAGGTCGTTGCCGACCGGGATCGATCATGGCTTGGATCGATCGCAACCGTCAGATCATCACCGACCGGGATCGATCATGGCTTGGATCGATCGCAACCATCGGATACTCGCCGAACGGGATCGATCATGGCTTGGATCGATCGCAACTGTCGGATCGTCACCGACCGGGATCGATCATGGCTTGGATCGATCGCAATCGTCGGATCATCGCCAACCGGGATCAATCATGGCTTCGATCGATCGCAACCGTCGGATCGTTGCCGATCCAATCGATCGTGACGGTCCGAGATAGGTCATCGCCGACGGGATCGATCATGGCTTGGATCGATTGCAACCGTCGGATCGTTGCCGATCGGGATCGATCATGGCTTGGATCGATCGCAACCGTCGGATCGTCGCCGATCCGATCGATCGCCACGGTCCGAAATAGGTCATCACCGACCGGGATCGATCATGGCTTGGATCGATAGCAACCGTCAGATCATTTATAATTATTAAAAAAAAATAATGAAAAAGTTTAAAAAAAGTATTAAACAAATATTGCGACGCCGTAGCGATGCATTTTCGAAGAAAAAATAAACAATATTGCGACGCAATGTATGCGTCGTAATTATTTTTAGTAAATATAATTTTTATCAGTAATAATAAATAAAAGAAATATAATATTGCGACGCATTAGTTGCGTTGCAATATTTTTTCTATAAATATATGTAATGAAAAAGTATAAAAAAATTATTGCGATGCAATTTGTGCGTCACAATCATTATCATAAATTATAAATATTATCATTTATAAATATTAAAAAATTATTACGATGCCGTAGCGATGCATTTTTGAATAAAAAAAATAAATAAATATTGCGACGCAATGTATGCATCGTAATTATTTTTAGTAATATAATTTTTATCAGTAATAATATAAAAGAAATATAATATTGCAACACATTAGTTGTGTCGCAATGTTTTTTCTATAAATATGTAATGAAAAAGTATAAAAATAATATTGCGATGCAATTTGTGCGCTGCAATTTATCATAAATTATAAATATTATCATTTATAAATATTAAAAAATTATTGCGACCCCGTAGCGATGTATTTCGAAGAAAAAATAAACAAATATTACGATGCAATGTATGCGTCGCAATTATTTTTAGTAAATATAATTTTTATCAGTATTAATATATAAAAGAAATATAATATTGCGATGCATTATTTGCGTCGCAATGTTTTTTCTATAAATATATGTAATGAAAAAGTTTAAAAAAAATATTGCGACGCAATTTGTGCGTCGCAATTATTATCATAAATTATAAATATTATCATTTATAAATATTAAAAAATTATTGTGACGCCGTAGCGACGCATTATCGAAGAAAATAAACAAATATTGCAACGCAACTAATGCATCGCAATAGTTTTTAGTAAATATATTTTTTATCAGTAATAATAAATAAAATAAATATAATATTGCGACGCATTCGTTGCGTCGCAATTTTTTTTCTATAAATAGATGTAATGAAAAGTAAAAAAAATATTGCGACGCAATTTATGCGTCGCAATTATTATCATAAATTAAATTTTTATCATTTATAAATATTTAAAAAAAATAAATAAAACATAAATTATTATTTTAATCATTTAAAAATATTAAAAAAATATTATGACACTTTAGCGATGCAATTTTTAGAAAATAAAAACAATTTCTCGCCGGACATTGGCGCCAAGTTAGCGACGCATTAGTGACGCAATTAATTGCGTCACTATTTTTTTCATAAAAATATAATAAGGCCAAATTAACGATGGATTAGCGATGCATTGTTGCGTCGCTAATACATAATAAATTTAAAAAAAATTGCGACCGATTAGAGATGCAATAGTTGCGTCACTAATCACTTATATATAAGTCGGCCGGCCTTCTCTTCTTCTTCCCCGTCTTGACCTAGCCGCCGCCCTCACCAAAACCTCTCCGGCTCCCACCATCATTCGCTGCTCCGGCTCCCCCCCTCCGGTGCTCCGGCTCCCCGGCGGTCTCCTTAAACTCCGGCTTCTCTTCTCGACCGAGGTAAGCCCCCCCACCCTCTTCCAAATTTTTTTTTTAAAAAATTTTCCTCCGGCCACAGCTGCTGCCGTGGCCGGCAGTGGCCTGGCCACGGTGGCCAGGCCACAGTAAAAAAAAAAAAAATTTTGGTAACAGGGGGGTGGGGAAACCCCCCCCCCATTTTGTCTTCTCCGGCCACGGCTGCTGCCGTGGCCGGCAGGGGCC